>JAJJWX010002919.1:0-99119 GCA_023529315.1 Papaver bracteatum
AGATGTTGAAATATGATATATTTCTTCTTGATTCACCATAATGAGAAGCTCAGGTTCAAATCCCAGTAATCTTTGAACCCGAGATGTTGAAATGTGATATATTTCGTCTTCATTTCACCATAATGAGAAGCTAGGTCCAAATCAAAAAATCTTTTTGAGATGTTGAAATATGATATATTTCTTCTTGATTCACCATAATGAGAAGCTAGGTTCAAATCAAGTAATCTTTGAACCTTAGATGTTGAAATATGATATATTTCGTCTTGATTCACCATAATGAGAAGCTCCGGTTCAAATCAAATTAATCTTTGAACCCGAGATGTTGAAATGTGATATATTTCGCCTTGATTCACCATAATGAGAAGCTCCTGGTCAAATCCACCTTTAAATAGATGTTGAAATGTGATATATTTCATCTTCAGTTCACCATAATGAGAAGCTCGGTTCAAATCCAGTAATAGATGTTGAAATTGATATATTTCACCATATTGATAATGAGAAGTCATTCAAATCCAATTAATCTTTGAACCCGAGATGTTGAAATATGATATATTTCGTCTTGATTCACCATAATGAGAAGCTCGGTTCAAATCCTAGTAATCTTTGAACCCGAGATGTTGAAATATGATATATTTCGTCTTCATTTCACCATAATGAGAAGCTTTGGTTCAAATCCAAGTAATCTTTGAACCCGAGATGTTGAAATGTGATATATTTCATCTTGATTTCACCATAATGAGAATCGATAATCTTTGGTTCAAATGTTGAAATGTGAATATTTTGAACCATGAAGATGTTGAAATATGATATATTTGAAATCTGATGATTTCACCATAATGAGAAGTCTCGGTTCAAATCAGTAATCTTTGAACCCGAGATGTTGAAAATGATATATTTCGTCTTGATTCACCATAATGAGAAGCTAGGTTCAAATCCAAGTAATCTTTGAACCCGAGATGTTGAAATGTGATATATTTCGTCTTGATTCACCATAATGAGAAGCTCCGGTCCAAATCGAGTAATCTTTGAACCGAAATGTTGAAATGTGATATATTTCGTCTTGATTCACCATAATGAGATTTCAAAACTAGGTTCAAATTGAAATATAATCTTTTGAACACCATAATGAGAGATGTTGAAATATGATATATTTATAGTCTTGATTCACCATAATGAGAAGCTCCGGTTCAAATCCAAGTAATCTTTGAACTTAGATGTTGAAATATGATATATTTCGTCTTGATTCACCATAATGAGAAGCTCCGGTTCAAATCCAGTAATCTTTGAACTTAGAGATGTTGAAATGTGATATATTTGATCTTGATTCATTCACCATAATGAGAATCTTTGAACCCGAAATGTTCAAATGTGATATATTTCGTCTTCTTTGAACCGGTTCAAATCCAGATCTTTGAAATATGATATATTTCGTCTTGATTCACCATAATGAGAAAGCTCGGTTCAAATGAAAAGTAATCTTTGAACCCGAGATGTTGAAATGTGATATATTTCGTCTTCATTTCACCATAATGAGAAGCTAGGTTCAAATCGATAATCTTTGAACCCGAGATGTTGAAATGTGATATATTTCGTCTTGATTTCACCATAATGAGAATCTCGGTCCAAATCGAGTAATCTTTGAACCCGAAATGTTGAAATATGATATATTTCGTCTTGATTCACCATAATGAGAAGCTCGGTTCAAATCCAAGTAATCTTTGAACCGAGATGTTGAAATGTGATATATTTCGTCTTGATTCAACCATAATGAGAAGCTCGGTTCAAATGAGAGTAATCTTTTGAACCCGAGATGTTGAAATGTGATATATTTGCGTCTTGTCTTGATTCACCATAATGAGAATCTCGTCTTGTTCAAATCGATAATCTTTGAACCGAGATGTTGAAATATGATATATTTCGTCTTGATTCACCATAATGAGAAGCTCCGGTTCAAATCCGAGTAATCTTTGAACCCGAGATGTTGAAATGTGATATATTTCGTCTTGAGTTCACCATAATGAGAAGTGATTCGGTTCAAATCCAAGTAATCTTTGAACCCGAGATGTTGAAATATGATATATTTTCTTCTTGATTCACCATAATGAGAAGCTCCGGTTCAAATCAAGTAATCTTTGAACCGAGATGTTGAAATGTGATATATTTCATCTTGATTCACCATAATGAGAATTCACCATAATGAGAAGTTCAAATCCAAGTAATCTTTGAACCCGAGATGTTGAAATATGATATATTTCGTCTTGATTCACCATAATGAGAAGCTAAGGTTCAAATCCAAGTAATCTTTGAACCCGAGATGTTGAAATATGATATATTTCGTCTTCATTTCTTCAGTTTCACCATAATGAGAAGTTGAAATTGAAATTTCGTCTTCATTTCAATCTTTGAACCAAATCGAGTAATGTTGAAATGTTGATATATTTCGTCTTGATTCACCATAATGAGAAGCTCCGGTCCAAATCCAAGAATCTTTGAACCCGAAATGTTGAAATATGATATATTTCGTCTTGATTCACCATAATGAGAAGCTCTCGGTTCAAATATAGTAATCTTTGAACCCGAGATGTTGAAATGTGATATATTTCGCGTCTTGATTCACCATAATGAGAAGCTCGGGTTCAAATCCAGTAATTTTTGAACCCGAGATGTTGAAATGTGATATATTTCGTCTTCGATTCACCATAATGAGATTCTAAAAGGTTCAAATCCAAAGTAATCTTTGAACCCGAGATGTTGAAATGTGATATATTTCGTCTTCAGTTCACCATAATGAGAAGATCGGATTAAAATACAATAATATTTGAACCCTAAATGTTGAAATGTGATATATTTCGTCTTCAGTTCACCATAATGAGAATCTTCGGCCCAAATCGAGTAATCTTTGAACCCGAGATGTTGAAATGTGATATATTTTCGTCAATAATGAATTCACCATAATGAGAAGCTTGGTTCAAAGCCTTCGCTTGATTCACCATAATGAGAAGCTCGGTTCAAAGTAATCTTTGAACCCGAAATGTTGAAATATGATATATTTCGTCTTGATTCACCATAATGAGAAGCTCAATTCAAATCGAGTAATCTTTGAACCCGAGATGTTGAAATGTGATATATTTCATCTTGATTCCATAATGAGAAGATCCGATCCAAAGAATGTTGAAATGTTGATATATTTATTTCTTGATTCACCATAATGAGAAGCTCCGGTCCAAATCGAGTAATCTTTGAACCCGAAATGTTGAAATATGATATATTTCGTCTTGATTCACCATAATGAGAAGCTAAGGTTCAAATCCATAATCTTTGAACACGAGATGTTGAAATATGATATATTTCATCTTGATTCACCATAATGAGAAGCTCCGGTTCAAATCCAAGTAATCTTTGAACCCGAGATGTTGAAATGTGATATATTTAGTCTTGATTCACCATAATGAGAAGCTCCGGTTCAAATCCAATAATAATCTTTGAACCCGAGATGTTGAAATGTGATATATTTCGTCTTCAGTTCACCATAATGAGAAGCTCCGGTCCAAATCGAGTAATCTTTGAACCCGAAATGTTGAAATATGATATATTTCTTCTTCAGTTCACCATAATGAGAAGCTCGGGTTCAAATACAGTAATCTTTGAACCCGAGATGTTGAAATGTGATATATTTCGTCTTCATTTCACCATAATGAGAAGCTCCGGTCCAAATCGAGTAATCTTTGAACCCGAGATGTTGAAATGTGATATATCTCGTCTTAATGAGAAGATTCACCATAATGAGAATCTCCAGTCCAAATTGAGTAATCTTTGAACCGGAAATGTTGAAATGTGATATATTTAGTCTTCAGTTCACCATAATGAGAAGCTCCGGTACAAATCGAGTAATCTTTGAACCCGAAATGTTGAAATATGATATATTTCGTCTTCAGTTCACCATAATGAGAAGCTCCGGTCCAAATCAAAGTAATCTTTGAACCCGAGATGTTGAAATATGATATATTTATATCTTGATTCACCATAATGAGAAGCTCCGGTTCAAATCCAGTAATCTTTGAACCCGAGATGATGAAATATGATATATTTCGTCTTCAGTTCACCATAATGAGAAGCTAGTTCAAAATCAGTAATCTTTGAACCGAAATGTTGAAATATGATATATTTGTCTTCATTTCACCATAATGAGAAACTCAGGTTCAAATCCAAAGTAATCTTTGAACCCGAGATGTTGAAATATGATATATTTCGTCTTTAGTTCACCATAATGAGAAGCAGGTTCAAATCCAAGTAATCTTTGAACCCAGATGTTGAAATGTGATATATTTCGTCTTCGGTTCACAATAATGAGAAGCTCGGTTCAAATCAAGTAATCTTTAAACCCGAGATGTTGAAATGTGATATATTTCGTCTTGATTCACCATAATGAGATTCTCCGGTTCAAATCAAAGTAATCTTTGAACCCGAGATGTTGAAATGTGATATATTTCGTCTTCTTGATTCACCATAATGAGAAGCTAGGTCCAAATCCGAGTAATCTTTGAACCCTAAATGTTGAAATGTGATATATTTCGTATTGAGCTCGGTCCAACCATAATGAGAAGCTCCGGTCCAAATCCGAGTAATCTTTGAACCCGAAATGTTGAAATATGATATATTTGATCTTGATTCACCATAATGAGAAGCTCGGTTCAAATCAAAGTAATCTTTGAACCCGAAATGTTGAAATATGATATATTTCGTCTTGATTCACCATAATGAGAAGCTCCGGTTCAAATCCAGTAATCTTTGAACTAGATGTTGAAAGATGTTGAAATGTGATATATTTCATCTTCAGTTCACCATAATGAGAAGCTTCGAGATGTTGAAATGTGATATATTTCGTCTTCAGTTCACCATAATGAGAAGCCCCGGTCCAAATCGAGTAATCTTTGAACCCGAAATGTTGAAATATGATATATTTCGTCTTCAGTTCACCATAATGAGAAGCTCGGGTTCAAATCCAGTAATCTTTGAACCCGAGATGTTGAAATATGATATATTTCGTCTTCAGTTCACCATAATGAGAAGCTCCGGTTCAAATCGAGTAATCTTTGAACCCGATATGTTGAAATGTGATATATTTCATCTTCAGTTCACCATAATGAGAAGCTCCGGTCCAAATCCAGTAATCTTTGAACCCGAAATGTTGAAATATGATATATTTCGTCTTCAGTTCACCATAATGAGAAGCTCGGGTTCAAATATAGTAATCTTTGAACCCGAGATGTTGAAATATGATATATTTCGTCTTCAGTTCACCATAATGAGAAGCTCCGGTTCAAATCTTGTAATCTTTGAACCCGAGATGTTGAAATGTGATATATTTCGTCTTCAGTTCACCATAATGAGAAGCTCCGGTCCAAATCGAGTAATCTTTGAACCCGAAATGTTGAAATGTGATATATTTCGTCTTCAGTTCACCATAATGAGAAGATCCGGTCTAAATCCAGTAATATTTGAATCCGAGATGTTGAAATGTGATATATTTCGTCTTCAGTTCACCATAATGAGAAGCTCCGGTTCAAATCCAGTAATCTTTGAACCCGAGATGTTGAAATATGATATATTTCGTCTTCAGTTCACCGTAATGAGAAGCTCCGGTTCAAATCCAGTAATCTTTGAACCCGAGATGTTGAAATGTGATATATTTCGTCTTCAGTTCACCATAATGAGAAGCTCCGGTCCAAATCGAGTAATCTTTGAACCCGAAATGTTGAAATGTGATATATTTCGTCTTCATTTCACCATAATGAGAAGCTCCGGTCCAAATCCAGTAATCTTTGAACCCGAGATGTTGAAATATGATATATTTCGTCTTCAGTTCACCATAATGAGAACCTCCGGTCCAAATCCGAGTAATCTTTGAACTCGAGATGTTGAAATATGATATATTTAATCGTCTTCATTTCACCATAATGAAGCTCCGGTTCAAATCCAGTAATCTTTGAACCGAGATGTTGAAATATGATATATTTCATCTTGATTCACCATAATGAGAAGCTCCGGTTCAAATCAGTAATCTTTGAACCTTAGATGTTGAAATGATGATATATTTCGATTCACCTTGAGAATTCACCATAATGATGTTGAAAGCCCGGTTCAAAATAGAAGTTAATCTTTGAACCCGAGATGTTGAAATGTGATATATTTCATCTTGATTCACCATAATGAGAAGCTCCGGTTCAAATCGAGTAATCTTTGAACCCGAAATGTTGAAATATGATATATTTCTTCTTGATTCACCATAATGAGAAGCTCGGTTCAAATCGAGTAATCTTTGAACCCGAGATGTTGAAATATGATATATTTAAGTCTTGATTCACCATAATGAGAAGCTCGGTTCAAATCAAAGTAATCTTTGAACCCGAGATGTTGAAATATGATATATTTCGTCTTGATTTCACCATAATGAGAAGCTCCAGGTTCAAAATCAGTAATCTTTGAACCCGAGATGTTGAAAATGATATATTTCGTCTTGATTCACCATAATGAGAAGCTCGGGTTCAAATCCAAAGTAATCTTTGAACCCGAGATGTTGAAATGTGATATATTTCATCTTGACCATATGAGAAGTCTTCTAAATCAGTAATCTTTCACGAGATGTTGAAATATGATATATTTCGTCTTGAGAAGCTCGGTTCAAATCCAGTAATCTTTGAACCCGAGATGTTGAAATGTGATATATTTGTCTTGATTCACCATAATGAGAATCTGGTTCAAATCGAGTAATCTTTGAACCGAGATGTTGAAATATGATATATTTCGTCTTGATTCACCATAATGAGAAGCTCCGGTTCAAATCCAGTAATCTTTGAACCCGAGATGTTGAAATATGATATATTTCGTCTTGATTCACCATAATGAGAAGCTCAGGGTCCAAATCAAGTAATCTTTGAACCGAGATGTTGAAATGTGATATATTTCGTCTTCATTCACCATAATGAGAATCTCCAGTTCAAATCGAGTAATCTTTGAACCCGAGATGTTGAAATATGATATATTTCGTCTTCACCATAATGAGAATTCACCGAGATAATGAGTCTTGATTCGGGTCCAAATCCAGTAATCTTTGAACCCGAGATGTTGAAATGTGATATATTTCATCTTGATTCACCATAATGAGATGCTCCGGTTCAAATCCGAGAATCTTTGAACCCGAGATGTTGAAATGTGATATATTTCGTCTTCAGTTCACCATAATGAGAAGCTCCGGTCCAAATCCAGTAATCTTTGAACCCGAGATGTTGAAATATGATATATTTCGTCTTCATTTCACCATAATGAGAAGCTCCGGTTCAAATCCAGTAATCTTTGAACCCGAAATGTTGAAATGTGATATATTTCGTCTTGATTCACCATAATGAAAAGCTCAGATTCAAATCATGTAATCTTTGAATCCGAGATGTTGAAATATGATATATTTCGTCTTGATTCACCATAATGAGAAGCTCAGGTCCAAATCAGTAATCTTTGAACCCGAGATGTTGAAATGTGATATATTTCGTCTTGATTCACCATAATGAGAACTCGGTTCAAATCAAGTAATCTTTAAACCCGAGATGTTGAAATGTGATATATTTCGTCTTGATTCACCATAATGAGATTCTCCGGTTCAAATCCAAATAATCTTTGAACCCGAGATGTTGAAATGTGATATATTTAGTCTTGATTCACCATAATGAGAAGCTCCGGTTCAAATACAAGTAATCTTTGAACCCTAAATGTTGAAATGTGATATATTTCGTCTTGATTCACCATAATGAGAAGCTCGGTTCAAATCCAGTAATCTTTGAACCCGAGATGTTGAAATATGATATATTTCGTCTTCAGTTCACCATAATGAGAAGCTCCGGTTCAAATCCAATTAATCTTTGAACCCGAGATGTTGAAATATGATATATTTCGTCTTGATTCACCATAATGAGAAGATCTAGGTCCAACGAGTAATCTTTGAACCCGAGATGTTGAAATATGATATATTTCATCTTGATTCACCATAATGAGGTTCAAATCCGATAATCTTTGAAAATGATGTGATATATTTCGTCTTCAGTTCACCATAATGAGAAGCTCCGGTCCAAATCGAGTAATCTTTGAACCCGAAATGTTGAAATATGATATATTTCGTCTTCAGTTCACCATAATGAGAAGCTCCGGTTCAAATCCAGTAATCTTTGAACCCGAGATGTTGAAATATGATATATTTTAAATCTTGATTCACCATAATGAGAAGCTCGGGTTCTTTGAAAAATTGAAATATGATAATCTTTGAACTTTGGTTCAAATCCAAAAGAATCTTTGAACCCGAGATGTTGAAATGTGATATATTTCATCTTGATTCACCATAATGAGAAGCTCGGTTCAAATTCAGTAATCTTTGAACCCGAGATGTTGAAATATGATATATTTCGTCTTCAGTTCACCATAATGAGAAGCTCGGGTTCAAATATAGTAATCTTTGAACCCGAGATGTTGAAATATGATATATTTCGTCTTCAGTTCACCATAATGAGAAGCTCCGGTTCAAATCCAGTAATCTTTGAACCCGAGATGTTGAAATGTGATATATTTCCGTCTTGATTCACCATAATGAGAAGCTCGGTCCAAATCAGTAATCTTTGAACCCGAGATGTTGAAATGTGATATATTTCGTCTTCAGTTCACCATAATGAGAAGCTCGGGTTCAAATCCAGTAATCTTTGAACCCGAAATGTTGAAATATGATATATTTCGTCTTCATTTCACCATAATGAGAAGCTCCGGTTCAAATCCAGTAATCTTTGAACCCGAGATGTTGAAATGTGATATATTTCGTCTTCAGTTCACCATAATGAGAAGCTCCGGTTCAAATCCAGTAATCTTTGAACCCGAGATGTTGAAATGTGATATATTTCGTCTTCAGTTCACCATAATGAGAAGCTCCGGTCCAAATCGAGTAATCTTTGAACCCGAAATGTTGAAATGTGATATATTTCGTCTTCAGTTCACCATAATGAGAAGCTCCGGTTCAAATCCAGTAATCTTTGAACCCGAGATGTTGAAATATGTCCAAATCCAGTAATCTTTGAACCCGAGATGTTGAAATATGATATATTTCGTCTTCATTTCACCATAATGAGAAGCTCCGGTTCAAATCAAGTAATCTTTGAACCCGAGATGTTGAAATATGATATATTTCAGTCTTGATTCACCATAATGAGAAGGTCTCAGGGTTCAAATCCAATAATCTTTGAAAATGAGAGATGTTGAAATGTGATATATTTCGTCTTGATTCACCATAATGAGAAGCTCGGTTCAAATCGAGTAATCTTTGAACCAAGAGATGTTGAAATGTGATATATTTTTCGTTCTTGAGTTCACCATAATGAGAAGCTCCGGTCCAAATCGAGTAATCTTTGAACCCGAGATGTTGAAATATGATATATTTCGTCTTCAGTTCACCATAATGAGAAGCTCCGGTTCAAATCCAGTAATCTTTGAACCCGAGATGTTGAAATGTGATATATTTCGTCTTCAGTTCACCATAATGAGAAGCTCCGGTTCAAATCCAGTAATCTTTGAACCCGAGATGTTGAAATGTGATATATTTAGTCTTGATTCACCATAATGAGAAGCTCGGTTCAAATCAAGTAATCTTTGAACCGAGATGTTGAAATATGATATATTTCGTCTTCAGTTCACCATAATGAGAAGCTCCGGTTCAAATCGAGTAATCTTTGAACCCGAGATGTTGAAATATGATATATTTCGTCTTCAGTTCACCATAATGAGAAGCTCCGGTTCAAATCCAGTAATCTTTGAACCCGAGATGTTGAAATATGATATATTTCATCTTCAGTTCACCATAATGAGAAGCTCCGGTCCAAATCGAGTAATCTTTGAACCCGAAATGTTGAAATATGATATATTTCGTCTTCAGTTCACCATAATGAGAAGCTCGGGTTCAAATACAGTAATCTTTGAACCCGAGATGTTGAAATGTGATATATTTCGTCTTCATTCACCATAATGAGAAGATATATTTAGGTTCAAATCCAAATCGAGTAATCTTTGAACCCGAGATGTTGAAATGTGATATATTTCGTCTTCATTTCACCATAATGAGAAGCTCCGGTTCAAATCGAGTAATCTTTGAACCCGAGATGTTGAAATGTGATATATTTCGTCTTCAGTTCACCATAATGAGAAGCTCCGGTCCAAATCGAGTAATCTTTGAACCCGAGATGTTGAAATATGATATATTTCGTCTTCAGTTCACCATAATGAGAAGCTCCGGTTCAAATCGAGTAATCTTTGAACCCGAGATGTTGAAATATGATATATTTCGTCTTCAGTTCACCATAATGAGAAGCTCCGGTCCAAATCCAGTAATCTTTGAACCCGAGATGTTGAAATATGATATATTTCGTCTTCAGTTCACCATAATGAGAAGCTGCGGTTCAAATCCAGTAATCTTTCAACCCGAGATGTTGAAATGTGATATATTTCGTCTTGATTCACCATAATGAGAAGCTCCGGTCCAAATCCGAGTAATCTTTTGA
This sequence comes from Papaver bracteatum, assembly GCA_023529315.1. Lineage (NCBI taxonomy): Eukaryota > Viridiplantae > Streptophyta > Magnoliopsida > Ranunculales > Papaveraceae > Papaver > Papaver bracteatum. The sequence goes on from JAJJWX010002919.1 coordinate 10,584, forward strand.
ACCGAGATGTTGAAATATGATATATTTTTGTCTTGATTCACCATAATGAGAAGCTCGGTTCAAATCCAGTAATCTTTGAACCCGAGATGTTGAAATATGATATATTTCGTCTTGATTCACCATAATGAGAAGCTCCGGTTCAAATTGAGTAATCTTTGAACCCGAGATGTTGAAATGTGATATATTTCGTCTTGATTCACCATAATGAGAAGCTCCGGTTCAAATCCAAGTAATCTTTGAACCCGAGATGTTGAAATGTGATATATTTCGTCTTGATTCACCATAATGAGAAGTTCTCGGTTCAAATCCAGTAATCTTTGAACCGAGATGTTGAAATGTGATATATTTCGTCTTGATTCACCATAATGAGAAGCTCGGTCCAAATCGAGTAATCTTTGAACCCGAGATGTTGAAATGTGATATATTTCATCTTGATTCACCATAATGAGAAGCTCGGTTCCAAATCCAAAGTAATCTTTGAACCCGAGATGTTGAAATGTGATATATTTCGTCTTGATTCACCATAATGAGAATCTCGGTCCAAATCGAGTAATCTTTGAACCCGAGATGTTGAAATATGATATATTTCGTCTTGATTCACCATAATGAGAAGCTCCCGGTTCAAATCCAAGTAATCTTTGAACCCGAGATGTTGAAATATGATATATTTCGTCTTGATTCACCATAATGAGAAGCTCCGGTTCAAATCCAATAATCTTTGAACCCGAGATGTTGAAATGTGATATATTTCGTCTTCAGTTCACCATAATGAGAAGCTCCGGTCCAAATCGAGTAATCTTTGAACCCGAAATGTTGAAATATGATATATTTCGTCTTCAGTTCACCATAATGAGAAGCTCCGGTTCAAATCCAGTAATCTTTGAACCCGAGATGTTGAAATGTGATATATTTCGTCTTCAGTTCACCATAATGAGAAGCTCGAATTCAAATCTTTGTAATCTTTGAACCCGAAATGTTGAAATGTGATATATTTATGATAAAATATCTTGAATTCCACCATAATGAGAAACTCGGTCCAAATAATGAGAAGTAATCTTTGAACCCGAGATGTTGAAATATGATATATTTCGTCTTCAGTTCACCATAATGAGAAGCTTCGAGGATCAAATCGAGTAATCTTTGAACCCGAGATGTTGAAATATGATATATTTCGTCTTGATTCACCATAATGAGAAGCTCCGGTTCAAATCCATTAATCTTTGAACCCGAGATGTTGAAATGTGATATATTTCTGTCTTGATTCACCATAATGAGAAGCTCCGGTCCAAATCGAGTAATCTTTGAACCGAAATGTTGAAATATGATATATTTCGTCTTGATTCACCATAATGAGAAGATCCGGTTCAAATCGAGTAATCTTTGAACCCGAGATGTTGAAATGTGATATATTTCGTCTTGATTTCACCATAATGAGAAGCTCCGGTTCAAATCCAAGTAATCTTTGAACCGAGATGTTGAAATATGATATATTTCGTCTTCGATTCACCATAATGAGAAGATCGGATTAAAATACAATAATATTTGAACCCTAAATGTTGAAATGTGATATATTTCGTCTTCAGTTCACCATAATGAGAATCTTCGGCCCAAATCGAGTAATCTTTGAACCCGAGATGTTGAAATGTGATATATTTCGTCTTCAGTTCACCATAATGAGAAGCTCGGTTCAAATCGAGTAATCTTTGAACCCGAGATGTTGAAATATGATATATTTCGTCTTGATTCACCATAATGAGAAGCTCCGGTCAAATCCGAGTAATCTTTGAACCCGAAAATGTTGAAATGTGATATATTTCAGTAATCTTTCTTGATTCACCATAATGAGAAGCTCGGTCCAAATCCAAGTAATCTTTGAACCCGAGATGTTGAAAATGATATATTTCGTCTTGATTCACCATAATGAGAAGCTCCGGTCCAAATCCAGTAATCTTTGAACCCGAGATGTTGAAATATGATATATTTCGTCTTGATTCACCATAATGAGAAGCTCGAGGTTCAAATCCAATAATCTTTGAACCCGAAGATGTTGAAATATGATATATTTCGTCTTCAGTTCACCATAATGAGAAGCTCAGGTTCAAATCCAGTAATCTTTGAACCCGAGATGTTGAAATGTGATATATTTCGTCTTGATTCACCATAATGAGAAGCTCGGTCAAATCGAGTAATCTTTGAACCCGAAATGTTGAAATGTGATATATTTCGTCTTGATTCACCATCTTCACCACGAGTAATCTTTTGAAGCTAAATGTTGAAATGTGATATATTTCAAATGAGAAGCTCCAGTTCAAATCTTTGAACCCGAAATGTTGAAATGTGATATATTTCGTCCACTTGAATCTCTTTTGACCGGTTACACCAGTTACCAGGACTGGTTACACCAATTACCAGGACCAATTACACCATTTACCAGGATCGGTTATACCAATTACCAGGACCGGTCACACCAATTACTAGGATTGGTTACACCAAGTGAATCTCAAGCCTACTATCCAACGAAATATCTGAAGTTTATAACAAAATCGGATTCGTGTCTCAGAAACTGATTAATGACTCGAAATCTGGTCTCCAAAATTGTGGCTAATATTGAACCGTCGATCGTGCAATCCGTATGAAAAAAAAAACTTCATTTTTAGCCCTCTATTCCATTGGATCCGTATGAGGGAAATAAGAGGATTATTGACCATTGATTAAGGGAAGTAAAATGAATGGTAATCTAATTGCTAACGTGTCTCTTTATTTTACCACATCTCTTTTGATTAAGAAGACGGAAAGTTCGAGAAACACAAAAGATCCCCAAATTTCCCCCATTCTCTCTTCTCCCGCACCAAAAATCCCCAAAATTTCGTTTCCCACCAAGATTTTCCGCCAAATCACTTTGAAATTTTAGAATGATTTCAAATTTTAGGTTTAGTTCCCCCCATCTCTTTTCTATTTTTTATATAATCTGGTCTCTAGACGTGGTTCAATTTTTTCCAAGAAACTTAGGGTTCCTAAGTCTGTATATCTTTCAAATCAATTCTCACAATCGCTGCTCTCTAAGGTGATATAGTGAAAACTTTCTTTTTGTTTCTGTTTCACATCATCAATTTCTGATATGAAGATTTGATATTAGGGTTTCAGTTTTAGTTTTTTCAATTTCATGATAATAAGATTTTTCATATTCTCAATTTCAGTTTTAGTTTTATATTAATCTCTATGTCTAATATCTGTTTCACTGCTTTATATTATGAATCCTGGTACTAAGATTTTAGGGTTTCAGTTTGTTTGAGTTTTGGGTTTTGGGTTTGTCATTAAGATGTTAGGGTTTCAGTTTATTTGAATGGTTTTGGGTTCTGTTAATAAGATTTTAGGATTTGTGTTTGTTTTCTGTCAATATTCATCTTTTTACTTCTTTTTCTCTATTTCTATTACAGTTTTTTGGAGATTCATTTGGAAGAATCTTTGGATTTACATCTGAATCCCCTTCTCTATGTATAACATTGATTGATTTTAGTGATAATTGAAGTTTGTTTTCTTTTTCTTATGCAACAGTTGTTGGTTTTTCTGTTTTTTGTTTACATGATTTGACTCAATTTTGTGAATCTTTGGATTTATTGTGTTTAGTGGTAGTGTTTGAGGAAAATTGGTTTTGTGATTCTGTTTATTTTTGGGTTCTTGTTTTGTTTCTGAAAAAGGGTTTTATTCTTTTGACCTCTTCATTATTTGTTGTTTGAAGAAGTCATTGTAAACTTATCAAAGTTATCTTGTTAAACGACTTTGAACAACATGATTTGTGTTCACTGAGCATTATTTTTTTTCTTTTATTTTTACTGTCTCTTGGTATTGATATGCTTGTGTTTAGGTTTCAATGTTCTGTTTATTCTCCTTCATTTACTTATATTTTCTAGTACTGATAAAGTCTATGGTTTAATGTTCTTATAGTTTTTCTGTGTTGAATGCAGATGGAAACTATTGAAGCCTCTAATAGTGCGCATACAACTGTTTCTTCACCAAAAACTAGTTGCAGTGATCCTGCTTATGCTTCTTCAGCCACTGAAACTAATGTTGTTGCTAAGCCAAAGTTGATGGTAACAGTTAATATGTATGGTAGACTTGTAGGTGACAATGCAGACAAATTAGCTTCTCGGGCTGGAAAATTGTCTGCGTCTATTGTCCAGTCAAATATGTGGATTGGAGGCAGGTTCCAGATAACTTCAAAGAAGATGTGTGGTATAAGTTGTTGGTATGTAATCTATAGTTTTTTTTTCTTTTTCTTCTATCTTGGTTTTATGAATGAATGGATTGATGAATTCTGTTGATTTGCTTACTTGAAACTTGTTTATTTCAGCAAGAATTTGAGTTCAATGTGCCAAATCATTTGGCCAAGATGATTGTTATGGGGTCTCTTCCACAGAAGTTCAGGACATATAAACATGATCTAAGAACTGGTCCTCTCCTAGGCAAGGTCACCATGCAAGAGAAGTTAGATGCATGTCTGCTTGATTTTAACTCTGATTGTTGGAAAAAATTTGTCGAGAATGAGAGCAAACCTGGTATTAAGGAAAAACATGCCAAATATTCAGAAAATCAAAAGAAGAGGACCATACACCACACATGTGGTCGAGAGTCATATGCAAATAAAATCCACAAGCTCGTAAGTACATCATATTGCACTTTGACACTAGTTTAATGTTAATTGTTTATACTTATCCATATATAATGTATGTACAGGTTGAAAAGGAAGGTTTGGTAGCTGAGGCTGCACGAGGGATTGCTTGGATGGATGGCCATGTGGGGAAAGATGGAAAAGTAAATCCTTCAGCTGTTGAGAAATATGTGAGTGTAGTTGGTCAGGTTGAATGAAGCTCGTAGTTTACTTATTTACTTCTGAATTTAACACATGTTGTTCAATGTATGTTGAAAGGAGAAAGTAAAAGCCACTAGAGCTAGGAGGAAGGAGCTAATCGATGCAGGATTGGTATCCGCTTTAGACTTTGAGAACGATGAGATTGCTGAAGTCTTTGGACCTGACAAATGCAGAGATGGTTTGTTGGGTTATTCTCCACTTGTCTCGAAGAAGCAAGCCTTATATGCAAGTGTTGCAACCGCGGTTATGGATGCAAACACAAACCCAACCAGTAATGCGCCAAGGACTGATCATATGGTTGAGGCTCTACTGCCAAAGCATACTGAATTAATCACTAATGTAAGAAATTACAAGTTCTGTTTTTGTTTATCATTATATCTTAATGCTCATGAAATATCAATCAACTAGGATAGTTCATTATTTAGTTGAGATTATATTTTAAAGGATAGATGCATGATAACTTTTGGATGGTACATATCAAACACTAGCATTTCAAATTGTATGTTTTCGTGGATGCTTTGAAGATACATGTAGGGTTGTACCTTTCTTTTTCCTTGGGACATACTTTTGATATAAATGCGTGAATGTTTATACTAGATTGTAGGTATGCTAGTGGTACATATAGAACACTAGCATTTCAAATTGTATGTTTTCGTGGTCAACTTTGAAGATACATATAGTGCTGTACCTTTTTCTTTTTTCCTTGGGACATCCTTTTGATATAAATGCTTAAATGTTTATGGATTGTAGTTATTATTCTCAAGTGTCAAACCTAATTTGTGTTCTTATGTTCCCTCTATTTCTAATGAGTAATCCAAGCAGACTTGACTTTCTGCTAGAGCAATAGATGCAGGGCACCAAAATTAGACTTATTTTTGAAGCACTTATTTATGGGATTCCCTGCCTTGTAAAAAACTGTGTTCTTTTTGAGTTATGATTGCATATCTGTAGATATTCATTATCCAATAACTTTTTATGTTTGTATATGTTGATGACGAGTCTTCTTTAGCTGTCAATTTTTTTGTTGATGCAAATTTATATTACAACTTTATTTACATTAGTCTCTTATCCGTTGTAGGTGACACAAACAATTAACTATTTTCTCTATTGTTATAGGTTGTGCTGCAAGTTATGGAAAAACAGCAACAAAACCAACATTCTGCCAGCACAAACCCAGGTACTGGTGGTGGTGTTGAAGATCCCAATGGAAATCAACTTGTGCTCCTTTACAACAGAAAAAGGGAGATTGTTTCCACATGTCATGTTGTGTATGGAATAGATGGAGAACATTGTCAGGGACTGTTAGTGCATCCAGAAGAGAGAAAGGTATGTCTTGAAACCATCGACGATGGTAACTGTGCTGTACATGACAGTCCTCAAGGTGATCGTTGTTATTTGAAAGAATATGTTGCAAATGAATCAGTAATTTGGCCCGTGTCTCGTATGGAGTTTGTGTAGTCTACCCATGAATGAAAACTTCTCGAGTAACTACTTTTTGTGAAGTGGAATCAGTTCATGGAGTCTGCCCGTGAATGAAGGCTTCGGATAACTACTTTTGTCTTGAAACATACCTTTATATATGGAGTGCATCCGAAGAGAGAAAGGTATGTCTTGAAACCATCGACGATGGTAAGCGTAACTGTACATGAAAGTCCTCAAGGTGATCGTTGTTATTTGAAAGAATATGTTGCAAATGAATCAAGATTTGGCCCGTGTCTCGTATGGAGTTTGTGTAGTCTACCCATGAATGAAAACTTCGAGTAACTATTTTTTGTGAAGTGGAATCAGTTCATGGAGTCTGCCCGTGAATGAAGGCTTCAGTAACTACTTTTTGTGCAGTGGAAACATATCCTGCTTTATATATGGAGGAGCACACTTTTTGTAACTTTTTGTGATGTTTTGGGTAACTGTTGCTCCTTGTATAGAATGCATATTGTTCATAATATATATATATATATATATTTTATATTTCCAGTGTTCGATCCTTTTAATTGTATCTTAAAATGTAATTTTGTGGGTACTGAATATTGTCAGTTCCGGCGATCGGAAACTGTCATCAGATCCGTCAACCGGAAACTGTGATCAGATCCGTCGACCGGAAACTATCAGGCCGGAAAAGTGCCATTTGTTAGGTATCAGACCTAAAAAAAATTTCTAACAAAAATAATGTTACCAAATTCTGGAACCAAAAAACATGTGTCATTTGTCTATTGGTCATTTTAATAGTAATAGAAAGAGTTAGCAATGGTTGTAACATAATATTTGCATTACAAAGTAAATATGAAGTGTAAAATGCCAATGGTTAGGATAAATATTGTAATGAACTTAAACTGTTAGTATTTTTAAGTTCCTAATGGATTAAATGAGTTAGGCAAAATTCTCACACATTATATTACACCCTATCGGTAACCATTTATCTTAGTAAGGAAATTAGCTTCTATTTTTTGTAATGCTTTTTTTCAATAAGGAAATCCTAGATATGGTGTAGTGAAATATGGTTGCATGATGTGTTATGCGTTCTTTGTAGTGGTTTGCATAATAGCTATGCATTCAATTTTCAAGAATTGTGCCTAAAATAAAAGTATCGCTTTTAATGAAATGGAAGGAGTACATTGTTTTATTAGTTGCAAAGGAAAATTAGTTGATGCATAAACCAGAGTATAGCTACATAAAGTATTATGTATCCTTTGTGGTGGTTTGCATAATGGGTATACATTTAATTTTTCTAAAATTGTGCCTAAAATGATAAACACATCCAATTTTTTCATAAAAACTCTAAATTTGATATTGTTGTTTGTGCTCGTTGGATAGGTTTTTTTTATTAGCTTTCCAACGAGATAAAATTTTTAAAATTCTAAGGCACGGATTTTTAGATATGTTATACTACCTCAGTTTCTGAAAAAGTGTTACCTTCACTTTTTCATTTTAGCTTAAAAATAGGTCAAATTGAAAAAGTGAAAGTAACATTTTTCCAGAAACGGAGGGAGTATTAAAGATTGGTTGCCAATTATACCATTAAAGAATAGGATACATGTGAAATTATAATAATTTGACTAAAAGGGAGGGATATTTTGGTATTATCAAGCACACTACCAAAATCTTTTTATGAAATTGAAATTTTTGTTAGGTTTCAATTTACAAAAAAGTGGCCATAAAAGGGACTCCCTCCTTGGGGCCCTCCGTCAGTCGGCCCAATGCGTTGCAGGAAGGTATCTCTGCATGCAATGTTTTAAGAATCGGCCAGGACCATCGGTTGGGCCGTCAAATCGATGAACCGGTTAGAAAATGGTCTGATTCAATGCGACCGACTAACATGTAAAAAACCCCAAAGTAAACCCGGTAAACCGGATGGTTGACAAGTAACCCATGAGACCTAGTCCGGTCCAAACCGGTTAGATCCGATATATTAAAGGGGAAAATTAGCGCGAGGCCCAAAAAAATAATATTCTCATTGTCGGGCCCACAATTAATTTTAGGTACCGTGACACCCATAATTATATGAAATTATTAAAATATCTGCATGACGGATTATGCATCCATGACAAAGTTATGCATCGAGGTATAATTGGCAACGCAACTTGGATATAACATATCTAAAAATCCGTGCCTTGATTTTTACAAATTTTATATTGTTGAAAAAATCTTTTAAGAGAGCTATTCAACGAGTACAAACACCAATATCAATTTTTTGTTTTCCAGAAAATTTGGTGGTGATCATCATTTTAGGCAAAATTTTGAAAAGTTGATGCTACAGTTAACCATTATGTTATGCAACCACCAAAAAAGATGCATAACACATTCTGCTATAAGATGCCCATAACGAATTATGCAACCATTTTCTATGTTTTGCATAACAAATTATGTCATCTAAAAATGAGCATAACAAAAGTTGTGCATCTATAACAAGTTATGTAACCATAGTTTAATGTTGATTTTAGTGTGTACATAAAAAATTGATACAGAATCATAATGCTTAGCCTACCGGGTATACATCCATATTTACGGACTTACATATTAGGTTATGCATCTATTTTCTAGATGAATAAAAGATTGTGCAACAATTTTCTCGATGATATAATGCATTATGCGATCATATTTTCTGATCGCATAATATGTTATGTAGATATTATTGTAGGTGCATGACAAGTTATGCAACCTTACTCTTTTTGTTGGTTTCAATACAAAAAAAAGTAGTTGATAACGTGTTATGCAACCACATTTGATTTAATTGCATAACAAGTTATGACCACATTTGAAAAAAAAGTTGCAGAACGTGTTATGCAACCAATTTCGAGAATGCATAACAAATTATGCAACAAATTTGTAGATTCATAACCTGTTATGAATCACTATTCACACCTTAATGATCCTATAAGTAAGTGCCCATGGTGAGAAATGGTTCTAACTTCAATAATAATAAGTCGTATCACAACATTTTCCTATATTTTCCAATTCGAATATATATGTCATCTAAAAATGAGATATGAAGGTAATCAAAATTTTTATCTATGTATTTTGAATGATTACAAAACAATCAAGCTCCAATTGGTTCGTTAATGACTTGTGAAAATTCAAGAAAGTTTGAACGGCTTAATTTAACACATCAATTTTTTTAAAAAGTTTAAAAAGAATAAAACAGAATCATATCCAACCCAATAATGCTTAGCCTACCGGGATTAAATCCCGTGAAATATACCACACCTCACAAGTTCTTTGGGCCCACTACGCCAATTTATGATCCAAGTGTTGAGAGCATTTCTCTTGTTAAGTCGGATCCCTTCACGGGATTTTACCCGGTTTTTAAGGGTGTCAACGTACCATCACTCTATCCAACCACACCTTGGTTTTTACTAAATTGTGGGGACAATGGTTAAATGACTTGAAATGGTGTTACAATCTGACATATTAACATGTAAAGGTCAATGTAAAAGCTCTAATGTACTCGCAATGCACGTGGTGATCTTTAACATTCCTTATTTTGGTGGAATCATGTGAAACCACAACATTTTTACCAAATTTAAGACAAATTAAGTCTACTCCAAAAATATCTTGCACCCAAAAAGCAAAACGCTGATCGGGTGGCAAAAAATTGACCATATATCTCTTGTTTAAATACGACTTGAGAAATATCAGAGAACAAAAAAGATGTTTTTATTATTGATAAAGTTGTTAAGCACTTATTACAAGAGGACACAGAGTATTTATAATGGTCAAATCATTACAATGATAGTCCTATTATTACAAGACTTTGACTTGTCTTAAAGTCAACAAGACTTGACTTGACCACATTTGACTTCATATAAACTATACTTAACAAGACTTGACTTGACCACATTTGAAAAAAAAAGTTGCAGAACGTGTTATGCAACCAATTTCGAGAATGCATAACAAATTATGCAACAAATTTGTAGATGCATAACTGTTATGCATCACTATTCACACCTTTAATGATCCTATGAGTAAGTGCCCATCCACAGAGATGGTTCTAACTTCAATAATAATAAGTCGTATCACAACATTTTCCTATATTTTCCAATTCGAATATATATGTCATCTAAAAATGAGATATGAAGAAATTTGTAATCAAAATTTTTATCTATATATTTTGAATGATTACAAACAATCAAGCTCCAATTGGTTCGTTAATGACTTGTGAAAATTCAAGAAAGTTTGAACGGCTTAATTTAACACATCAATTTTTTTAAAACTGTTTACAAAAGAATAAAACAGAATCATATCCAACCCAATAATGCTTAGCCTACCGGGATTAAATCCCGTGAAATATACCACACCTCACAAGTTCTTTGGGCCCACTTGCCCATTTATGATCCCGTTGTTAGAGAGCATTTCTCTTGTTCGTCGGATCCCTTCACGGGATTTTACCCAATTTTTTGGTGTCAACGTACCATCACTCTATCCAACCACACCTTGGTTTTTACTAAATTGTAAATGACTTGAAATGGTGTTACAATCGACATATTAACATGTAAAGGTCAATGTAAAAGCTCTAACAGCTCTGCAATGCAGTGGTGATCTTTAACATTCCTTATTTTGGTGGAATCATGTGAAACCACAACATTTTTACCAAATTTAAGACAAATTAAGTCTACTCCAAAAATATCTTGCACCCAAAAAGCAAAACGCGATCAGGTGGCAAAAAATTCAGCCATATATCTCTTGTTTCGTCACCAGCTTGAGAAATATCAGAGAACAAAAAAGATGTTTTTATTATTGATAAAGTTGTTAAGCACTTATTACAAGAGGACACAGAGTATTTATAATGGTCAAATCATTACAATGATAGTCCTATTATTACAAGACTTTGACTTGTCTTAAAGTCAACAAGACTTGACTTGAACACATTTGACTTCATATAAACTATACTTAACAACCCCCCCCCCCAAGTTGATATAGACATAGACCAACTTGAAAATAATAACACAAAAGTAGAACAACAAGACCAGTAAGTAAAGAAGATTGGATTTGTCGAAGAGAGTTTTTCTTCATCATTGAGCACATGAAGAATTCTGACACTGTAAACACCAACAAGAAGCAGTTGAAGTATGTCCCGGTAATAGTTGTTGAAGAAAAGAATTAAAAGTAGGAGAACATAAGCCTTTGGTGAAGAGATCTTCAATTTGTTTTTCAGATGGAATATGATGAATTGTTACAAAACCTGAATCAACCAAATCTCTGACCACATGATACTGCACCTCTATGTGTTTTGCCCTGGAATGGAAAACAGGATTAGAAGCTAAGCAAATAGCAGAAGTGTTATCACAGAACATCTGTATTGGTAAATGAACTGAAATCTGCAATTCTTGAAACACATTAAACAACCATTCCAATTTAAGGAAGTAACGATAAACATTTGTACTCGATTCACAGATGAAGACCTAGAAAAAGTTGGTTGTTTCTTGCTAGACCAAGAGATAAGAGACCTTCCAAGAAAAATAGCATAACCAGATGTTGATCTTCTTGTATCTGGGCATCCAGCCCAATCTGAGTCTGTGAAAGCTCTTACATTTAAGATATCTCCTTTGTAAATAGTAAGTCCAACTCCAATAGTACCCTTCAAGTATCTCAGTATTCTTTTCACTAAATGATAATGAACATCAGTTGGGGCATGCATAAATTGGGAAACATAATTAACTCCAAAAGCTATATCAGGTCTGGTGTTAGTTAAGTATTGAAGACTACCCACAATAGTCCTATATTCTCCGGATTTTCCAATAACACACCATCATGAATTGAAGCTCTGGATTCCTTAACCACAGGTGTAGGACAAGGCTTGCAATCAAGCATGTTTTCCTTTTTAAGAAGTTCTAAAGTATATTTCTTCTGTGTAAGAAGCAAAGTATTCTTATTTCTATGAGCTTCAATACCTAAGAAATAACTCAAATCCCCTAGCTGTTTCATAGAAAACTCAACACTCAATGCTTGAACTATTCTATCCATGGCAATATCAGAATTACCAGTAAGAATAATATCATCAACATACAAAAGAAGTACCAGAATTTCATAAGAAGAATTGAAGATGGACATTGAATAATCACATACTGATCTTGTAAAACCATATTGAACTAAAAAATTACTAAACCTCTCAAACCAAGCCCTTGGTGCTTGTTTTAGTCCATATAAACTCTTCTTTAACAAACAAACATGATATAGAAAGTCGGGATCCACAAAAACCTTGTTTGAGCCATATAAACCTTTTCAATAAAAAACCATGTAAAAAGCATTAGATACATCTAACTGTTTTATGCTCCAATTTTGAGAAACAGCTAAAACCAATACAATTCTGACTGTAGTTGCCTTAACTACAGGACTAAATGTTTCTCCATAATCAACACCATCTTGTTGATTGTATCCCAAAGCAACTAATCTAGATTTGTATCTATCAATACTGCCATCTGCTTTGAGTTTAATTCTATAGACCCACTTGCAACCTAAAACATTCATGTGAGGTTCTGGTTTTACTAACTCCCAAGTATCATTATCTTTCAAAGCAGTATGCTCTTCCTTCATTGAGACTTGCCACTGGGGAATTTTGATTGCACTCTTAAAGGTTTTTGGTTCAGTAGGAACATCTAGCAAAGATGAATAAGCAACAGGAATAGGGTGTTGCACACTATGATGCATTACATGATCTGGAAAAGCTTTGGATTTAACAATACCTCTCATAGACCTGGTTATAATAGGACTAGAGGAAGCAGAAGTAGAAGATAAATCAGAAATAACAGGACCTGATGAAGATGAGATAGAGTTGCTAGACTCAGAAGCATAATAAAATTCTTTTTCAGAAAAGACTACATGTCTTGAAATATGAAGTTTTCTTGAAGATTGGATCATAACACTTATAACCTTTATGTAAAGGACTATAACCAATGAATACACACTTGACTGATTTAGGAGAAAGTTTATCTGGTCTTGAATGACCCAAAAAAGGATAACAAACAGTGCCAAAAACCTTGAGAAAGCTATAATCAGGCAATTCAGAATGCAAAACTTCAAAAGGAGATTTATTGTGAAGAATTGGAGTGGGTGTTCTATTAATCAGATAAGTGGCAGTAGAAAAGGCATCAAACCAAAAATGTTTAGGACAAAAGGAGTTGAAAAGCAAAGCATTCCCCATTTCGGTTATATGCACATGCTTCCTCTCGCCAAGACCATTTTTTGAGGAGTATTAGGACATGAGATTCGAATATTAATACCACTAGAAAGAAGAAAAGCTCCAAAAACACCTTTTACAATCTCACTAGCACCATCTGTTTGAAAAGAAATTATTTTTGTAGAAAACAAAGTTTCAGTCAAGTTTTTGAAATGTTGAAAACATTTTAGTGCATCTGTTTTCAGTTCCATTGGATATATCCAATGAAACCTGCTAAAATCATCAATAAATAATATGTAGTACTTATAACCTTGTAAAGAAGAAACTGGTGATGGTCCCCATTCATCACAATGAATTAAAGACAAAGGTTTAAGAGCATGAGAAGGAGACAAATGAAAAGGGAGCCTTTTGCTTTTAGCAATTTGACAAGAATGACATAAAGATGAAGTTGATTTTGAAGACTTTATAACAATGTGTTTAGATGAATGTAGTTGACTAATGATTTTGTCAGAAGGATGTCCTAATCTACAATGCCAAAGTTAAGGAGAAGCATGTAAAGCGAAAAAGGCATGATGAAACCTTATAGAAGAAATGGGATATAAATTGTTAACCATTTTACCCTTAGCTAAGAGTGCATCAGTAGACAAGTCTCTTATTTCATATCCAGTGGGGTCTAATCTAAAATAGCACTTGTTTTCTGAAGTAAATTGACCCACTGACAACAAGTTATGCTTCATAGCAGGGACATGAAGAACATTCTGTAACTGAAAACTAGAATTTGAAGTATGCAGATTAGAATTTCCAGTTAAAGAAATAGATAAGGACTTACCATTGCCAATTTTAACTGATTCCTTTCCCTTGTAACAAGAAGTCTTTGCAACAAGGAAGCATCCCCTGTCATATGAGTAGAAGCTCCAGAATCTGACAACCACACAGTAGAGCTTGAAGGATCATCATTAATATTTATGGAATTTGTTCTCTGACTTGCAAAGGCTTGTTGAGTATAAGAAGTATCATTTGCAGGAGGTTCAGAAACACTAACAAAACTAGAATTTGCAGGAGGATAGTATCTAAAATAACACTTGCTGGCATAATGTCCTTTTTTTCTGCAAATTTGACAATCAACCTGTGACAAGTCAAATTTTCTAGAACCACCATTTGATGTAGAACTGCTTCCTGGATCATAAGTACTTTGAGAATTTTTAGAGCCACTTCCATTCTGTCCACTTCTATTCCCATTACCTCTTACATAAGGAAAATTAGAACTATTCTTTCTCTTTCTATTATTAGCATTATAGCCATTTCTTGATTGAGAATTTCCACTTCTTGCATAAAAACCAGTATTAGATTGACTATCATAAACTCCAGTAGTATCATTATCTTGATCAGATAACCATTGCTCATGTGTGAGTAATCTTGATTTTAACTCACCAAAAGTGTATTGAGTATCCCTATTTTGAGCAGAGATAACAAAGGTATCATACTCTCTACCCAAACCATTCAGTACATACATTGTTAGATCAGAATCACTGACTTTCTCTCCAATAGCCGCTAGTGAATCTGCTATAGTTTTAATCTTTTGTAAATATAGTAGAATACTCAAATTTCCTCTCCTGAGAAGAAACAATTGTGCTCTCAACATATTCTTTCTTGCTCTATATTGTGTCTGAAAACAAGATTCAAGAAAATCCCAGATTTGTCTTGCTGTAGTTAAACCAAGAACATCTCTTTTAAATTAAAGATGTAAAAAGTAGCTTTTAAGCAACTAATCAAAAACCTATCCATCTTTCTCCAATGAACCCATCTAGGATTTAAACTCGAACTCCATTAACCATAACCCTTTCCTCATGCATTTGAATCTCTCCATTAACATGACCATAGAGATCCGTAGTTATCAATATAGACTCAAATTGATCACGCCATAGAATAAAATTGGTGTTATCTAACTTGAGAGAAACAAAATTAGTAATATTGGTGAAAGGAAGTGCAAAATTACCATTATCAGATGTTGATGCAGCGGAAGACATTGCATGATTTGAAACTTCTGGTCTGTATGAATTTGATTCGTAATTTCTGGTACTGTATGGATTCAATTGCTCTTGCGAACCATAAAATTGAAAGAAAATCTTGAATCTGATAAAGAAGATCTTGAATCTTGAAATTTTGTTATATAAAAATTGTGTTAAAGATTGAATGTATGACAGAACTTGAATTAGCTATGAAAGATTATTATGGTAAAAAATATTTAGCTGTTGCAATGAAATTTCTAGGGTTTGGATCTAAACCTATCTGATACCATGAGAAATATCAGAGAATAGAAAAACTGTTCTTATTATTGATAAACTTGTTAAGCACTTATTACAAGAGGACACAGATTATTATAATGGTCACATCATTACAATGATAGTCCTATTATTACAAGACTTTGACTTGTCTTAAAGTCAACATGACTTGACTTGCCCACATTTGACTTCATATAAACTATACTTAACACAGCTTCAAGGCCGATTCTTTGTCACCACCGAAATACTTGACATATATCGGTCAACGGTAGTTTATACACCGAAGAAGATCAAATATAATTAGCCAAGTACCAAACTCTCAAAGATTTCATAATTATTGCAAGACAAACAACCACAATTGCCAATTCCCAACATAGAATGTGTCAATACATGATACAACTCAACTAAATTCTAATTCTAACAAGTATAATAAGATGGAAAAAGTTGAAACACAAAAAACTCTACTCAACAAACCTCAGTGAGCAGCTCCCATGCCCATTCTATGTGTCAATAGCTTCATCTTTGAAGTAATCTTCAAAAGACCAATTACCAAGCATCTCAAAGAATATATGATGGTAAGTATCTTTGTCAACATCATCAAGATCATTATGCTTCCCACCAGCGCAAATACACCTTTGTGTATGACAAGCACGTTTGAGCTTACCCAATTCGTTTCTAGGCTCAGCAGTTCCTAGGAAAATTGGCTTAAAGCAAGTTCATTCCTGTAAAAAACCAAACCAAATATTAGTTTCGGCTTTTCCTTTTCATTAACAAATCCCATCTCAAATTCATTTACTCTCTCGATTCCAATTCATAAGCTAACCCATTAATTCAATTTTCGATTCTCGTTCTTCGACTGCAGGCAAATCGAAACCCAAACAACAAATACAGATCACAGCAGAAACAATAACTCGACATCCTCCTTCTATTCCCATCTTTCTCTTCTTTGTTTCTCAAAATCTGCTTAAATCAGGTTATACCATTAGTTTTGTTCATGTTATAACACAAATACCTAAAATCACTTCGAATCCTCTCAATTACGGCATCAACATATCATCCTCGACCGATTTCTCCTCTTTCTCTGGGTAAACAAAGGTAGTCACATAAAAAAGAAAACAAAGGAAGAAGGAAATCCTTAAAGAAAATAGAAGCGAAGGAATAACAAGAAACTTAACAACTAATTTTAATAAATATGGGTTGGAGAGAAATTTTTCCTCAGATAATGGGTGCGCGCCTAAACTTTTCTAGGCGTGGGTTTCTTAGTGTAAAAAAATTTAAAAATAGGTGTGGTAGTAGTTTTCACTATATTAAATAGTGTTAATAAAAAAATGATTTCTAATTTATAATTCAATTTACAAACATCCAATTTATAATTCAAACCTAACTGCTTTAACATGAATCAACACTATAAACTACACCTATATAAGATGATGACAGTTTAAAGATGCTACAAAATTGACGAAAAATCAATCAAAAAAGTAGATCTTCGTTAACAACATGTTTCCTCAAGAAACATCGGGTAGAACATCCTGTATTGTTGATGTTACTATGAAAGATGCTGAGTTTGTTGTCTTTTGGAAATATACAACCCATATCATCTGCCATTGCGGATGCTCCAGTCCAGTAAGGATCGCAGTTCATCGTTAGTATTCCAACAAGTATATTTTTCCTTTTGGATTATGTCGATGTAAATCTTATATCCTAGTTGAACAAATAGAGCGAAGAGAGTTCCGTCACCACTAATTACCATATTTGATACGGTAAAATAATTCCATATTGAAAAAGTTTAATATCGTAAATCAGTTTATAAAGAATTTGTGTCGGCCTCGGGGAGTTGACGAATGATTTTTGATTCCCTAATTTTATTTGTAGAAATGCAATAAGACATACATGGAAGGGACGTTGGTTGGGAACACTAGTTGGTTTGTCAGGTGGGAATACTGGAAAATTATTAGAGACATTAAGTTTTTGTTGAATTCTTTTAGTTTTTTGGAGTTTTAGCCATATTTTAAGAGAAAATAATTGCTTAGCTGATGGCATTGCTAAGAAAATAACGTGCAATTGGGGGATATAAATTACTACCCCATCCAATGAAGCTGGCTAAGGGGTAATTGTTGGGTGCGAAAGTACTAAACTACCTTGAAAATTAACTAAAGGCCAATGGAAATTATTTTTTTCCCTTTAAATCATACATATACTAACCGAAACTCCTAAAACTATTCTTTTCATATCCCCCAATTCTCTCCATCTTCTCCTCTGCCCGATTTTATCATCGAATTTTCGACCCAAAAGGATGGGTCATCGTAAACAAACTGAAACACCAAAATCGATCCGAAAATGGATGTTGCGGCTGAAGCAACATTGAAATCAAAAGTACAGCAAGTTCACTAACAAAGAATACATCAAATTGTTGTTGAACAAGAAGGAGCAGCAATAGAACAGAGATAAGTACCAATTTAAGCATGGTTAATTCTTCTACTATACTTCAAAATTCAAATAGAAACCAAAAAATTTCCATTGTAACTGAAATTTTTCTGTTACAAACCACTTTCGCATAAAAACATGTATGAATACCCTGCCGGTATAGGCTAACGGTATTATTTTTATGATGAATACTATGCCGGTTTGAAATACCGGTGCGGACTCAAGTTGAATACTATGCCGGCATTTCTGCTACTGAGTTACAGTATACTGCATGTAGATTTTTTCTTTAGTCACAAAAAACCTCATAATACGAACTTATTTCTATCACGCTTAAAAAAGTATCTGCTCATATTTGCATTGAGCTTCCAAAAGACAAACCCATAAACAAACAATAGAGAAAAATTACGCTATCAATGTATAAAAGCACGATAAAGAGGGTGCAAAAAGAAGAGCCTGAACTAGTCTTCTGCAACAACACCGATCTCATACTTTTCTAGCAAATCATAAAATGACCTCACTTTCCTCTGCTCATTCCAGGGATGCATCTTCCACATACCACCAGCAACCAAACCAAGAGTGATCCCAATACAAGTTTCCTTGACCACACTAGGTTCCTTCAAAGTTGCATAAGCAATTCTACCGCCAGCCATTGGATCTCACAAGTTGAAGAGTGTTTTTTTGTGAGAAATTTTGATCCTAAATTGGTCGCTCAAGAGACTAACGCCACCCATGGATACCTGTATGGATACTTGAATGATTTTCATGCCGTAATATCATGTGACGGCATTGTTTGTTATAATGCCGGAAGACCTTGCAATTTAGCTGTTGTTTCTGTATAATTTTTTTATACTGCCAGCGCTATTATTTTATAAACTACTATGCCGGAACTTGGAAAACTAGTGAAAGTTTTTGTTTAAAATTTCTTTGCAGCGGGCATAGTAAGTTTCTTAAAAACGATGAGTGGTTTTCAATGCCGGCGATACTCACAATTTAGGATTTTTTATGTTACGGTAAAAACGACTCAATCCAAATGGATTTGCCACTAAATCCAAATGGATAACCTGTTCCAACTACATCACCCCACGGTTACATACAAACTTACCCCATGTTTGTCTTTATAGCTACAGTTTTTCAAATAGCAGCACCAAATATCTCAACTTTGAGAATTATTAAAGAGAAAATCCAATTCTGCTACACGTTGCATACCATATGATGTTAAGAAGCTGACATGTATAAAACTATTTTGTATACGTGTTGGATAATACTTAGAAAATTGTAGCTTGGTATGCATGGTTTTTTTTTACTTTGTTGTGTTGTTGTTGGTAATTAATTAAGGTGGTCATCAAGAAGAAGATTAACATCATGCGAAGAAATCGGTTATTAAGAAAGTTAAAGGGAAAGTGAAAAGATCAAAGATACTATTGGTGCTAAGATCAGTGTTTTAAGAACCGGACCGGACAGGTCGGTTGGCTCGGTGAATCGGTGAACCAGAAGAAAAACGTCCTGGTTCATTGCTGACCCACTAACATGCAGAAAAAAACCGGTGAATCGGAAGAACCGATGGTTAGACCAGTTACCCAGCGACCCATTCCGGATTAACACTGGTTGACCTAGATATGAAGAACGAAAAAAAAAAAAAAACGAAGAATAATTTGTATCAGATCAAAAAAAAGATAAACTGATTTAATCTAACCCCTTTTCTTTTAGAAAAACACAGATTAAAGTTAACCCCTTCACTCCATTTACACATATCACTCAAAATATTATATAGAGAGGTCGTTAATTTTACGACTCATTGAAATAGATCAAAAAGAAAAATCCCAAAATCAATAGTGAGATATAAGTTAAGATCACATAAATTGATGTTACACTAAAATAAACCTCTGATGGAATGAACCTTTAACTTTCTTATTGTATATATTTGTTGCAATTAAAGCTATGGCCATCCTTGAAAGACACAATAACAGAGAGTTAAGAAGAGAGGCTAGTTAGGGAAGATGGATGTGATAAGAAGAAGAACAGAATGTTTTAGAGATTAGGTTATTGGGGAAAGATGGGGAAAATGTAAATAACTAACTTGAGAGGGTCAAAGCCCTCTTTTGTGGTCACCAGAATCTTTTTTAATGCTCACTTTCACGTGCTAGTAGTCCTAGCTAGTATCGGATATTTTTCTATAGATCTTTTCTATGAGATTATAATATTATATATATATTATATAAGAAATGACCCAGTGACTCACTGGTTGAACCTCTGGTTGACCCAGTTAACCCTGACCCACTAATTTTACTGGGTTGACGTCCGGTTCTGGTTCTAAAACATTGGCTAAGATACATGGTGGTTGTGAGCACGAGCATGATATTCAAGATCTTGATTCTCTCTAAGATTTCGTTTTCCCATCTGGGTTTCTCTTAGATTCAACAGCTATCAAAACCCTTTTTTTTTTCTTTTTTTTTTTGTAAATTCATAAAAACTCCATTTTTTTTTGGATCATATTCTTCTTATCACAGCTACCAAACATTTGATACAAGATACAAGAAAAATCGATGTTGTTTGGGATGTATGAATAGTTTTTTTCGATGCTAGAAATGTCTGATTTTCGTGAAGTCAAACACTATCAGTGTCGGCATACTCAAGACATTTTTATTACAATGCCGGCAGAAAAACTAAAACTGTGACCAATCCCGGTATAGTGTGCCGGCATTCTCGGCAAATAAAAATCAATACCGGCAGAGAATCCGAAAGAACTAAAATTGTGATCAGTGCAGGCTGCTATCAATCGGTATCTAGGTCATCCATGTCGTCATCCATATCCAGGATGCCAGTAAAATAATTATTCCTACAGGAGAATAAGACCATACCATCTTTTGTTATATGCCGCATGGTCGTGAACTATCGGAAGCTATAAACTTTTTTTTTTTGTCGATCTCTGAGGATTCTATGGTTCGAAAACCAGAATCACTTTTCCCTATAGAAGTAAAGCATAAGTGATATATATGCCATGACTGTAACTATCAGCACAAGTGATATATATATATATAAACTTTTCTTGTTTGTCGATCTCTAAGGATCCTATGTTCGAAAACCAGAATCACTTTTCCTATAGATTAGAGAAAAAGACCATACCATCTTTTGTTATATGCCATGACTTTAACTATCAGAACAAGTGATATATATTATCGCTTCCTAATAGCACAACTGTTATTAGCAATCAGAACTAAGGTACATGTCTGTTAACCATTACTTCGGAATTCGTTGACATTCGATTGAAGTTCTCCTCCAGAAAAGAATTGTGAATCATCTTGATTGACATCATGATATTTCCTCTCAAGACATTAATGGCATGAATGATTTCCATTATTTTTGAGAGAAAAAACCACGATGGAAATCAAGGATGATTTCTATTACAGTTAAACTTGATATTGGGAGAATATCTTCCACACTGAATATGTGGAGATGTATGCTTTATTTATACTCATAGTTCAACAGAACTATTTCATAAGTCGTTACAGATGCTAAACAAAAGCTAACAATACAGAACGAGTTTATAGGTAACTCAAAGACCTAGTTACAAGGCTATAGAATAGAAACGTAACATTCTTCTGAGAATTATTCTCCACGTGACTGTTGACACTGAGAGTCTTCAGCTGGACTATCAGTTGTGCTAACACCGCCCCTCAAGTTGTACTGCAGTTTACGAACGTTTAACTTGGACCTTAGTATATGAAATCGAGGTGAGGGAAGACCCTTAATAAAGATGTCTCGCTAACGATCTCGAACTGATGAACTGCACCCGTAAGTTTTTACTAGCCACCCTCTCCATGATAAAATGGTAATCAATTTCGATATGCTTGGTACGAGCATGGAATACTGGATTAGCAGTTAAATATGTAGCTCCCAAGTTATCACACCACAACACCGGTGCTGCCAAGGATATACCCAGTTCTCCCAACAATGATTGTATCATAATTAACTCTAAAGTGGCAATAGCTATGCCTCTATACTCAGCTTCGATCTTGATTTGACACCGTCTTTTGCTTTCTTTCACTCCACGATATTAAATTACCACCAAAGTATACACAGTAACCACTCATTGAACGACGATCATCTAAACACCCAGCCCAGTATGCATCCGAATAGGCATGGAGAGTGAAGTCCCGATAAGACTTGAGATGTAAACCATAGTCAACTGTGCTCTTGAGATATCGGAGAATACGCTTTACCAGCTCCCAATGCTCTACAAAGGGGTCATGCATATACTGACATACCTTATTGACAGCCACATAAATATCTATTCTTGTAAGATGCAAGTATTGTAGAGCTCCAACCACGCTATGATATAAAGTGGGTTCTGCAAAACGTTCACTGCCTTGTTGTCGAAGCTTCAGATTAGACGGCAATGGAGTGCACACCGGCTTGGCTCTATCTAGATTAGTCCTTTTCAGAAGGTCTGTGACATACTTTCTCTACATGAGAACAAGTTCATCACTGTGCCGGATAACTTCTATGCCCAAGAAAAAGCTTAAGTCACCCATGTCCTTAATCGCAAATTCTGATCCAAGATCTTGAATGAGATTTGTAGTGTGAGCTGGGTTGGACCCTGTGACAATAATGTCATCAACATAAACCAGCACATAAGTAATAGAATCTTTTTTTTTTCAAAATAAACAAAGAAGCGTCAGTCACCGAGCCTGTGAAACCAAGTTGGAGCAAATAAGTACTTAATCTTGAAAATCATGCACGCGACGCTTGTTTTAGCCCATATAAAGACTTGTGCAATTTACACACATGGGTAGGATAATTTGGATCAACATAGCCTTCTGGTTGCTTCATGTATACATCCTCTTCAAGATTGCCATGTAGGAATGCATTCTCAACATCTAGTTGTTTTAACGGCCAATTATTCATCACAGCAATGGAAAGAACAAGCCTAATAGTACAAGGCTTTGTAACAGGGCTGAATGTTTCCCCATAATCAACACCTTCTTGCTGGTTAAAACCCTTAGCAACCAGCCGTGCTTTGCGACGTTCAATGCTTCCGTCTGGATTTTGTTTAACACGGTACACCCATTTGGAGACAACAATATTCATCCCTGGCTTATATTTAACCAGCGAAAACGTACCATTGAGAATAAGGGCATTTATCTGGACATCCATTGCTGTCCTCCACTTCGGATTCTTGCACGCCTCAAAGTAACAAGTAGGTTCCATAAAATCTGAATCTTGAAGAGGATGTTTCGTAGCATTTAAACATAACTTTTGGACAGGTTTTCGATACTTGATTTTGCCCGTGTCTGTATGGGATGATAGACTGGTGCTTCCTGTAAAGATTGCGTATCTGAGACATCTTGTGGAGCTGTACTCGATGTTGACACAGCTGGGTTTTCAACGGAAACAGAATGTTGTTGATAAGACGAGGGCGACGACGCATCAGATATGGAAGGATGGTACATAATTGGAAGAGAATCTGTTGTCGACAGAGATGGAGATGTAGAACCAACGATCTGTTGTGTACATGGGAATGATCTATTACGGAAAGGTGGAGACACAAGAACACTGGTATCTGATGGCATTATACCTGGACAGTTGGATGGTGCTTTGCTGCTGCTGGGGCATGAATGGAAAGGACTTTTCTTCAAAAATGTACATGTCGTGTTATATAAACTCTTGCGGTTTCGTTGTGTAAACAAAGATATCCCTTATGCGCACTACTATACCCGATAAATACACAGGGGTAAAGAATGTGGTTCTAGCTTGTTGTAGTTATATGATCTGAGACAAGGATATACAAGACAACCGAAGACTATTAAAAAAGTGTAATATGGTGTTTTATTGAAAAGAATTTCCAATGGAGTTTTGGTTTCAGTTGATGATTTTGGAAGACGGTTAATTAAGTAGCAGGCTGTGGTAAATGTATCAGACCAAAAGAATAAGGCATATGTGCCTGAAAAATGAGAGCTAAACCAGACTCCGTTACATGACGAATGCGTCTCTCTGCAATTCCATTTTGTGGAGATGTATGAGGACATGAGAATCTGTGATAAATGCCATAATCATTGAGATACTTTGTGAACTTTTTATATTCTAACGCATTGTCAGATTGGTATACTTTAATATTATGTTCAGTTAGATTTTCTATTTGCTTGCGGAAGTGAATAAAAGTTTGTAAAGCCTCAGAACATTGAACCAGTGGAAATACCCATGTAAAGTGCGAGTAAACATCCATGAGTAACATGTAATATCGAAAACCAGATCTTGAAAGTTTAGGAGATACCCAAATATCAAAAACAATTAAACTCAAAGGTTTTTCATAGTTTGTGCTACTAAGAGAAAATGGCAGTTTTTGCTTTTACTAACATGACATGAGTGGCAAAAATCAAACTGTTTATTAGAAATCGGTAAAGAAAACCTATGGAAAATGGTAGAGACAAGTGCGAAGCATTGGGTGACCCATACGTTGATGCCAAATTAGCATGTAAATTGCAGCATGAGCTTGTGGCTGGTTGGATTTGTCGATTTTGTCAAGACCTTCAAATAAGTATAGTCCATTCCTATTCCGCCCTAAGCAGAAGACCATGCCCGTGAGCTTGTCCTTTACAAAGAAATGAGTAGTGTGAAACTCAAAGAAAACACCATTATCGTTACAAAATTGATAGACGAGATAACAAGTTTGTCTTAATCTCGAGGAACATGGAATATATTATTTAAACTGAACCGGCGTGAGTTAAGTGTGAAGGATGCATTACCAACGTTAGCAATGTTTAAGGCATTGCCATTACCAACTTGCACTTGCTTTCGTGCCATCATATTCATGTGGAATGGTTAGGTTCCTCATATCGGTAGTCAAATGATGTGTAGCTCCGGTGTCTGTCACCCATTCAAAGTATTTGTATCACCACCTGGAAGAGCAATGTAAGAAGCATGAGGTGTACGTTGGTTGTTGTTAGATTTTTCATATCTAAACCAGCATCTATCCACCTGATGATTGTCTTTTTTGCATATTTGGCGAGGGTCGTTCAAACTTCTTTGGTCCAGCTGATTCCGACGCTGAAAAGTGGTATTCTGGATCCGATTATACCCATGACTTTGTTGATTCTAACCCTTTTCACCTGATCGGCTAGAGGATGATGATGCACCGGTGTTCGCAACATTGGCTATAGGTTGTTGAATTAAAGAGAGATGCTGTTCAAGCCTCATATCAAAGCTGAGGAGGTGAGAATAGAATGTTTCCATTTCCATATCCTCATTAGTTCCCAGTGCAGTGACAATGGGGTCATAGGACTGATTTAGTCCATTGCAAATTGATTGTTTCTTCTCATCATCAGTGGTAGTATACCCTGATGCTGCAAGCTGATCAAATAGATTTTTAGCTTCATTCAATTTTTTTTAAAGACTTGTTACCTTTGCTCAGAGAGTGGAGTTGTTTCTTTAAGTTCATCAGATGAACTTTTGTTTTTGGTGCAAAGTATCATTCAAGCTTATCCCAAACTTGTTTGGCAGTATCTAAGCCTCTTACGTGACATAGAACCTCTGGGGTTAGTGTTGAATTCATCCATCCAACGAGCAGTGAGTCTTGTGCTTCATATTCTTTGAATGCTGGATTTATAGTTTCTGAATTTGGGAGTGTTCGAGCTAGTATTTCTTCAGTGCCATCTATGAAACCTTGTAAACCATATCCTTTGAGGATAGGCTTGAATTGAGTCTTCCAAAGGTAATAGTTTGTTTCAGTGACCTTGAGAGTAACAAGGTGATGAATCGAATGTTTCAGTAGGGTATTGGTATTGTTGTTGTTGTTTTGGTTTCCTGACATTGTTTTAGGGTTTTTTGTTTTTGTTTTTGGTGTTGCAGAAGCGTAGAAAAGATCGTAAGCTGATACCAAGTTAAACTTGATATTGGGAGAATATCTTCCACACTGAATATGTGGAGATGTATGCTTTATTTAAACTCATAGTTCAACAGAACTATTTCAGAAGTCGTTACAGATGCTAAACAAAATCTAACAATACAGAACGAGTTTATAGGTAACTCAAAGACCTAGTTACAAGGCTATAGAATAGAAACGTAACATTCTTCTGAGAATTATTCTCCACGTGACTGTTGACACGTAGAGTCTTCAGCTGGACTATTAGTTGTGCTAACAATTACCATTATCTTCTAAAGCAGCTAAACAAAACGAAGTACACTGGCGCACTTATGATTCTAGAGGTTGAAAGGAAACTCCGTCGGTTTTACTATTTATAGTCATTTGTTCTAGGGTTTTTCACCGTTTTAGTCCTTCAAAACGTGTTAGCAGTTAGCAGCTAGGTCCGGTACAGTACAATTAAGTACCGAGTCACTAGTTAGTAACCTGTGTTTGTTTGGTCAACTCGATCCCGAAACCAGCAGCTAGCTAGATCTTTGACTAGCAGCATCAAGCTCGGTCTCCCGGACTCACCAAGAATCAAGACCCAAGAAGAGTTGGTTTATGGAAGGATGTAACGATAAATTGTCACTTTATCAGATTGATAAGACAGAATATGTATGCCATTTTAAGTAACACTTCAAAACAAAATGGCTTTCTGGTTTAACAACTTCAAAACTTCAACAAAGTGCACTTTTTTATCAAACATTATAGTGAATGCGCCCGAATTGAATCATAAACAAACAAATCATAAATATACGCAATAAGACTGAAAAATGGCCTTATATATATATATATATATTTCACGCGAGACTATCTCCTTTTAACTGTTCAACATCATTGATATCTTCCCCGTAGCATCAACAAAGTATCTCTTTGATTTTCTCCCATGGCTTCCAACGAAACAAAAGTATTTTATGTGAGGAATTGCTTTGACATCGGTGAAGTAGCATGTTTCCACTTCTTCATCATCCGAAATCATTTTCAAAGTTTTGGTTTTTGGATCGTAACAATAAAGTGTATCATCATCGTATATAAGGACGACTTCTTCATTCTCAGTAACCGAAATTCATCACGATCATTCACCACGCCTTCAAAATCTATATCAAAATCCAAACCGTGTCCATTCATCACGATCATTCACCACGCCTTCAAAATCTATATCAAAATCCAAACGCCAAACATCTTTGGCGTCACTGTTTGCGCTACCTCTTTTCTTCAATGACCATATCTCTAAGCCTTAATTTATCCAAGAAAAACACAAGCGCCCTCCCAATGCTACAAGTCCGTGTGCGTTCTTGTTGCGATGACAGTTGCTCATAATACATGAAGAAAAAGGAAGCAATCGGAACTCCTCATCAGCCAAATCGAAGGACACAACATTCTCCTCTCCCGCCCAATAGATAGCTCCATTTGTGTATATGCCGGGGCCAGAACCTGTGAACAACCGATGGGGAAGTATACCTTTGGATCTCCACCCACAACCTCCGAGCGTGTATACTTCCACATGACCTTTAACAATGGAGCAAGGATAGTAGATTCTGACAACCTTGAACTCATTGGTAGATCTAGCATACCCGAACCCACATGCAACGCCACCAATTAGATCGACCTCTCCTTCTTTTGTGATATAGGAAATGACATATCAGCCGATGGTTCCACCACTAGTTCCAGGAAGATAAACATACTCTCTGGTGATTGGATTAAAAATATAGATGGGATCCGAGAAATTCCGCTTGTGGCGTATAAATATACAAATCAAACCGTGCACGAGCCAACTAAGTGACCATACACTTCATCGCTGCGTGTAGGATGATTGAGTCTTTTCAGATGTTCCTTGTAAGAGTATTTAATGCTAATTTTACCATTGATTTGTTTTCCGTGGTAAAGAAATGTTGGGGAATCGTAAGCTTCCCTTGACAAGCAAAGAGACTTGGCACCACCTTATTAGATGCTACATTATTTATTGGTGTCGTCACTGTTGCCACCGTACAAATGGTTAATCAGGGGACGAGTGCATATCAACAAAGTAGGGTATTTTGACGGATGAGGTTGGCCACCTTTTGCATACTAACTTGCATACAAACAGACTCCGCCGGAATTCGAGAAAAAATATTTAGCAAAACATCTGAAGGAAGAGACTCCATGAATCCTAGCAGTAATATAATATACAAAAAGAAAGGATTAGAAAATAAAAACGAAAATCGATATAATCCCGAACCATGACACTTTATACATATTTAGTCAAAGTATATATGTAAGATGAATGTAAAAGTAAAATGCAATCCTAGATTGGTTCTAAGTCTCAGACACTATCTTCACATTTATTCTTTTGAAAATCGAACTAGTCATAAAAATTCAAGGTAACCAAACTTACGGTACAAAAATCCCATTTAAATGTTGGGATTCATTAAAATTTCATTTTAAACAAAATTGATACAAAAACCATAAATTTTTAAAAATTGATACAAACACCTCAAATTTCAAAATTGATTTCATCAAATTCCATGATGTTTCATCAAATTGGTTTGGGTTTTTTGTTACTTTTGTTTTGATGATTTTTTTTAGATGGATATTGACACCTTTAGAATTATAACTCTACCGTTTAAAAATACCAATATTTTCTTTTTGGCTTTTAAGTTAGATTTTAATTTAAATTCTCTGTTTAAGAGAAATATTAGCTAGGCTACAATAGCCTGGCGAATTTAGGGGCCAGCCAAATGGATTTAGGGGCCAACACTAAAAGACAAAAAAGTCACCCAAACGTAAAAATGAGTCATCCCTTAACCGATTAAGCCGTATTGGCGAAACTACCCTTATACATTCGTAAGTTAATGACCAAAATTATCTTCCGAATGTTGTGGTTCAATCTCGACATGCCAAGGCTCGATGATGGTTCAGTGGTGGTTCCATGGTGGTCAGTGCATATGGTTGGAGTTTTTGGCCACTTTACATTCGGAGGTTATATCCTTAACTTATCTTCCGAATGTCAATATTCCAAAAAATACAAACTATGAGTTTTTTCGAAAATCATAATTTTAGGCCACTTTACATTCGGGAGTAAGAGTTTTCACTTATCTTCCGATTGGCCCGAAATTCTGAATTTCGAAAAACACTAATCTTTGGAGATTTTTTAATTGTTACATTCGGAGGATAAGTAAAAGCTTATCCTCCCGAATGTGTGTTGGCTAACCTTGTACAATGGCCCTTGGAACCTCCTAGAGTCATGGCGTGGTTGGTTTCGAACCAAGAATATTCGGTAGTTAAAAATCTATACTATCTACCGATTGGCCCGAAATTCTGAATTTCGAAAAACACTAATCTTTGAAGATTTTGTAATTGTGTCATTCGGAGGATAACTCCGAATCGGTAGTTAAAAATCTATACAATCTACCGATTATGGATGATGTTCTTGGATTTACACTAGCAGAAACATAATCGGTAGATAACGACCTACTTTATCTACCGATTATGGATGATGTTCTTAAGTAACGATGATTTTTTCAACGTGCTCGAAAATTGGGTTACTCTCAGGAAGTGGACTGATTGGAACACAAAAAATAGGTTCTTGAAGATCAAAAAAATAGTAGCAGAAATATGCTCTGAACAGTAGCAGCAATATGCTCTCGAACCACTATATTCGGAAGATAATTTTGGCCATTAACTTCCGAATGTGTAAGGGTAGTTTCTCCAATACGGATTAATCGGTTAAGGGATGACCCCTTTTATGTTCGGGTGACCTTTTTGTCTTTTAGTCTGGCCCCTAAATCCTTTTGCATGGCCCCTAAATTTGCCAGGTACAATAGAGAAACTGATTATAAGTGTAGGTGGGCCAAAACAAATACAGGCTATAGGTGTAGTCTAGGCATGACATTCATTCTAGCACCCACCACGGGTTAAGGGGTTCACCATTTTGAATATAAGCCACCGGGTATACCCGAAGGAATGGAAGCCACCAGTAATACGTAAGAAGTTTGGAATAAAAATTTATCCACAGTTTCTGTTCGACAACAAGTGGTATAGGGAAAACCAAATCAAAAACCGCCACAACGAACTGAGAATTCAAAGAAAGCATATATCACAACTGGAAATATATTTATGAATCACAAAAATACCTGATTTGATCACATCTGCTACCCATTTTAAATCTGCGCATCTGGTCGAAATCTTGGCCACATCGTGTGGGCTTCTTTCTTTGGATAGTTTACCATAAGAGCCTAGCTACTATGGATCTTCTTCGTACAAAGGGGAAGCTTATCGTCAACGGTTGCCTTCTGTGCTGCAGATCGGGAGAATCAGTTTCTCATTTACTGTTCCACTGCAAGTTTGCTTCCCAAATATGGGTTTACTTCAGAACAGCTGCTGGAGCTTTTTGGACATCCCAAAACTGCATCGACGCGATCTTGAAGAGCTGGAACTTCAAACTGGTTCACCCGATAGGAAAGAAATTGTGTCCTCAAAAATCCGTAATTCTTCAAACTTATCTCCAAATACTTGAAATGTTCTGGCATGTACTTTCCAAATTCAAAACCTGTAGCATAAACCAATGCCCCCAACAACAAAGCGTGGCTTCTTCATGAACTGTAGGTAAAACATGTTTTCTTAATTGATGGATTGAATGGAATATATTTGGTTGTGGGAAACAAATTGGGAGTGATTGAGTGAGAGAATGGGGATGTTTTCTTTAATTGATGGATGAAATGGAATACAATGGGGGTTAGGTGGATGTTTGGAAAGAATCCAATGGGGGTGAGGTGGATGTTTTGGAAAGAATCCAATGGGGGTGAGGTGGAAATGGATTTGGGTCTTGGGTTTTGG
The DNA here is from genome assembly GCA_023529315.1 of Papaver bracteatum. Taxonomy (NCBI): domain Eukaryota; kingdom Viridiplantae; phylum Streptophyta; class Magnoliopsida; order Ranunculales; family Papaveraceae; genus Papaver; species Papaver bracteatum. Next base: position 41,486 of record JAJJWX010002919.1, read on the forward strand.
ATCATGGGTTGTTTAATCCCATGAATTTGTAAATAGGTTGCCACTGATGCGCGAGCGGGTTGCAACGCTTCCAACTTTCTTCTCTTTTGTCTTCTCAATTCTTCCAAGCTTTATTTAGTACTTAAAAACACAAAATTAATTAATACAAATATTTATTCTTGAAAATGGTAAAAATGCAGAATTTGGGATAATATATGACTTTGAAGCGCGAAAGATGAGTTAAGTGCCAATGAAAAGGTGTATGAACATGCAATATTTGGCACTCATCAAATACCCCCAAACCTGAATTTTACTTGTCCTCAAGTGAAACAGAAATCCAGAAATCCTAACTATACCACTGTCGCTGGTCTCTCGAATGCATTTAGCGTATGCACTAAGCCTTTAAACCCCTAGGTGTCCCTAGTGGACGAGTTGTAGTCTCGTGAGGGCCTACCAAAGATGTACCCACAAAACCTTCTCCAATTTCAGAGCATCATAGAAATGTCTTCGTCTTCGGTCTTCAACTGTAGATGATGAACTTCGGAATTTCGTAGAACCATGAAAATTTGTAACCAATTTTTTTTTTTTTTTTTTTTTTAAGACATGCTATACAGCTGGTCATCATTTTTTTTTAGTGACCCGCTACACAGCTGGTCATCAGATACCAAACACAAGATCCGATATTTATTTATTTATTTTTAATTTTTTAGAGACCCGCTACACAGCTGGTATTAGAAGACAACAGAAGACCCGCTACACAGCTGGTCATAGAAACAAAAGACTACAAGACCCGCTACACAACTGGTCATAGAAAACACACTACAAAAAATGCAAAAGACTACAAAAGATCCTACAAAAGACCCGCTCCACAGCTGGTCATAAAAAAATGCAAAAGACTACAAAGGATCCTACAAAAGACCCACTACACAGCTGGTCATAGAAAACACTCTACAAAAAGACCCTACAAAAGACCCGCTCCACAGCTGGTCATAGAAGACGATATGCAAATACTCCCCAAACCTAAATCTAACATTGTCCTCAATGTTTCAAAAGAACAGAAACAACAAAACATGAGAACAAAACAGATTCAAAGGAAAGAGATTACCAGATGCCAAAAAGGGTGGTGCTAACCATAATTGAATGAATGCTTTGAAAGCAAAAAATATGAGCGCAAGACAAAAAGTTTGGTTAGCACACAAATATATCAACAAGATTCAAAATTTTACCTACTAGATTATACAATGATGACTCACCATGTACCAATAATCTAAAAAGTTGAGGATCAACCCAAAAGACGTAGTGCGGAAACATCAACAGCCTTACACAATTATAACAGGACAGCAATGCAAGTGAGACTGCATATGTGAATGAGTTACCCCCAAACCTAGATTTTTCAATAGATATACTTTTGGGTACAAGATCTAACAATTTCAGGGGTGCAACATGCACAAGATCTAGTTCAAAGTGGATTTTGTCAGGGATGGATGGAGAGACATGAGTGAACTCTAATTGTGGCTCATCAAAGGTATTATATTTAACTGCAAAATAGTCCAAGAGGACTTGGGAGGCACACAGTTCCAATCCTAGATTAGGTACTCTTAGAAAAGTAGGTTTAACAATAACTTTACAAACCAAATCTAGGTTGGGTGCAAGATTACTAGTTTGTGACATGGGCAGGGAGGTAGGCACATCATTATTAGGCGCATCTATAACTCCTAAATCATTTGCCAGTGTCGCAGCATGCTCACATTCATAGAACAATACATCAAGACCCAAATAAGTATCATGCTCATCCAAAGTTTTATTCTCATGCATAGACAAATCCAAAGAGACATCACAATGTGACCCAGGCAGAGAATCAGACACGTCAATTATGTTTTCATGCATAAGATCATTAGTGTTGACAGGAGATTCAACACTACCTATGTCAGACACAAGTACAACATCATGCTCATGCTCATGCTCATAAAACAAATCAATAAGCCCCAGTTCACAATCATCCACTACAACTTTAGTTTCATGCATAGGATTATCACAAGAAACATCACAGTGTGACTTAGGCATAGAATCAGACACATCAAAGTTATTTTCATGCATAATATCATTGGTGTCTACAGAAGATTCAACATTTTCTAAGTCAGACACAAGATATGTGTCATGCTCTTTTCACAGGACAATTCCCAGGATCAAGATCAGTATCACATGTATATGGAACACTAGAAGAAACATCATTCATTAAGGTCGAGGCAGAGAAGCCAAATGTCTCTGAACCCAAAGGTTCGACAATATTTTCAACAAAAACATGTTCTTCTAACATAACATCATCATCATCCTCATCATCAAAAATACATGAATGCAATGTCCTATTCAAAACCCTAGTGTCTCTAGTCCAGTCATTTACCTCTAGATTAGGCTCATTTTTAACATTAGAAGCCTGAGTAGGACTAAACACACTATTTTTAGAATGCAATTCATTAGGACTAACATTCATTTCACCCTGAAATTCCTCCCTCTCCTCATTCGAGTGCATCAAGGATTTGACTCATTTTGAGTTCTAAACTCGCAAACCTTTGGTCATTAACGTTTGATATTGCACAAGGTTTTGATTAAATTCTAAAATTTCATTATGTTGTTCAATGAAAGGAGAGTCATCAATAGTAGGAAATTCATAATCAATGCTATATGGTTTATCATGCAATACACTCCTAGCATTATTTTGTTCGATGAGATTTTCCTCCACAGATTGAGAAGTACAAAATTGTTCAACTTCCCACTGTGGTGGATGATACATGAGTTCAGGGTCATTAGGTTCTATAAAATACTGATCGCAACCTTCGAAAGGTTGATTATGGTCCCAATGACTATCATCTTTGTAATCTGTTGGCATTTCATATTTTGGATTTTCATGATATTCTCTAGATTGCCTAAAATCATGCAAAATATAGCAATTCTCAGCAGGATGGCCTAAGCCTCCACATAAGGTACAAGCATAGATTTCAGATTGCCTAGACGAATTATATACGATAGATTCATGCATTTGCATTTCTAAAGCTGCAGTTCCAGCTTCTAACTGGTCCAAAAGTGATGATTGTGAGAGTTGGGCACTGTAAAGGTGTTCATTTTCACCCTGTGGTGGATGATACATGTGTGAGTAGTTAATAGGGTCCGTGTATTGATGCTCAGGACTGTGAAAATGTCCATAAAAATCCCTATAACTATTGACATCATGGTCTGTTGGAGTTTCATAATGTGAAGCATGCCCGTAAGCAAGCTCTCTGATGGATTTGTTTCCATCCCCACCTGCAGACCAGAATCCTGACATGATCTCTAACTATCACTAGGCTTGTTGCAGATATTGGGATGTACACACTGAAAACAGACCAATATATATTTTTTTCATTATTGGTTTTTTTTTTTTTTTTTTAAGCCCGTTCTCTAATTACGGCATACATTAGAAAAACAAAATAAAAGAAGAAAAATCATAAACGGAAGGGGAGTTCTATGCAATCGCAAACAAGGCTGACTTCACCACAGTATACCTACTGATTTCTAGCAAACAAAAAGCATGATGGATCCACTTAGATTGTTTTCTAGACCAGCTTCTAATCCTTCGAAATGGAATTCGTTACAATCTGAGCAAACTCCTCTGGAATCAATCCGAGTTTAAGTAAATTGAATAGAGGAGAGGGAAGCTGCAGGAGCTTTGATACCCAAGGCCTCACCGCATTCCAAGGCGGCGCAGTCACGCATTCAATTTACAGAAACCGTCATGAACTTCGAAGTATGCTTAGAGAGTAACCAATATTTTTCGAACGACTCTCCTACTAAGCTCGTTACCTTATAGGTCTCGTTTTATTTCAAATTTTAATGCTTAGGTTCACGTTAGGTATTGTTTTCCTAAGGCGGGCAAGAAGAGAACGGTGATGAAATCCGAACCCTTATCTTGTATGGCCAGTCCTTGCCCTTTACTAGGAAAATAAAGCAGCCGTATTCAATTCCTCAACATATATGCAAACGAAGGAATACAGTAACTCGCTAACAAGGGATTCGCGAGTGTTTCGACAAACTTACCTCCCGTTCCAGACGGGGGATGAACCGTTGTTGTCGACTCGGGCCACAACTCATATGTCATGAACGAACCCGAGGGGCCGAGGTGATATTGTAATCACCGTCCTTCTCTGCAAACAGTTGATATTTAATAATACCCTTCCGTAGGGTTTAAAAATAAAAATAAAAATAGAATGTCCAAGTCCAAAGTCCAAAATAAAGTGCAAAAGAAAAAGAAAATTACAAGAGTAGAGGAATCCTAATACAATCTAAAAATAAATAAAATAAACTTTTTTTTTTTAATTTAAAATAAAAACTTCTTTCGCTTCCTTTCCTTCGCCTTTACAACAGCTACTCCGGCACCTGTTGAGCTCAAAAGAGGTAGTTAGGGTTTCGAAGTTTTAAAGCAAAAGCAAAAATTAAAAAAAAAAAAAAAAATAAGTGTAAAATTGACTGTGAACAGTTCCAGGAGATGAAAAATGAATAGTGACAGGAGATGAAAAATGAACTACACCACTACCGAGTCCCCGGAAACGGCGCCAAAAACTTGGTAGGCTCGGAAAGATACCTACTATTGTGTATACTGCAAGTGCACAGTGTCGACAAGCAACACAGGGCAAGCACAGGTTGAACCACAGAGACTTGGAGAGTGTAGAAGTTGATTCTAAATCCTGATTCAGAGAGTAACCAAAAGGGGTTTGATTTTGTCGATACGACGATATGATTTTCAAGTGACTGAAATAATAAAAGTAAAAGATGCAAATAACAAGATATGTAAACAATGATAATATGGATACTAGGATATTCAAATCCACCAATAACCTATGATATGCATTCAACTTGTAATATTATTCTTGTCCTTATAGTAGATTCAAGTCTACCGTATAACTAAGGTGTTTCTCCAATGGATAATTTAATCACAACTAAAGTATTTCTCCAAAGCATTAATTGTCTAATTAAGCATAACTAATCTAAAGATCAATTATTGGTTAAGCATGAGTTGTAGCATAATCAACATAGAGATATTCTAACTACAATGGATACATGGCATACATTGTGAGAGCAAGATGTTGAAAAACTTGGATTAAATTATATCTTTAAACAATTCTAAACTTTCAAGAACAAGACACAAGATATGAATACATACCAATGAGATTAGGGCTTCATCTAAACCCTAGTAAATGAAATTAGAACATGAAGAACATTACAACAAAATTGAAATTTGATAAACTAACATGAACAAGCTATTCTTGGATGGTTTTCAACACAACAACCTCTCTATTTATACACAAAATTCCCTCAAGCACTTGGATTCGAAATTTGGAAAGCATCCACTCAACAAAACATGTTTTCTTAATTGATGGATTGAATGGAATATATTTGGTTGTGGGAAACAAATTGGGAGTGATTGAGTGAGAGAATGGGGATGTTTTCTTTAATTGATGGATGAAATGGAATACAATGGGGGTGAGGTGGATGTTTGGAAAGAATCCAATGGGGGTGAGGTGGATGTTTTGGAAAGAATCCAATGGGGGTGAGGTGGAAATGGATTTGGGTCTTGGGTTTTGGATCATGGGTTGTTTAATCCCATGAATTTGTAAACAAAGTTGCCACCGATGCGCGAGCGGGTTGCAACGCTTCCAACTTTCTTCTCTTTTGTCTTCTCAATTCTTCCAAGCTTTATTTAGTACTTAAAAACACAAAATTAATTAATACAAATATTTATTCTTGAAAATGGTAAAAATGCGAGAATTTGGGATAATATATGACTTTGAAGCGCGAAAGATGAGTTAAGTGCCAATGAAAAGGTGTATGAACATGCAATATTTGGCACTCATCAAATACCCCCAAACCTGAATTTTACTTGTCCTCAAGTGAAACAAATGAGTAAATCCTAACTATACCACTGTATTTGGTCTCTCGAATGCATTTAGCGTATGCACTAAGCCTTTAAACCCCTAGGTGTCCCTAGTGGACGAGTTGTAGTCTCGTGAGGGCCTACCAAAGATGTACCCACAAAACCTTCTCCAATTTCAGAGCATCATAGAAATGTCTTCGTCTTCGGTCTTCAACTGTAGATGATGAACTTCGGAATTTCGTAGAACCATGAAAATTTGTAACCAATTTTTTTTTTTTTTTTTTTTTTTAAGACCTGCTATACAGCTGGTCATCATTTTTTTAGTGACCCGCTACACAGCTGGTCATCATATACCAAACACAAGATCCGATATTTATTTATTTTTTTTAATTTTTTTAGAGACCCGCTACACGGTGGTCTTAGAAGACAACGAGAAGACCCGCTACACACCTGGTCATAGAAACAAAAGACTGCAAGACCCGCTACACAGCTGGTCATAGAAAACACACTACAAAAAATGCAAAAGACTACAAAAGACCCGCTCCACAGCTGGTCATAAAAAAATGCAAAAGACTACAAAAGACCCGCTACACAGCTGGTCATAGAAAACACTCTACAAAAGACCCTACAAAAGACCCGCTCCACAGCTGGTCATAGAAGACGATATGCAAATACTCCCCCAAACCTAAATCTAACATTGTCCTCAATGTTTCAAAAGAACAGAAACAACAAAACATGAGAACAAAACAGATTCAAAGGAAATAGATTACCAGATGCCAAAAAGGGTGGTGCTAACCATAATTGAATGAATGCTTTGAAAGCAAAAAATATGAGCACAAGACAAAAAGTTTGGTTAGCACACAAATATATCAACAAGATTCAAAATTTTACCTACTAGATTATACAATGATGACTCACCAAGAATATTCCCAAAAACTGGAATCCTGGGGCATATCCCCAATATTCCCTAAATAAAAAGTCAAAAGATGATATTTAGGATAAATGAAAATTTATATGGGTGATACATAGATTATTGGGGATGGGAATTTATTAGGATAGAAAATAGGGAAAATGGGGATAAGAAATAGGAAAACCTTTGGCTAAAGACCGATTTAAACCAACTTTCCTACATGAAAATTTTTTGGTCCAAAAATAGGGACGGGCTATAGCCCGGGTTAGCCCCTTGCTAGGCCCGTCCCTGCCACTGTTGCAACTCTAACACCAACATATCCTCGTGACATTTCATATCAACAACATACGGAAGCTATTCGTGATTGAGGCACCAGAGGTCGTGGAACTCGAGGTCGAGGCACTCGTATGAAAACAAAAGCCAAATATGATGTCGACATATAGTCATCATGAGAACGCGGAACCAGATTAGTTTCTGGAACAATTAATGGTAAACAAACATTTGCAACATATGAAAGTTATCAAACTGTCAATTGTTTTGTAATGGCAGGCCCTGAAATCGCACCATGGCAGGACTACGGAAGAATCAATGATTTTGGAGCAGCATACGGAGATTTCCACGTATATGAAGAAAATCGAGCTTTCAACTGCATCACATTCACCTTCTAGCGAGGGGTTTATCCTAAGTGGATGTGTATTTTGTTTGATTTTCGTTTAGTTTTAGGTTCATTATGTGTATGCTTCTCTATTTGTGAGGAGAATTAGTATTTCTGACATTATATACACTGTGTAGTACCACCTTACATTTTGAATCATAAATGTAACAGTAATTCCGCAGTAGTACCATAAACTTTGCAACATTAATTCTGCAGTGTTACCATAAAGTTGCAGCATGACTATATAAAGTTGCAGCATGACTATATAGTCGTCTGCAGTAGTACCATTAAGATGAGAGCAATATCAAGATGTGCTTGTGCAATCTCTGTTATCTGTCATAATTTATAAAGAAATTTCATTTCATCAAAGAAAGAATGTGTTTACAAACCCATATATTTACAGATTATGTGAGTAGCTTTAAGGAGTTCCTCAGGTTACATTTGCAAATTACAAAATCTTTCAACAATACAGTTGCATATCCTTGCAAACCAAAGTAATTTGATACGCGATGCTGCAAGAACTGCATGACCTTATAATGATAATATCTTCCCTTGGAGCAAAACTGAACCAACCTAGGTTATGGGTTATGGGAGAAGTCAAATGAAATCAACATTAAACCAAAGAAGAAAAAAAAAACGGAAGAAAAAATTCACATTAAGCTGTCCGTATCTATCCGGTCCGACATTTAACAGCGTTATGATTATTATAATTCTCGAAGAGCTATTCCATTTAGTCCGCTCAAATATCCACACAACATCTAAACAGTTACGGATGGAAGAGTTCTGAAATTGCCATGAGAATAATGAATTAAGCGTTCAATTCGCGACTTAAACAATTCACAATGACAAGATAATTGCAAGAAAACTGGCTTTGTAAATATCAACACGGATTAAATCTCAAATTTGGAATGGTACAACTTTGGTTCCTTACTCATGACGGAAAATTTACTGTTAAATCAGTGCACAAAAAGCTTAAACATCCTTCTATTGATACCATTAATTCTGATATTACCGTCTTCTGGAAATCCTTTTGGATGTTGAATGTATCTCAAAGAATTAAAATCTTCTTGTGGAAGTGTATCCACAATGCCCTGCATGTTAGGAAAAAACTAGGTGGCATGGAAAATATAGACATGAAATACATTTTCCGTGAGCATGAATGTGAGTCTTTAAAGCATCTATTTTTTGAATGTCCATATGCTAAATCTGTTGCTTTATTGCCTCCAGTGGTAGGTATAAATTCTAGTAGTGATTTAGATTTCTCTTTTACACAAATGTACTCTAATTGGATAGCAGGGGTATATGATAATTCTGGAGAAGTGCAGGCGATATGTAGATGATGCTGGTGGAAATGCAAGTATGCAGATGAGATGGCAGCTATGGATATACCTGCACATATATCAATATTCAGAGTGAGCCAAAAGGGGTCAAATTTAAAAGAAAAATGTAATTAAACGAAGAAAAAAAACATTCAAGTAAAAGTCTGTTCCACTTTCCGAAGTCTCAGAAAGAAAGATACGTACAGGTACAAATCTACCAAAAGGATTACATTTCATCAGCTCGATTGGAGCTACAGGCCCCAGATCAGTCCAGGCAAATGGCTTTCCATGCTGTAAAGAACAGCCTGCAAAACAAACAGATATACAAGTATTTGATTGCATTATATCAAAAAAGTTTTGCACTAACTCTATTATTTATACATGTAAATAAATAAATGCAAAAAAAAACTTATACAGATTGGAGCTTACCATCAACCCACCCTCCAACTAACGGATCAGCATCCTCTCCTTTAGCTACCCTTGCGTTAGCTACCTTTATTGCGTTGCCCGCAGAGAGGTCTACACAGGCCTGAGCCACCAACATCGCCTCCTCCTTTGACATGAGTGGTCTGTAGTTGTTTTTTAGATATATTGGTACGTCCGGGGAGGAACATCCATTAAATGAATATCCACACATCACCCTTTCAATGACAGGTTGCTTCAACTTGATGCGGAATATTTTAGACGAGTCCCCCTCAATCAAACCGATAATGATGTCTGATTTTGCCATTGAAGTGAAAAGTTAAAAAATAGGAGGCGAAAATAATAAGTCTTTTAAAAAATAAAAAATACCTGACTCTAAAATCCAGCCGGGATTTTCCTTTTCCAATTTAGCTGCCTGTCTATCCATCTCCGACTTAAACAAGTTTGCCACCATTTGACCAGGTAGTGGTGCTACCGAGCGCTTCAACTATGACCCAGTTTAACAAGTATTAATAAGAATATTTGTAGCAGAAATGGATCTAGTAGTTTTATCGATTATATATTTACCTTTTTTGTCATCTTTTTACATACCCTCAAGGGAATCGTCGAGTCACCACAAGAAGCCATATAGCAATAGTCGGAAACCATCAACACTTTTTTGATTCTCTTCTCTACTTCTAACATTTCAAAGATACCGGTTCATTATTCATACTTTTATATTTTTATATTAATAATGAAAAATATAATATACTTTTGGTAATTATAAAGAGAAAAGTTATAAAGTTACCAGATTCCCCATTGCCTTGTGGCTCCATAATCATTTTTAGACCCAAAAAGTTGCGAGTATCAGCAGCGCTGACAAGGCCATCAACTATAGCAAGTGTCACGGTAAAGGAACCAGCAACTGCGTTAAAGCACATACCCTTATATTAGGGCGTAAGACGCATAGAAGAAGAAAGGAATATCAATTTAGTTAAGAAAAAGAAAAATCAAGATATATGGAAGAAGAAGAAGAAATGTGTCAAATCCCTGCATTTACCTCCAACACTACGGGTTCTGACTTGCTGGAGGTGGTCAGATGGCTCCCCGATCGCCATATCATGAACGTTCTCAGCAGACTTTAGAACCTCTGACAGGTGGAGGTCATGACCTTGGCCTTGGTATGGAGGCAATATCAGCATCTACATCGCAATCACAACAACGTGAGTATACTAAAGAAATTGAAGGGAGGAAACGAAAATTCGATTATCATACCCCTACGACTATAGCTCTAATGAGAAGCACAGCAATGACCTAAAACTGTCACTAAGGGTCAGCACAAGCCAAACATAAGGGAAGTAAAAAAGGGCAAGTGACAGACTGGTGCAAAGAAAGAAAAATTTGGCAACATATATAAGTATTTTTCTTGCTTTTCCTATTTTATTCTTAAATTCTAAACTTATGTCTCACAAAAATCAAATATGAAGAGAGAAAAAACCTGGCTTATCCTCAGACGAAAACTGTCTGGGTACTGGTAAAACCGATAAACAGTTGCAAAGCCAAGTAATTTAGAACTAGAATCTCCTTTTTGATCTGTCTTCTGAACCATGAGATAGATCTCCCACTTTGGATCAGATATATCGATGGGACTACTACCTGTCATCCAAAAGCAAAAGAGATGTTTTTAACTAGCATAAAACTTTCAACAAATTAATAATTGCAGCAGGTGGGATATCCAACTCCAAAGCATTACCATCAACAAGCAGTAGCACCAGAGGTACCAACCGACCATATAGCTCTCTCACGGCAATACTAGTTACTGGCAGATGAATAACCTGACAATGTGCAAGAAAATGTGATAATTCCATCAGCCAAAGTTCACAGATATGGAATATAAGGTAGTCAACCGAAGAAATTATATGCACTGAGAGCAGATTCAAATTTGAGAACTACCTCCACACTAGAAGCCCCATTCTGGTGATCCCTGGGATTTTTAAACTGCACCACCTTTCCATTAGAGCTGAAATCACTGCAAAATAAGTGCACTAGATGAAGACAATATCATATGAATGTGAATACATAACAGCTGTAAGCTATAAAGGCATAAACTAACAAACAACAAAGGACATATACCTGATATATTGAGTCTCTTTAGAGAATGTTTGCAGAAAATCATCCTTCGACTCCAGCAAGGATTCACCAAAAATCGACTATTGTAATGACAATTTTTCAGTATATGTTCCAGGGTAAAACTACAAATAACTTGAACGGCTAAAAAACCTTTCAAAAGATACCTGAAGAGCAGATTTTAGATCCGTGATCCCCTTGCCTCCCTACATATGAATTAAGGTTAAATGTCAGATCATCACGTTACGCTAAGGGAGGATACATAAAATGTGAACATGCTGATCTATTCCTACACATATGGAGATAATTAAGACCCAATCCTGCATGATTACGTTTGATGAAGATATACATGAATGTAATCAAAATTTAAGTTAACAAGTTAACAAGTTAACAATAAACAGTGTCTGCAATCTTTCAATGCAGAACCTTTTATCTTTTTACCGACAATACACTGTTTATCCTATTTAAATTTAATCATCATGTGCAGACATGTACTAGTTGCATGTAAACTTGAACGTAGTTCCAGATAGCATTTCCAATCCCCAAATATTAAGAAAGTTACCCTAGTTATCAGATCTTAATCTCTACCGAGCAACATGCTTTTTAAATCAAAGAAAAAAACTAAAAAATGTCGTCAACAGAAAAGGTTTACATAAAAACTTACATCAGATGTGCTCTCAAAAGTTATATCAGCATATGCATGGAAAGATATGCTGCTCAACCAAATGTTAATCTGCACAACGAGTAGACAATTGAGAAAACTGTAATGATTGATGAACCAATGCAACAACCATAACCGTAAACATTAAGCTATGTACAGAACAAAAATATGTTTATGAGAACAAGCACAGCAACAAACTGTGTAAGATAGCAAAAATAATTGTTCTATAAATTCTCAAAAGCAAAGAGGATAATTTAAGAAAAGGGAAACAAAAAGAAAACAGAAAAAGAACCATCCAAACACCAAAGCCGGTTATAAAACATTTAAACTATTGCTGTGTTCAACTATTTTAGTGCAAACAGGCTCAAAGCCTCAAAGATAAACATAATTTTCAGAGAATCATCTCCAAGAATGGGTAACCGGCTTTATTTCACATTCAAGACATTGAGATCTGACACAATTGGTGATATTCAAATGACTCGAATCTGTAGAGTTAACAAAAAGTTGTCCAAATAGTTCTAATTTACATGAATGCTGAGGCTTCGCTAACTCAGTCGGATGGTCCTCTCCTCCCATGAACTGGATAAAGATCAGCACGGATGGGGATGCTAGGGGACACCAGGGATTTAACTCTACAGCAATAACCTAAATAACAGCTGCAAAATCTTATTCACTCAATTTCTCAAACCAATTTACAGTTCTCACCTAACCCGAATCGAGCTCTAGGGCACAAAAATGAGCCAATGACCTTACCAAGTACCACTTGCTCTACGCTGACACAACTCATCACCATTCACCAGTATACCCTTGAAGATCAAAATTCCAACCTTAATCTAAAATTTCTATACAAATCAACAAAACATACAGAGAGATAGGGTTTCAAACCTTCAAATCTTTGTACCCATACACTTTTCCATCTTCACCGAAAAAACGGGTTAAGATCAATCGGGTCAATACAACAGCTTTCTTCAACATCAACTTCTTCTTTGCTACTCACTACACGGAAAATATTCACCAAAATTAGGAAAAAAAATTGGAAAAAGAAAAAGGACAGAAATTATGATTAAAACGAAAATTTTCAACATACCCAGAAATATTTTGATGCAATCATTTGCTTCAACACCAGCATCTGAAGAAACAACACGAAAAAGCATGAAAATAAAAGAGGGGTTTTAATGGAGGAAAGTGTTGGAAGTGAAATGAGACCGAATTAACTCACCGATACTGGAGAATCCAACTTTTCGCTTCTTCTTAAGGTCTGAAGTTAGATCAGCAGCAGATTTCTTCGTACCCATTTTTTGGTCGAGGGTTTCTAGGGTTTGGAGTGAGAGGGGAACGAAGGCGGGAAATGAATTGGGAGGGATTTCATTTCACGGACTAAAAATTTCTTTTCTCGGTTTTATATAGGGCTGTCAATGGATCCGGGTCCTCCCGGGTATTATTGGACCCGGACCCTACTTATAAAAATTGGGTTTGGTTCCGGCTCCGGTTCCTAAATTAGTGGACCCATAACCGGACCAGTTTAAAACTCCGGGTACCCATCGGTTCTGGGTACCCGTTGGGTATTAAGAAAACACACATAAAAGTTCAAAAACTTGATATATTTTTAATCAAACTTAAATCAGAAAAAACTTGATATATTTTTAAAAAACATCGGTTCTGGGTCCTTTTTGGCTTGAATCAAACTTATTTTTATAAAAATTTGTAATTTTTTCTTCACTAAAGTACTAAATAAAGACAAAATGTAAGAAAAAAAAATGAAAAATGAAAAAAAAATCAAATTCAAACTAGCAAAATACTTGTAATTTTGCTAAAAAGAGGGATAACAAAATAAATAACCGGGTACCCGTTACCCGCGGGTACCCGTCGGGTATTACCCGTTCAGACCCGTTAAGATTCGGGTCCAATCGGGTAATTACCCGTCGAGTCCTAACTTGTTAATGGGTCCAATTTTAGGACCCAGAACTGGACCCTATTCGTCCGGGTCCGGTTCCGGTTCCGGATAATGGGTACCTAGTGACAGCCCTAGTTTTATAATGCTTTGCTTCTTTCTTTCTTTCTTTTTTGCAACCGAATTTTTTTATAATGCTTTGCTTGGGCTACAACTAATTGGGCTTTTTCTAATTCCTGTCATGTGATGAGCAAGAAAATTATCACTTGTGGCCTAAACACTCACCAAGGTCTATTCGTATGCATATGACAAATCAAGTAGTTTGTAAGTTTTGCATCCACTATGGTATGGTAAAGTGGCAAGCGAATGTACCAAAGTGTCAAATATACCATTTTGGCATATGCGTTGTAGTCTTTACCGAGCGATGGAAAGTTCATCGCTCGCTGGTCATCAAAGTGCCAGCATAAGTCTTTACATCGCTCAGTTGTTTTTCATCTAACGCTCATGAATTCTCACCCCTATATATACTCAACTTCAACTTTATTTCAACGCACACCCGGATTTTTAAATCTCTATAGAATTTCTCAGTCTTATACATCTTCCGTACTTTTCATCACTCTTTTAAGTTTTTAAAGAGCATGGCTGAAAATATGAACATGGCTGAGTTCATAGAAAACCAACATGTTGCCGAACATCAAAGAGTTTCTAGGCGATCCAATGTGCAAAGTCGAATAAGAAGGAGATTACCAAAATTTACTACTTCAGAAGATGAAAGTATATGCAGTAATTAAGTTTCTTTTACTAAGACTCTCTTCATTGCAGATGCATTCCAAACCAAAACGTTTTCGGAAAGGATATTTGGGAAATTTCAAGAACAAACAATGAACCTCAACAATCATGATATGCATGGGTTGTGTCATTGCCTCACTGTAATTCATAAGGAAATTATTAAGTATGTTGCCTTAGCAATGCAAGCGGGTCGAAACATGAAGGATGGTGAAATTATCATGGACATTGAACAAAAGTGTCAGGTGGAGCGGCGTCGCGTCAACGGGAAAAACTTCAAATATGGAAGTTGCTTTGAGATTTTAAAAATGTTGCCCAAATATATTCCAATGTTTATGTTTTAATTTATTAATTGTCAACTTAAGTTGTCTTACTTATTTAGTTAAAATTAAAATATAACTCCAATTAAAATGTAAGACTTAGTTAAGAATATAATATAAGTTTAATTTTCAACAATACGAGTCGAATTTTCAAAATTATTAAACTTTGAATTAATCATTAATAGTCACTTTACAAGACATAAAACTAGACAATAATTATTTAAAACATGGACTTAAAAAATAAAATCTGAAAATGTTCTTCATCTTGTTTATCTTCTTCTTTGGCTTCAATTTTTCTTTATCTTGATTCTCCTTTCCTTGAACTCTTCTTTGCATTTTCTTGGCTGCGGGTTTGAGTTGGTTGATATCCAAAACTTGAAGACTTATTTGTTTTTTTACCTATTTCTTTATAACCATCACATATCTTCTTAACAACACCTTCAATCTCACTACTCCAGAGAAATCAAGTTGGTTTGAAATTCTGCCATTTGAGAAAATTTGAAAACAATTTAGATTGAGAGAAAGAGAGAAAATCTTTGTGTAAATTTTTAGTTTGAAAATTACCTATTTATATGGGATAAAGAACTATTCGTTGACGCTAGACTTCGCATTGAACGATATTATGAAAATCGCCAGCGATAAGAATCTATCGCTGATGATATTGTTGATATTTTTCGCTAGAGTAACTGTCGCTCAATTGTTTTCCCATAGTGGCACAAACGATTTGTCATGCCACCTCGTATGGAAAACAAAATTTATTTGACCTGGTACATAAGAATAGGCCTATGGGGCATACGAATTGTCATCCCACATGGTAAAAAGAGAAATTATGTCCTTATTATTATTTTTTTAATAAATAAAAATTTTGTTGTTTTAGTGAGAAGAAAAGTTTTGGTCTTTTGCTAAGAGACCAAAAACAACACTATATCAAAGTTACCGTAAGCTTTTAATGCTAATGTTTTTTCGCTAACAGATTTAGATATCGAATCAGCTACTTGGTTATCATCTCGACTGGCAAAAGAAATATTACAATAAATAAAATTAGAGAATAAGTGTTTTATCTAGGGCTGCACACTAACCGCACCGAAAACCGAAACCGTTCATTTAATATCGGTTACGGTTAGAGAAGTAATAACCGTTGGATCTTCGGTTTCGTCCACGGTTTTGGCACAAAACCGCACCGAACCGACACTAATAACCGATTGATATTAACCATTGATTTTTCTAATCTAAACCCTTCATTTATACTATATAACCCTAGTTTACCCTAAGAAATTTCATTCTGTTTATCGTATCTCTTCTTCTTCCGTCTTCTTCTGCTTGTTCACAGCCGCACCTCCAAACAGCAACCCTCCAAGAATATCAAGACCACCATAATCACCCTTTTCTTCTTCTTTGAGTACATCTTCTTATTTTTCTCTCTTATCCATTTCAAACTCCAACAGTACCTGCAACACCACCATCACCGATACCGGCTGCACCATCATCGCCAACGCCACCACCTGCTATATCAACACCACCACCTCTCGATGGGTGAAAGATTGAAGAATAATTAGGTGTTTATAGTGGTTGATGGGTATATCAAAATTTTAAGTTTTTTTTTTTGTTTTCTTGAGGAGATAGAAATTAAAATGGAATTGAAATTATTTAAGTAGATCTCTCTGTGTTGGTTGGGATTCCTAATTTTCTAAAAAAAAATTCAATTATCTTACTGTGTTTTCTAATTGCATGATTTAGAATGAAATTTCTGTTTTTTTTTCTTTCAATTAATTATCTGTGTTGGTTGGTGATTTGTTACTGTTGTTTGATTGCTGCTTCGTGGAGATGGATTTGATATTGCTTGTGGATTGTTATTTGCAATTGAAGCAACAAGGAAATATAGCAGACAAAAGAGTGATTGATTGCAATTGCAGGGTAGTGCAGGAGATGGCAGCAATTGGATATATGGAACTGGTAGGGAGTGGTTGTGCAGGTGAAGAACAAAATAAATTTTTTTCCCTTCATTAGAATCAGCAATCGGTTAAAACCGATTGGAAACCATTTTAACCGTTCTGAATCTGATCGGTTTTTAACCGAACCGATAAAAGTACAGTTCGGTGTCGGTTTCAAAACTGATAACCGCAGTGGCAACGGTTTGGCATATAACCGCACCGAACCGACGTTTGTGCACCCCTAGTTTTATCTCCTTAATTTATTATTATGTTCTTATTCTTTCATTGAATGAGTAAAAAAATTATGGTGATAGATTGGATAACTAGTTTTGCGTCAGCTTCAATTTTTATTTTCGAGAGTTGCATTTCATTTTCCCAAGATAAAAATTCACGTATAGACATGCATTCCCCTGCTTCAAGACTTAAAGCTTCATTTTCATTGCATTATTTAATCCCGATACGTGTACCTGTTTGATCACTCAAAACAACACTAGTCCAAGTTAGTTAGTTGATTGATTGAAAGATGCATCTATGTTAAAGTTGAGTATTCCTTATAAAGGTGGTTTCCAATATGATACTCTGTTAACATTATGTGAGCGCAATTTATGTACATCATCATGCAAATGAAGCCAAGTGATAATGGATTTTATACACATAGTTATGTGGGTTAAGAGAAACTTCCTGAAAATCACATTTATCCTTTCATATTATCCAAGCTCTAATCATGAGAGTGTACAACCACTTATCTTCATTAGTGTTGTCATTAGAGAAGAGCCAACTGATAAGCCATCTGAAATAGAGTGACAGTTATTTCTAATCGATCAATATTGATATTAAATCCCCTCTAAACCTCCCTAACATCGCTACAATAAAAAATTATATGTTCGATAGTTTCTTCACTATGACCACATATATCACTGTTGATGGTGGAATTTAGTTCAAGGCTAAAGTTGTAAAACCAATTTTTGTGCCGACATCCTGCAAAGGGTAAAGCTATTTGACAAACGATGAGCGCAGAAATTCTCTCATTTTATTTATTTGAAGCAATTCGATAAATATACAAAATTCACCCAAAATGGTGCATGTAGCAACAATCCATATTCTGTGAATTTATAGCATTATTACTTAATGCATAACTAGCCTTGTATTTCCTGTGTTGTTCTCAGCATGAATCTCATTATTGGTGTAGCATGATGACTGATTGTTTCTCTCAGCAGAATAACATGAATATCCAAGTATCAATAATGAGGCATGCATGAAATACCCGTACAGGCTACATCTCTCGGTGTGTTATACTAGCCAAATTGATCATACATCACTCGGTGTGTTATACTAGCCCGATTGAGCATGTTTAATTTCCTAAGGGAAATTTGGACTGTCCATATCAGTCTCAGAAATGATCACGGCCATGTAAGTTGGCCGCATGATTTAGCCATCCTAGACGAACCTCAGCAGGAGCAGGCTATCACCGCAATGACCATCAGCGAGCCCGTTTATGCCCTGGTCGGTCGAAAATGTGTTATGCCCCCAAACAACCACCAAATGCCAGCCTTG
Organism: Papaver bracteatum; assembly: GCA_023529315.1. Taxonomy (NCBI): domain Eukaryota; kingdom Viridiplantae; phylum Streptophyta; class Magnoliopsida; order Ranunculales; family Papaveraceae; genus Papaver; species Papaver bracteatum. Next base: position 59,926 of record JAJJWX010002919.1, read on the forward strand.
AAGAAGGATGGTCGAGCTGGTATGGAGTGGCTTGTATACACAAGGCTGTCAAAAACAGTTTCAAAAAAGTCGCGACCATCCAACTTCGCAAAAAAAGTTGGACGGCTTGGATAATCCCATGAACGGTCGGACAAGCTTATCATGTACACCGTCGGGCCCCCTTTCCACCTACCTGACCGACTTTCTCATGAGCAAGTCATGGAGAAATAAATGTTTGCTCAAAACAAGGCTAGCGTGATGCTTTAAAGGGTCAAGGAATTTCATGTGTCGCAGTTTTACCACGACCATCCAACTTCGCACACATGGTTGGATGGCTTAGATCACACCTAAGGTCGTGGAACAAGTACGCGCATGCTCACCGCCGGCCCAATGTGGGCCCCACACGATCGGCCTCCCCAAGGGAGGAGCGTAACATGCAAAACCGATCGGTTGAAGTTACGTGGGTGTGAATCATACAAAACCCTAATTAGGGTTTGCGGCATGTTACATGTGTCGTTGATCGATCACGAGCGTCCATCTTCGCAAGCTTGGATGGAGGGTGTATATGTAGACTTAAAAGGTCTCATGCATGTCAACATGATCAACGTGGGCCCATCTACACGCTTGACCGATCGACCAAGGAAGACCATGGCCGGACGTCTCGAAACACGCGCCCGAAGTAAGCATGCCTCGCGGTTTCCAACTCCTTTGTGGCATAGGATTTCTGTTGCAAATCGATCTCAACCACTCCTCTTTTCCAGTCAAATCGAGTGGCTTAGATCGCACCTTTAGGAGACGATCTAGCATGGATGTGTACACTGACGGTCCGTCTACATGCAGGACCGATCGGTCCCAACAGGAACGTCTCCCATGCTTGGTTTCGGTCAAGTTGAAGAGTAATGCTCGCGCACCTCCTCAAAACCATAAGCTGCCATAAACGGTCGTAGATGAAGTCATAAATCATCTTATTCGTCCAACTATACCAGCTTGGTCGGGCATCCTAGTCTAGGAGTTAAATGTCCAGTAAAGTGTTGTGGTGATTACCATCTGTCACTCTACCACATGGAGTGATCGGCCAAGGGAGGTCTTGCATGCGAAGCCTCCAAACGATCATTCGAATATGGATAGGCATGCATCTGTTTTAATACGCTTGATCCGTGACCTAATCCGTTAAGCCTTAAAACAGCGATGCTTCATACATGCTGAGTATATTCGATACATTATATGCATAGAATACACACGATTTTTCATGAATATCGATTTATCAAATAACATAGTTATTTAACCTAGCATCATATGCTACCTTATGTGGGTCCACGATCCACATGATCGAGACATCAAGCATGTCACAAACTGGGTAATACTTACTGGGGTATTGGTTTGGAGTTTTACAGCGTGCAATGCGCCATCACAAGAATGTGTCAGGAATACATGGCAGTTAGAGATGATGGGAGAAGTGGGCAAATACTGATAGTCACACTAACACGACTCCACTACTCCATCACTCCACTTCATCCACTTCCCAAGAGAGACGAGGGTTAGGCTCAATGACTTGTATAAATAGGTTTTCCTCCCTATTTCGAAAGACATACAAGCACATGAAACCAAGTGTTGTCATTCGTATCCAGAAAACACCAGACCTGATTGCTTACATTATTACAAGCCAGTTCGATATTCTGATACAAGTCATAAACACCCAACACCTTCACAATCTCAACACCTTCTTCGCTTCCCTCCCTAATATCAACCCCATCTACTTCACTTTGTGACCGAAGCAAGTCTGGAATGGGCATTCTTGGTTTAGGCCAGAATTTTATAGATTGATCTCTCGAATCAAAAGCACTCCTGTGTAGTGCATTTTTTTAGGGTTTAGATTCATTTCTCATCCACACACCCAAAATTACCAAAACCAGCAGAAATAGTTTTTACCCATAAACAACTAGCGACCACAATGGGAGATTAATCTCTCGGTTTTGAAGTTATTTCCATCAATACCCAACCTCATTGTTTGATTTCAAAATGGTTGGTCTTAGGCCTCACCAAAAAAATTTAAATTCCGGTCGAAGTTCCTCCAACAATATTCCCATCCTCTCAACGGTGTGTCTGATGGTGTAACCTGAAGAATCCCAACATTGATCGAGTTAGCACGGGTGCAGGAGGTTGACACGAAGAACATGGAACTGATCAAAGAAACAATAAATGGCATACTCGATCTCGTCATCAATATGACATCAGAAATAAGTGGTTCCTCTGTCATAGAGATTTCTACAATGGGACTGATCCTCACACCGATCCTCCTCAAGTTAACAGTTTCACTATGAACTAGAGGTCGGTAGACCAGGAAGCTGTTTATCTAGTGGAAAGTTTGTGCGAACTTTTACACCTCTCGAAGAATCCACGGGCGGAAACGTTTGCTGCAATCAACCAGATACCTTTGGACGTACAATTAACTCCTTTGCGTCTAGAAGCCTCCAAAGCACCGGACATGTCTGTGAATAACGTTAAATTTACATAAGAAGACATGATGGCGGAAGAAGGACACAACCGGGACCTACACGTTACTACACACATCAAAGATTCAGAGTTCAAGAGGGACCTCATCGATACATGAGCATTTTCGAATGTGATTACCCTCAAAATACTCAAGACGAACAAGTTTTGCCCAAGAAAGATCGTTCGGCATCCTACCACGATGACAGACTTTGAGGGAAACCAAACCAACACGTATGGGTATGTCAATATGAATTTATCCGTAGGACCTGTTCAGTCAAAGGTGAAATTCAAAGTCATAGAAAATGATCCGGACTACCACATGATACTGGGGAGACCATGGCTTCATGAAAATAGGATTGTCCCTTCAACATATCACCAGTTCCAGAAAACTATGCTGAATAAAGAAGTTGTTCGTATTCCTGCGTCGTTGTCTCCTTATGCACCAATATGTGGAGTGGAGTTGTTTGAGCCGGGAGAAACTCCGCGGGAAGAATCAGGCAAAGTTCATTGCATCCCACTCCCCATATGGGCATCAATCCAGGAAGAGGACCGACTTGCATCATTGAGGGCTAAGACCCACGATACGTCTTCACCGACAGGGGGTCCTTCTTTGTATGGTAAAGCCACAACTCATGTTCACACTAAAAGAGAGCGGAATTTTGTGACGAGCCGTGATTAGAAAAGAAAGACCGTATACCGACGCCGTTGTTAGCAATTAGCAGGGGAGACTGTTACCCAGTCTCTCCATCCAATGGAATGTTATAAAAACAAAGATCCACAAGAAGAGGTGTTGGACGCTCCACGACATCTACAGGATGGAACCAACTCCACGACTGACCATCTTGAATCTATTAATATCGAAAATGAAGAATCTCTCAAGCATATCCCCATCAGCTCAACCTTGTCCACAGATGAATGCACGAAATTCGTGCAACTTGTCAAAGAATACCAGGACATATTTGTTTGGACGTATGAAGAAATGCCCGGTTTAGATTAAAAATTGGTCACCCATAATCTGCGTGTCATACCTGGATCCAAGCCTATCAAACAATCCCCGAGGAAATTTAGGCACGAGGTGGAAGAGAAGATCAAGACTAAGATACAGAAGTTGCTAGCTGATGTCTTCATTAAACCCATTCATCATCCGAACTGGTTGGCTAATGTGGTTCTTGTAAAAAATAAAAACGGATAGATCAGGTGCTGCGTGGATTTCAGATACTTGAACAGATGCTTCCCCAAAGATGATTTTCCTCTACCTAACATCGACATGTTAGTAGATGCAACCAGAGGGCTTGACATGTTCTCCTTCATGGACGGATATAGCTTGTATAATTAGATAAGAATGTACGAGCATGACGCGAGTAAGACAGGTTTTCGAACTCTTCTCGAAAATTTTTATTATACTGTAATGCCATTTGGGTTGAAGAATGTCAGTGCGACCTATCAACGCGCTATGAATATAATCTTCCACAACATGATACATAAGAAAGTTGAAGACTACGTGGATGATATAGTAGTCAAATTGAAAGCTCGGACGGATCACACAGAAGTCCTACATCAAGTGTTCGCAAGGTGACGTGAGTACAAATTGAAGATGAATCCTTTGAAATGCGCTTTCGGCGTTTCTTCAGGCAAATTTCTGGGATTCCAGATAACTACTGAGGGAATAAAGGTTGACCCATCCAAGACTCAATCTATACTCATGATTCTGCCGCCACAGACTGTGAAGGAGCTCCAAATATTCATGTGCAAGGTAAACTACATTCGACGTTTTATACCTGGTTTGGCTCAGCCCGTTGCTTCATTCACTCCCTTGCTGAAGAAGGGAGCAAGTTTTTTCTAGACCGCCATATAATAGGAAGCATTTCAGAATATTCAACGGATATTGTTATCTCTAGCGGTCATGAGGTCCCCTGTCCAAGGAAGACCGTTGTGTCTCTACACTGCTTTCAGCGATACTTCCATAGGGGCTTTGCTCGCTCAGGAGGATGATGAAGACGTAAAACATCCCATATATTGTTCCAGTCGAGTATTAAGAGATCTTGAACTTAGATATCCCAAAGCGGATAAAGCGTGCCTAGCCTTGATTCATTCCATTCATAAGTTCAGACAATATCTGCTGTCCAACAAGGTGGTGCGTGTATCTAGATCTGATCCTGCGAAGTTTTTACTCTCAAAGTCGGTCTTCATGGGAAGGTCGGCCAAGTGGATTTTCCAAATTTTAGAGATATACATAACATGTGCATCACCTAGGGCAATCAAAGGACAAGCCATTGCTGATTTACTGGCAACGTTCCCTATAGAAGGCACTACTACATTACACGAGGATCTTTTCGGAAAATTTCCAGAGATTTCCGTTGTTGAAGAAGAAGCGTGGTTATTGTATTTCGATGGATCCGCAAATCCTAGCAATAACACGAGAGGATCAGGCGTGGTCCTAGTGTCTCCAACTGGCGAAGTTTTCTCGCATTCCTTCAAGTTGGACTTTCAGTGCACCAAAAACTCAGCAGAGTATGAAGCATTTCTTTTAGGACTGTCAATATCCAAACAAGCAGGGGGCACTCACCTAGATATGAGAGGTGACTCTAAGTTACTGGTTAATTAGATGAATATAGTGTACGCGTTGAAGGAGGCAAAGCTTGCTCCATATCAATCAGAAGCACAAAGATTATTAAACTACTTTGTTGATGCAACCATAACCTATGTTAGTTGTAGCAACAACAACAGGCATGCCGATTGTCTAGCCATGCTGGCATCAAAATTGCATTTTGAAGGCTTAGAAGAGACTCTGATGGTAAGGAGGAGGACAGTGGAATCAACATGGCTTTTACAACACGAAGATATTGGAACCTATGATTGGCGAACTCCTATCATTCAAGAACTCAGCAGCTCGCTTTCTCGAGGAAAAGTCAGTCTCAAAACCCTGCAAAGCTTTTTCATGGTTCATGGTATGTTATATCATCGAAACCCGTATGAATCCCTATCGAGATGTCTCGGAGATGAAGAGGCGCAGTTGCATCTTAACCGCGTTCACGATGAAATTTGTGGACAAACGTTGGTAGTAATGCTCTACCGTCGTCTTCAATGCCTGGGCTATTATTGGCCAGAAATGGAAGCTTAATCTCACTTACTCCAGAAGTATTGCTCCAATTTCCAAGTACCGCCACATCAATCGGAGGTTTTCAACGTAAGTCATGATGAGGACTGGAAAGAACCATACATTAGTTATCTCAGCAATGGAGTGCCTCCTACCAATCAAAATGATGCTATCAATATGAAGCAAAAGGCGAAGCGATTCGTATTTCAAGAAGGGATCCTATATCGCAAAAGCTTTGGAGGCGATCTATTACGGTTCTTGGCTAAGGAAGAGATTCCAACTATGTTGAAAGAAATGCATGAAGGTGAACATTAAGGAAAAAGGAAACTTTTCTCCAGATACACGAGAAATACTATTGGCCAACCATGGAGGATGATGTAGATGTATTTGTTCAAAGCTTCCACGAATGCCAAATTCACAGGAACCTCGTTCACGCACCTTACACTCCTCTACACTCGATAAGTAGTCCATGGCCGTTTTGTAGATGGGGACTTGACATTATTGGGAAGATTAATCTGTCATCGTCAAAGAAACATGAGTATATCATAACTGTGATGGAGTATTTTACCAAATTGGTTGAATCCATCCCTCTACGAGGAACTATAGGAGCAATAATTGCATCTTTCATTAAAGAGTACATGATTTATCGGTTTGGTGTACCCAAGCATATCATCACCAATAATGGCACTCCCTTTGCAAACAAACATGTACGGGAGCTTCTTGAAGAATATGGGATTAAACAGGTCTTCTCCACCATTTACTATACTTAAGGAAACGGACAAGCTGAGAGCACCAACAAGACGCTAGTTCGGATTCTTAGCTGAACACTGCATGACAATCCCAGAGAATGACACGAACAGCTGCCTATGGTGTTATGGGCGTATCAGAGACCACCTAGAAGTTCCATTGGGGTTTCTCCATATTCACTTGTTTATGGTGCAGACGCAATCCTCCCATCATAAATCAAGATTCCGCCAGCCAGGATTGTAGTAGCAAGTGGGGTCCACTGGAACGAGGCTGAAGCATTTAACTCAAGAATTGCTGAGTTAGATACTCTGGAATCCAGAAGAAGCAAGGAGGAGGAATGTACTAAGGTGTACAGAAATAGGATCTCCAGGGCGTATGACAAGACTGTGAAGCCACGAGTTTTTAAAGTACGAGATTTGGTCCTGAAGATAGCCAAGCACATTCATCAAGACATGTCTGCACCAAAATTCTCTCCAAAATGGGAAGGTCCGTACGTGATTACCAAGGCTTACAGTACTGGCTACTACAAAATCATTAAGGTGGATGGAGGCAAGTTAAAAGCAGTCATTAACGGAAAATGGCTCAAAGCATACCATGCTTGATCATTGTCCTGCTACTATCCCAAGACATGACAATACAAGCATTTTCATTACACGTTTAAATTATCAATTTATTCAAAAAAAACGTTAATGAATAAAAAAAAAACTTTATCCATCTACCAAAAAACCAATGCAATTCATTTCTCAAGAATGTTCAAAAGAAGGAAGCGTGGTTTAGAAGAGGACATCCAGCAGATTGTAGTTCCTTGACAACATCATCTTCAGCCTAGTTTGGTATCTCTCCATCCTATTCTTCAAGTTTTGAACTGCCTGCTCCGCGTTCTTTGATTTCGCAGCCAGAGCCTTCTCCTCTTCCAAGATAGCTTTCGCAATAGGAACAACATTCACGAGGATACCAGATCGATCAACTTTAATGATGTCAACACGCTGCCGTAACCATCCCACGTTGAACTCCATGGGTTCGAAGGTATATACCATGTTCTCCCACTTTTCGAGGTTTGATTCAACAACGTTGCAGATAAAAATATTCTCCATCTCAGCAATCATGGGAAGAAGGCATTTTACTGTGGTAACCAAGGCAGATGAACAGTGTCGGACTACATTCATGTTTGCGATGTGGCCATACTTTCTCCATACCTTTGTGTACAAAGGCACAAACTCCTTTCGCACTAATAATCCACAGACATCTCGGCAGCTGGAAGATAAGCATTTCATGTGGATATCGAATGAAAGGCCCAGATTGGGGTATTCATAAGATGAGATACCCAGATCAGCATCTTCAAGGTCCGTAGGGGTAGGCGTGTTTGAGTTTGAAGGAAGAGGACTAGTTAAGTCATCGTCGTCGATAACCGTTAGACATGTTCCGGTGGGATATCTCTGCAAAAACAAAAGGATCATTCGCCTAATCATGAAGAACAAGCAACTGTTCGGAAGAGAAAAGGAAAATAGAGACGAACCGGTATGATCTTCTTAACTCAGAGAACATGAGCAGGGGATTCATCATGAAGCTCAGACGTAGGCCGTGCATGTTTAATAGAAAACCCTGGATGGTATGAAGAAGATGATCCATTATTGTTTGACATGATGAGAAAATGGAGTTTCTGCAAGAAAACCCTATCATAAAATTGTAAAAAGTGGTTCAAAATCCCTACATATACATATATGCTGAGGAAACCCTAAAGGAAGACTAAAGCGGTTGCAGTGAAGTCTACCCGATACATGAGGATTCAACATTGACCAATTCGTGCTTTCTTTCGAACCTTAATCAAGGATTGGAGAAGCTGCTGGATATAAGCGATTTGACCAGCAATCTATAAGCGCCCATGCTGAAGGAATCCCAGTAGAAGGAGAATTCCATTTTTAGCTCGAACACCCAAGGAAGGAAGCCGGTCCCACCAAATTCCCATACACATGTTACAGGGATTTGGACTGGAAGTATGGGTCGAATTAGTGAGGTTTTGGACAAGTTTTTATCAGGCAAAAGATCTGGGGTTGCTGCCAGGGTTCAATGGAAGTTTGAGACTTGTTTTGCTGATGTATCCATGGATCGATGGCTGAACAGGATGGGTATTTGGCCATGGTTCAGTCGTTGTGCGCAAGGAGTTTTTAGCAGTTGCAGGGACTGAATGGAGATTTCAGGTGCTAGAGTTAATGGGAATTGTTGGCTTGATTCTAGTGTTTCTACTGAAGTTTGTGTGTGTGCTGCAATTAGTGGAAGTGGTGTTTTTCAATGGGTATTGCAGGTATTAGCCATGGTCTCAATGGCTGTGGCGATAGACAGATGGAGCTGTGAATAAATGGTTCATGGCAGGTGGTATGCTTTGATGCAGCAGAAACTGGTGTACTGTGTTGGTGTTTAATTGGTGGTTGAAGTGGTTCGTGTGGTGATTGAGATGACGTTTAACTGGTGAACAACGGTCACCTAAGCTCCGGTGCCGGATTCCGGCCATAAACCCAGTTTTCTGGTGACACTTTCTGAGCATGTTTTCTACACGGGTTTCTCACTTATGGGATTGGTGGACACATTGGATATGGGCTTTTGAGACTTAACCTAGTTTTGGAAGGAGGAAAATCTATAAAAGAAAAGTCTTCTACAACTTCAAATCACGTATTCTTCTTGGAGTTTTGGGAGAGAGCCGCAGCTAGGGTTTTCTTTCGTTTTATATTTTCATCTTCTTTATTTTATTTCCATTATTATTTGATGATGAACTCCATTATTATGAGTAGCTAAAACTCTTCTTGATTAAGGGCGATTTCAAAGACCGAAATATGAATCTATGATTGATATGAAATAACTTGTTCTCTTGCGTTTATTCTCATTATTGTTTGATTTCTACTATGATAATATTGTTTATGGATTATTTGTTAATGGTTTAAGTTCGAAATTGAATCATTGGTTTTTAATTCTATTGCTAGTTTAGATTTTCTTCGACCCGTAATTGTCTAGAAATATAAACACAAGTAGCAATATATGGGTACTGATGATGGGACTTTGTTAAGTACCTATATGTAGAAATTGACACTAGTAGGTGATTCATGCTTTTGAGTTCATCAATAGGAGCAACCTTATCTCACAAAACTTAGAGCATTTGTTTAAGTCACACCTAGTAAGCATACCTCTAGGAAACTTGGAAAGTAGAAATCGGTAGTCGAGCGCTTCCGTATCCGGTGAGCTTAGGAGATAATAACGGAGTAGTTAAGCTTACTAAATATTCTAGGGTTGTTAGTAACGAGATAATGTGAAGAACGTAGCTATCTATCAATTTGGTTTGTATTCTGTGGTCTAGAATGAACCTTTAATCAATTACATCTCATATTTGAATACACTTTACAATTTTCAGAATTTCTACAACATAATCATCTTTACTAAGAATATTTGCATAACAACTTTTGCTCCATACCTCCCTTGGGACGATCCTGCTTACATTATACTACTTGCTAGTGTAAGAGAAGTATAGAAATATTATTTTTGCGAGTCTGACACCTTGTCATTTGTGCGCCCCAATTCTTTTGCAATTCTCACCGTATTTATAAGGGCTTATTGGTGAGGAATCACTTTCAACATAATTAGGTTGTGTTGAGGTGAACAAAATCTTGCTCACCACAGGTATTTGAAAAAAAAATCATGCACGGACTCTAGGAATTTAAGAACTCCCTTGAAACTTTCAATAACTGTTTCATACCTTTTAAGATGTTATCCCTTGTCGAAATCTTTTCTGGGAGATCCTTCTTACTTGTTTCTTTATTTATCTTCTTTGGTACCCATTTTTGAGTAACTTTTGGAGCAACATATTTCTTTTTCTCCCCAATGTAGTTATGAAACTTCTTCGGGGAAATACTAGAAGAACTGATTTTATGAGACTCAGTTTTTCTCCAGTTTGGAACATCAGATCTTGTCTTCTTAACATAAGCAGATCCGGGTTTATCTCGTTTAAGAAATATGCAATTCCTTTGCAAGTGACCTAGTTTTCCACAATAAAATCAATGTTTAGTATAATGGAAAAAGTTATGTTTAGTGTTGCCTGAATGTGTATGTGCTTGCTTTGGAACTTGACGGGATTTCCTCTTTTCGTTATCAGCAGTTGATCGAGATACTTTATTTTTGTCAACCGTGGAAGGTTTTGATTGAGAAGAATCTTTAGCTTTGACAAATTTTACCCCTTTGCAAATACTAGGAGCGTATATTCCTTCATAACCCAATCCTCGTGTATCACGATGAATTCTACATGCTCCCGATATCGAGGTTAATTTATCTAAGCTGCTATTTCTAGACAAACTCTCTTTTAAGCTCGAGTTTTCTTCTTCCAAAATTTTGACCTTCTCAAGCGCAATAACTAGATCATTCTTGGATGATTCATATTGAACTTTGAGATCTTCTCGTTCCGTATGAAATAACAAGTTCATCTAGATGTTCTCCAAGTTATCTAACTTTGCTTGAAGAATGATTTCTTGATCTCGACCTTCAGCAATTTCTTCTCTAAGCTTTCGTATTTCGTTGAGATAATATCTTGCACCACTAGAATCAAGTTGGTCTTGCAAGTCTTTATTTCGACTACGAAGTCTTTCATATTTAACTTTTTCACTGAAAATGGTGCTTTCAGCTTCCGAGAGTTTCTTATGACATTCCTTTAGAAGATTATTAGCAACTGGATCATCATGGAATACTTCTTCGTCAGAATCAAAATCAGTATCTAAAAGAATTTTTCCAGAAGCTAATGAAACCTCGCCTTCCAACTCTTGAGGATTATAAAATTCAGGTCCATCATCAAGAGTGGTTGCTACTACATATGATGATTGTCTACGTGATAGGTGTGATAAACACCTAATTTTATATCTAGTATTTATGCTTTCTTTGCGAGTTTTCGTGTGAATTATGTATCTTATGTTTACTTTCGAGTTTATTAGGTGCTTTGGAGTCATTATGAGCAGGAGAAGGAGAAAACGTCCATTTGTAGTGAAAGGAGCAAAAAGGTCAATCCACAGACGAGTGATACTTGGAACTAGCGAAGGGTATGCAGCAAAAGAGGCGAAGAGTGAACTGTCAGTTCCCTGAAACTGAAAGGCCAAATGGTCAAAGGGTGGCCCATATTAAATAGTGGGTGCCTTAAGTAGTTTCACTTACCTTAACCCCAATAATTTGGAGAACTCATTTATTTCTCAATCATTTTTGGCTGCGGGATTTTTGTGTCCTGAAATCAAAGGGAGAATGAGGGCAGAGAAGAACAATTAGGGTTCATGTTGAAGAATGAGAAGATGGAGGAAATCTGAGATGGAATTTGAGATCTCAGTAGAGGGGTGCTTCCAAGGGGTTTGAGTTGAATATGAGCTTAAGATGAGAAGAGCAAATTACAAGAAAGAAGATGAATTAAGGATATTAAGAGTCTATGAATGATTGTACTACATGGGTTTGTCTTAAGTACAGGGAAGGAGGTATAGAATGGCTTGGAGATCAACCTCAGTGTTGTATCTCCATCATTAGAAAAATGCAGACAAGGTGTTTGTGTAAATGCTTGAAGCTGTGGTTCATTAGAAATGAAGAATTAGTATTTTGCTGAGATTACAAAGAAGATCAGAGAGTGAGGGTGGTAACTGGTGGTATTGGCTGGTGCAGTGGAGCTTCAGATGGTGATTGAGATGAGTTTGGTGGTGGCATTGAGATGCAAGTGAAGTGGTTGATGTAGATTATAAATGAGGAAAGTGGTGTTACAAGGGGTTACTTGTGCATATTCTCGACAGTGGAAGAAGGTGCAAACTGGTTCAGGTGGATGCTGTCGGAGAATGGAAGAAACTTGAATATGAGATGCTGCAATGAGTAAGATGGGATGTTGATATGCTTATGCTGGTATGCAGAATGGTTCTGATGCTGGTATTTAGATGCTTTTGCTACTGATGGTTCTTGTGTTGTGTGAAGTGCAGAGAATAGTTATGATGTGCGTTGCTGCCTAGAGGACATGGTTTAGCAGCTGGAGTTGGAAATGGACCTGGTGAATGCAGGGACACGGGAGCAAAGTTGAGTTGGATATGGAACTAGGAACTGCATAATTGAAGTTGCAGTCTGTAGGTGGAGTTCAAACTGGTTGAGGCAAGAATAGTTGGTGGACTGGTGTATCACAGATTTATCGCAGTCATAGATGGGGGTAATGGTGTTTGCTTGGAGTTGTAGCTACAGCTGGTAGGTGTTTGGTAGAAGCTGTTCTGTTGCAGAGATTTGCAGTGGCTGGTGACGATAGGATAGTGATGTTGGTTCGATTCAGTGAGAGAAGAAACGATATTATCTCGTTTAAGAAGATACAGGGTGAGCACTAGCCTGTGGTCGCGTTGAGTTGATGGGATATCATTGTGCAATTGAACGGAGCGGAGAAGATGTTGCTGCCATATGAGGTAGGAGAATGAGATGAGTTGGATTCGGTGCTGTGTGGTATGTGCAATTGGTTGCTGCTGCAATGAGTTCTTGAGAAGCTGTGGCTAAGAAACTGCAATCAGGTGGAGGAAATCTGGAAATGGGTTTTTGGCACTGACAGATTATGATTGGAGCTGAGCTCGTGAGAAGAAGTGCTGCCATAACAGCCATCGTAACTGTAACTTCAGGTAAACATGGAGCTGATTTGACATGTGGTGTTCTCGAGTTATTAGGGAGATGTTTGAGCTTGAAGTATAAGCTGCTAAAGTTGGTATTGCAGCTGATACTGGCGATGGCAGTGACGATTAATTGCGAGCTTACATGGTTTCCTGGATTACTGATGGTATTAAAAGACATGGGTCGTTGAGTTTCAAACGACAAAGCAGAGATGCATGGAGGCTTGGTAGATGAGGGATTAGCAGGAGAAGAATGGACAGTCTGCTAGTGATTAGAATATTTGGATGGCAGAGATGCTGTGTGTGACGGTTTTGCTGGTATGGATCTGCATCAGTTAACATGGACGGTGTGGAGAACATAGGCTTGCTGCTGTCGAGAATAAGCAACATAGAAGTTTAGTTGTTGCTCGGGTAAGGCAATGATGATACGGACTGAAACGGAGCCACAATGTTGCTGAATATTTCAGTCGAGAAAGAAAGGGAGTTGCTGCCATTAGCGGTGATGCTGTGTAGGAGCTGGAATGATCGTATGACGCTGTTGAGAAGACATAGTATGGTCTGTAATGGGGAGGAGCTGCAGGCATGGAATGTATTGTACATGGTGGTTCTTATCGGTGACTGAACTGGATTCAGGGATGTTGTCTCTGTGTAATTTGGGATACGATGGATTAGTATGGCAGTTAGCAGCGAATAGTATTGTTGTTGCAGAGAGAACTCGAGCTGTGGTGTTAAACAGGGATGGCAGTGGTGGTATTTGATGGAAGAAACGTTGGTGCTGAGTTACGAGAGAAAGTTTACTGGCAGTGATGGGTGAGCTGGAGAGTGGATCTCGAGAGTTCAGCTGCTGTGATGGCATGAGCTATTGACCGAGCAACGAGATGAAGTTGTGCTGCTTTGGTAAGTTACAAAGTGGGCCGGATCTTGATAGGCTAATGAAGAAATAAGATGGGCTTACCAGCATCCCATGACAGACGAGTTGAAGTAAAGATAATGGGCTGGATCTTGTGATCCGAATAGGCTATTAAGGGCGCAACTGTTTCAGGCTATTTGTCTGTGACTTTGGAATTTTACCAGGGTTTGGCAACCTGCTTTGGTCCGGGATTTGATGCACGGGACATAATTCTAAGGAGGTGCACTTTCCTATTTTTGCTAGGTTTCCTAATTTTTTTAAAGAAGAGGTTACAAAACTCTATATATAGGGAAGCCTAGGCAAAAATTAGAGGATCTTAATATCTACTTTGTTCTAGGGTTTAAAAACATGTTAGGGTTTTTCTTCCTTCTTGTTATGAACTCATTGAATATGAGTACTTAATTATATTATTGGTTATGGAATAGTTGGATTTCACATAGCATGATTCTTTGATGCAATATATTAGTTTTGTCTCATATTTATCATTTGCAATTCTCTGAAAATATTGTTTTATGATTGATTGATTGTTTTGTCAAGTTGCAAATTGGTAGAACTTCTAATCACATCTATTGCTAGTTTAGGGTTTATTATACGTAAAAGTGATATTCCTTGAATACAAGTAGCATAATATGATTATAGTTTGTAGTGATATATTCTTATGATCATATGTGAATTGTAACCTTTGTTAAATTGAATTAGTGTGCTTTCCACGTTCAATTGCTTTGATTGGCCTGATTTCATAGAACTTAATGCATCTAGGGAATTAAACTTGATTAGTGCTTTTACACGTTAGGTTGTTCTCTTAGAAAGAACTCATACTCGCATCTTTTAATGTGTTTGTTGATAACAAAAGGAGATTTGCGGGATATTCTTGCGATCAAGGTATCCTAGGTCTTTTGATAAAAGTTGAGATTAAATATCAATTCTAGTTATTGTGAAAAGCATGTTAGTGAATGAAAACGAAATCCTTAACCAATATCTCATCTTATTGATTTGTTTACTTATTTCTTTATTTGCTTTTATTTTACTTTTACCATATTAAAAATCAGAAAACCCCCGGTATTTTATTTAGAAAACCAAAACATCTTGACAACCTAGACCTCTTTGTGGGATCGATCCTTTCTTTCCCTTGCTATATTTATATTTTGAGTAGTAAGAAAGTGTAATTATATTTGTGTCTGCTGACAACCGGTCACTACGGCTTCAACTAAGACATACTGAAGATAAGTGCCCAAAACCACGACCGTTATAACATTGTACATCATCATTAGGAGATGTTGTAACTTTAGAAAAACTCTTCTTCCTGTCTCTCAAGAGTTTTATAAATTGTCATGGAGTAGCATACTAAGTATTTGGCGAACCATATTTATCCATAGAGGATTCATAATTGTTTGCAGCTTTAAGAGAAATCACCTCCTTTTTAGATGTGTGTTCATTATCAAAGATATTTAACTTCCAACAAGAGTATTTATGGAGAGCATAGAAAGATCGTTTGCTTCTTCAATGGCATATTTCTTAGACTCGTATCTTGACGGTAGAGACCTGAGAATTTTGCACACAATAACTTTCTCTGGAATAGTTTTACCTAATGAACATGAGGCGTTAACTATTTGAGAAAGTCTTTGGTTAAATTCATCAAAGGTTTCATCATCAGACATGCGAAGGTTTTCCCAGTCAGATGCTAGGTTTTGAAGCCTTTCTTCTTTCTCTGCGGCATTCCCTTCAAATACGGTTTCTCAGATATCCCAAGCATCTTTAGACTTATTACACGTAGTAACGTGGTGCTGAAGATCTGGGGTAATGGCATGGATGATAGCATTTAATCCTTCATAATTTTTCTTTGCAGCAAGAATTTCAAGATCATTATAATCACCAATATCCTTTTCAACAGTTACTCCGTCTACTGTGACTTATGAAGGATCATAACCATTAACAATACGAACCCATGATTTAAAATCTCGCGCTAGTATAAACGAACGCATAAAAAATTTTCACCATAAATAGTTCGTGCCATCGAAGACTGGCGGTACGTTTATAGAGATAGCACTTCTGTCCATAACAATCAGATTGCTTCAAACACAGACTTATAAGGTCTTAGCGTGTTTGCCTTCTCTGATACCAATTGAAAAAGAGGGGGTCTAGTAACACCACCCAATATTTCGTTTGGAAATCTGAATAGACAAACCCCAATATACTTTATAGAGAATCAACTAGACAGTCAAACTCAATCTAGAGTAATGTATATCAAAGAGTTTAATATCTCTATTTCAACACAATCAAAGTTAAATAGAAGCAAGTCCTTAAACCTGATGTTAGTGTGAATCTCTTAAAACAAAGTCTTTTGTTTTAATCACAACCTATTAAATATCCATTGTGTATAAACCTCTTTAAGCAACAATCATTAAAGGAATATTTCAACACAGTATCCACTTGAAAGAGGGTTAGTCTAGACTGGTCTAACAATGTGAAGATAACATAATCAATTGTTCAAGTATCAATCAATTCACTCAACAACCCTAAGGTCAGATACAAGAACTGATTAATCTTAACATACAACCTGTGATATTTCTATTATATAAATAAAATATAATGCGGAAAAGAAATAACACAGACACCAGATTTTGTTAACGAGGAAACCGCAAATGCAGAAAAACCCTGGGACCTAGTCCAGAATAAACACACACTGATTATAAGCTGTTACACCAATTTACTACTACCTATTCTGACTAGATGTAATAACTTCTTCAGCACAAATATAACTCCTAGCAGAACACCGATTCTCTTTAGGAATTCTTCTCCTTAATATTCTAGCAGAACCCAAGACTCTCTTTAGAAGATACAGCAACACGATTGATACGATTTGATATTTTGTTTGCAAAAAACACCAGTTTGATTTCCCTTTATATGTAAATCAAGGTTTTGGAAATCTTGTAGATTAGGGTTTTAACTTACAATCAGTATGCGTACTCACTAGAAGTCCGTGAAACTGACTTTCCTAAGAGAACTTGGGTGATTCCAAAGATAAATTTCCAAGTTAAGAAAACCCTAATAATTCTACAACAAGAACAACTAGATAAATATAGAGATATCTTGTTTAAAACTTCTCAAGGATTTTTACGAGATGCCTCAAAAGAAGATTTTCTTTCTAGTCTCCGATTCGACTAACAAGTGTTGGTATACGATCAGAAACTGAAATCTATCAAAACCTAGGGTTTATGATCAACAACTCTTGAATGGTTTTATATCAGAAGAGAAAACCTTAGAGTAGACAAGAGGTGAAAAACCTAGATTAAAAGTTGTATAATCAATCACTAAGATTTAATCTAACTTGGCATTGTGATCCCCAATACAAAGACTTTTATCTCACTCTTGTTCATGAAAAACATAAGACATGGAAAACAACCTGCAGAGCTTACGCCTATTTTCCAAAGGGGATGAAAACTTGTAAACTCACGAACCCTTTATTTATAGTGAAACATAGCTTGAAAACTAAGCAAAGCTATTTCCTTTTTCAAGACTCTCTTAATTTTGAGAGTCTTTCCTAAGTTACATCTCTTGCCAAAATAATTAAATAAATACTTAACTTATTTAGCAAAAATTATATTTATGTGAATAAACCATATTTTAACTTAGGCAGGAATCACAAACACTTTAATATGGTAATCAAAAGTGTTTGGACCAATAGCTAACTTGCCTAGATGAGGAAACATCACCAACATGACCAAAAATGCCTTTTAGTCACGTACTGGGCCCAAGTTCGCGGACCAAGTTCGCAGATTCAAAGGCCCGTGGAATGTTTCCTACTAATGAACTTAAATCACTCATAACTTGATCGTTACAACTCGGAATTGAGTGATTCTTGGCTCATTGGATTCGCAAGCTCATTCACTATAACATGATATCCGTTCCAAGAACACAGGTTATTGTCACAAATGTCTTGACTCAAATAACCTCAAGTATATATACATAAATGTACATTTACCATCATTGGAATTGTTCCATAGAGTGAGCGTATATGTTGATAGATTTGAAAGGTAGAATTGAACAAGAATCCAAATGAAATCAATAACATACCTTTGTTGATTAAGTACTTTTTGATGGCTTCTTGTAGACTTCAACCTTCAATCTTCAATCTTTAAGGATAGCTTCGATTCACCTTCTTAGACCTAATCTAGTCCGAAACTATCTTTAGTATGCTAAATCAAGAATGCATTTTGGCAACTAAAATTGACAACTAAATTGACATACCAACGCTAGTGGGTTCAACCGAGCTATGTTCTAACAAAGGTAAGTAATTTTGAACTGTTTTACAAGTGTTTGAATCGATTTATAGCAATGGGTTTGGGTTAGAATAATTAGATTCGCGAACCTTAACTCAAACAGTTGAGTTTCAGTGAGTATCGGCATTGATTTTAGTATGAATACAATGCCGGTTTTGGTTTACGTCATTCAATCTAGAATGAAGGCAATGCCGGTAGATTGTTACGGCGTTGGATTTGGTATGAATACAATGCCGGTAATGATATTAAAATCACCTGAAAATGAATGTCTTGTACCGGCATTGAAATTAGGTTGAACACTATGCCGATAGTGTGTTACATCATTGGTTTAATTTATTCGTGTATGCCGGTAGTGCTCTTTTGGTATCCAGGTGTTTGTAGGTGAAAATAGTTTCTGCTGATTTTGGTAATTGCGGGTGTGAAGGTGAGAAACTTTTTAAACCCTAAACAATGTACTGCAAGGGAGTACTTTAGATTCGAGAGATCAATCTGTACAAGTCCGTCCTAAACCAAGAAATGGCCGTTCTAGACTTTCTTCGGTCACAAAGAGGAGGATAATGGGTTGGTTTTGGGGAGGGAAGCAAGGAGAGTGGTGACACCAGAATAGTTGATTCTGAGGAGCAATTGGGTTTCTACGACTTGTTCTTAGATAAGTCTTAGAGCTCACGAGGGGAGCTAGCAGGTAAGTACTTCTGAGTATTGTGTGGTCCGAATGAACTTGCCTGTCCAAAAGGAAAATATGTAAGACCTATTTATACAAGTCGAGATAGAAATGTACCCTAGTCTCTTTAAGGAGTGGGTAAGTAAATGTGAGGATGTGGTAACCGTATGCATGGACATGATATCCCATAAAGTAGTTAACGTATGAAATTGGTTTTCATAAAACTGTTAACGTTATGAAATTGATGTTCCATAAAGTTAGTAATTAACTCACGTCTTTATGTCCCATGAATGTTTCCCACATAACTCCTTTATTTACTAGGCGCCTCACCCTTATGACACTTCCTTATGAGGGGCGTAGTGACGCCGTACGTTGTAGACCACCAAACCAATACCCAAAGAGAATCCCCCTGTTTGTGTTGATGTCTCGAATGTTTTGGAAAAACATATAAAACATTTGTTGTGGATTGGCAAGTCGAGCTTGGGGAACTTGCTAGCCAGGTGACCTTCGACGGTCGAGATATCGCATCTTAAGAGGAGGTGCAACCGTTGATTGCTGCATGCCTTCGTTTTGGTATCCGCGTAGTGAGGTCCAACATGGTGGTATGGCTAGGCTGTGTTTAGACTTGGAATGAGGGGCCAAGAGGTAGCCATGGGCGCATGGCGTGACTAGCTTAGGATAGACGTGTGACAAAGCTAAGGTTTTGGACCTAAGGTCGTGAGGGGACTTTAGTTTTCTGAGAACCGTACCGGCCGGTCGGACCGGGAAACCCGTGAACCAGTCTCTTTTCCGGTCCGATTCAACACTGACCCAGTAAATTCCATAAAAACCGTTCTATTTTTGTAAACGCAGCTAACCCGGCGATTCGAACACCGAACCGTACGACCCAGTAAGTCTAAAAGTGGATCGACCTAGTATTTACAATCAAAAATCAAAAATCAAACAAATTTTTTCGTGGATATTTTCTTCTGAATCTTCGTCCAACAAATCATTCAAGATAATTTCACAAAGAGACTAGAAACAAACACAAAATTCATAATGAACTTAAAATTACAGATGGAGAGAAAAACAAAATTAATATTCAAAAAATTTTAATTAAATCATTTCTTCTTTCTTTGATGAAAATGATAACAATAGAACAATACTACGTTAGATGTACTTTACGAGTGATTAACGAGAAAATTAATCAAAAAATAAGAACATAATACTACCTCCGTTTCAGGAAAAGTGTTACTTTCACTTTTTCATTTTAGCCTAAAAATAGGCCAAATTGAAAAAGTGAAGGTAACACTTTTCCTGAAACGGAGGGAGTAGCAGATTTGTATCCAAGTTGATGATGCTCTAATTGACGTTGTGCTGAATAGGTGCTTCTATGATATTGCTATTATGATTTTACAATAGATATATACTCAAAACAAGTAGTATGAGACACGATCTATCAATTAGTGAACATAAAGCTAAGAAATCCAATAATGACACTGTTTACTATTAATGTATACAAAGGAAAGGAGAAAGAGAGAAAGAAAGTGAGGAAGAGAGAGAACAATGGGAGGAAGTGGGAACAAGGAATAATTAGGTTTTTTAGTAGTATAAAGTTTGTATAATTATGTCAAAGTACTAGTGCATTATATTTGTGACATTTAGGTCCCTTGACCCAGTAAACCCGGGTTGAACCACTGGTTAAACCAATGACCCTTGACCCAGTAACTTTACCGTTTCGATGCCCGGGCCGGTTTTCAGAACATTGGGGTACTTTAGATGGCCAGGATTTGCTCTTGGGATTGAAGGGAAACCTTTAATTGTTGCACGCCTTCACTTTGGTAGTCGTAAGGGGAAGGGCAGCATGGTGGCGCGTCATGAGGGGCCATGGCGAGATATATTTGGCATGGATTGGTGTGACTAGCATAGCTAGGGCCAAGGCAGAGTGCATTTGGCATGGCGCGGATAGCTTGGGCTAGGTGTGACTGACATGATTTTCCATTGGCACGGAGGTGCGTCTAGCATGGTTGGCATGCTTTGGCGCGGTTGGTGTGGATGAAATGATTTGCCATTGGCACAGAGGTGCAGCTAGCATGGTTGGCATGCTTTGGCGCGGTTGGTGTGGCTGACATTATTTTCCATTGTCACAGAGGTGCGGCTAACATGGTTAGCATGCTTTGGCGTAGTTGGTGTGGCTATCATGATTTTCCATTGGCACAGAGGTACGGCTATCATGGTTGGCATGCTTTGGTGCGGTTGGTGTGGATGGAATAATCTGCCATCGGCACAGAGATGCGGCTAGCATGGTTGGCATGCTTTGGCGCGATCGGTGTGACTGACATGATTTTCCATTGGCACACGTGGGAATTAGGGTTTGGTCTGGCGTAACCTTAATTTTAAAAATATACCCGGGTAATTATTTTGGAGACACATTAAAGGTTTCAGTAAATGTGCCTAGTTAATGCTTATTGCTTTAAATTTACTGACATTACTGTCTGCTAGGTTTTAGTGTTTTATGATTTTAACCCTAACCTAAAAAACCACCATCAATATTAAGTCCCATGCTTAGATCGAAACAGGTACCTTGTTGCGATGTAAGCATATGATGGTGCCAGACAGGGACGGAATCGAGACGTAAATCATTGCAAAGATGGTCAGGAGAATCCGACTAACCTTTTTGAGTGGCAAAGATAACTTTGGCTTACGGACCTGCGTAAGTTGTACTGGAAATGCATACCGTGGAGTTGTGAGGAGAAAGTTATCGTCTTAGTCTGGTCGTACACCTTTAATGAAAGGGGACGGATTGGCTCGAAGGGCCAAGAGGTGGCATGGTCCTGGTCGCGACAATGGCATGGTGAAATGTGCATGGGTGACTAGGCGTGGCAGGGCCGTGGTGATGGAGCGAGGTCTTGGTCGGGGTTGTGGAAATGGCCGGGAATAGTGGGGTCGCGGTATGGAGCGAGGTCTTTGTCGTGGAGATTGGCCTTTGCTTGGACCGGTTTCCTCTTTTCCCTTCATGGTTCAAAATATGAAATCCTTTCTTTGTTCAAATTCCCACATACCATGTATTTATAAGAAGAGGGTCGGCTTCTCTTTGTTTCATACCTACTTATTCCTCCCAGCCGTGTGATAGCAGTAAAGCAGAGCGGACTAGTGGGATTATACCATGTATTTATAAGAAGAGGGTTGGCTTCTCTTTGTTTCATACCTACTTATTCCTCCCAACCGTGTGATAGCAGTAAAGCAGAGCGGACTAGTGAATACCAGGTACGCCTTCCAACACTTCTCTTTAACTTGTTTTTTTTTTGTGTAAACCCTAGTTGTAGGCGCCCTTTTTCATGACTCGTGAATCCTAGGTATTTTTTTCCCTAGCTTGTCATAGAACTTAGGCATGGATACCTTAGTGATGTTGACCGACCCTATTCACTATACAAGGTAGGCACGTGATAGCAATGGTCTTATATTCTCACGACAACCTAGCTTTTAGGGTTTTCTCCCCGTTTTGATGTGGCCGTGTGTATGGTTTCCCTGGTGGGCCACCCCTCCTAGGTTGGATAAGAATTCTATGCCATAGGGTATGGATTTGAAACAAATTGGCCTGCGTCTTGGGTTTAAAATAACTTCCATGCATTTCCCATAATAGTTTCCCCTCGTATTGTTTCGTTGTAGTTGTTTGGAGAGCCTAATTAATGTGAGAGAATCCTTGTTATGACACCGCTTGAGAAAAATTCTGCCATACCGAAGGATGTCGGTAATTCGAAGCCAAACGTGGCTGATGAGTTCTTCACGATAATATCTGCTAGAAGAAGTCCTCTTAAGCATGTGACGCTTCTTCTGACTGGCCCGGAGAGTGAGGGAGGGGATCGGTCAGTTCCTCCCGGAAATGTGATACGGTTTTGTCTTCATAGGAAGGAGTATTCCACTTATTTTATTGATTTCAAATCCCTAGTGAGCCTATTGCGTTCCTTCTAGAAATGGATGCAGTTCATGATGATCCAAGAGCATGTAAGAACTAATTTGACCAAAGCGCAGATCGTTGATACTGTTACATCCTCCGCAGTGCTTCAGATTAGGAGAGATATTCCAGGCTTGGTATCTTTTGTTTCTATATGGTGTCCGGACACACGACCGTATGTAGATGGGGTGAACTGACTATTTACTTGGAGAGCGTGGTTTTTCTACTGAATCTTCCCATAGTTGGAAAGCTTGATGTTTAGTTGTCCGCAGATGAAGAAGAGATGCATGACGCCCTGGTCGCGAAATCGAAAGTATTTGTTCGGAAAGAGAATGAGACGAAGTGCTTCTATGATTGGTGGGTGTCTTAGTGGTTCCCTTACGTGTTAGAGTCGAACCATAAGAACATTATACTTCACGTTGCGGCGTTCTTGGCTCTTTGGCTATCCAGAGACATTCTTGATGACGGCTCGGGCCAGAAGGAGATAAGACATGGACTTATTAAGTTTTCCATAAAACTGGAAAAAGGTGTAGTTCTCCCCATTGGCGGTCTGTTTATAGGTTCTTTGTATGCACACTTGGATCAACTGGTTTCGGACATGCGTGTCTCGAACGACTACGTGAACGTTTATTCATATGTTCATGCCACATTTCTCCAAACGTGGTTATGGGAGCACTTCGATAAGTATGCCCTGAAACCGTTAGCCGTACTTCCTGAGTCTTGGGGTGGCTCGAGGATACTGCGCTGGTTGAACAGGCACCCCAAGACCGGTTCGAACCTGGTTGGACCTCTTGACAGCTCGTGCGCAGTTAATTTCCGTCTGTGCGCTCCGGTGCATGAGTCTATAACTCAGGTCACTATTTCTCTTATTCCAAACATGTCTTTGACTTATGATAAAGAGGGTCTGAGTGTCGGAGAAGTGGTGTTCATGCGTTGTTTCACGCCTGGTCACGTGTCGTCTTTCTTCCGAGGATCTTGCAAATCAACCTATTACAACATCGATAGAGCATCTCTGCACATGGGATTCGATCAGGGGGTCTCACTCGTTCGTCAGCCGGTCGTTCCGGAAGTCTTGTTGTCAACTGTTCTTGATGTCGGTAGCCTTGCATCAGGTAAAAGTCTCCCTTTTCTGCTCGCGTAACGAAATCCATCAACAACCTCCAAGTATAATTCATTCTGGCAGAGTGAATTTCTTATCATCGAGGGATTCGTGAAAGCCGCAGTGGAGAACACTCATGGTAGGCCTTCTGCCGAGGTTTTAACAAAACATCCATTGTTGAGGAATACTCTTTTAACCAAAAGGAAACCTTTCGTTTCGGTCGTGGACACTCCCAAAGCGAAGGATCCAAGGTCTAAGAATCGTTCTGGTGGTCTTCAGTCGGACTCCATGATTCTACCAACTTTTAGTTCGTCTAACATGCGGGTATGTATAGCCTTCCTCTTGACTTTTAGCGTGGAACGTTGACTTTTATCTTGTATTCCGTCCAGGGTCTCAGTAGTATGAATTCCTTTTCCAAACTCATGAGCAGTCAAAAGGCACCATCTTTCGAGACAGGAAGTGGCATTGTCGAGCCCATTCATAGTGATGAAGAATCCGAGAAGGATGAAAGTTCTGAGTCTAGTGATGGTGAGAGAAGTTCTTCCGATAGCAGTTATGAATCTTTCTCTAGTCAGGCTGAAACCACATCGGTGAGTCCTCTCCACGTTTTTCTTTCCCCCCCCCCCTTTTTTTTTGAAGTAAAACTAATTTTGATCTTTATGAAGAAGCCGTTCCTTGGGACGATTTTGAAGTAGAAAACCACCAAAGTAAGTACCTAGCCGTACCCTCTACTGCGGGAACTGTGCCAGCTAGTGACTTGGACATGGAGATTCATCGTCCCGAGGGATCCGCCGTGTCTCATGTGGAGGATATCACTTCGGGGGCTGAAATCATAGTTAGGGATCTCCTGCCAGTTGTTAATTCAGTTGCGGGTGCCACCTTCAATCCTCCGTATCTGTCCCCTTTCCCTGGTCATGTGTTGATTGGTGGATTTAGCGTGCCATCCAAACATGCGACATTGTACACCAAGATTTGGGAAAGCTACGGTCACATCTCCATGACTAAGAAGATCAGTAGTCGACATGTGTTGGTCAAGCGTGTGGAGGAGGCCTTGTCTTCGATTGATGAGATGTGCAACATGACTGGTCATACAGTTTCTGAGGATGTAGTCTCGAGCTGGAAGTTCCATCGTGACATGTGCATGGGTTTCTAATTTAACATTCCTTGGTTCATTGAAGGTCTCTCTGATGTTGAAAAGTTGTTGGTCGAAACAGTTGAAGGTCCTTCCGCATACACGGTGAAGAAGCAGGAAGTGGAATTCAAAAAGTTGCGTCAACAACTGAAATAAAAAAGGGCGGCTCTCCATAGTACAAAGGAGGCCTTCGCCAAGAGGAGAAAGCCGTTGTTGGAAAACTCTCCTTGAATATATATTTGTCTTTCCGATCTCTTACCTTTAGGGTTTTTTTTTTTTGAAAGGCAAATGAGACGCTTGGTTTTTGGTTTTTTGATTTTCTGGTTTTCTTGGGTTAATAGATAAATGCTACCTTGACGGTTTTGGATTTTTTTTTTTTTTTGAATGAGATGTTTAGGATTATTTTTGATTGTGATTGAAAGTGACACAGACATCCCAGAAAAACCATGGAACCGTGTGTTGGTAGGTGACATGGGGTAAACTATGTATCTTGTCTTGAAAACTTGAAATATAAAACCACGTGTCGTGTCTAGGTAAGACTTACTTGGTTTTTAGGTCTCCTGATGAAAAGTGAACCTTCCGGGTGTAAGACCGAGTTTATGGGAAACACCGCCATGGAAACTCCCCAGTCGTTACTGAGCCGTCTGATAACCGAGCCATTGATCCTTATGTAGATCGTCTGCTTCCATCCTCTGGGAAGTCCCCAGCCATCCCTTGGCATGTCATGGCTGATAATGAGTCGCCGATTGACTGAGTCGGAGTGAGTCGCATTACCCTTCCATCTTGGCATCTGGGTCGATGAACGAGATCGACAGTTGAAAATTGACATTGTAACCGATAGATCAATCCTCCCGCTGTAGTCGCCAATTGTTTGCAGGTGAAAATAGTTTCTTCTAATTTTGGTAATTGCGGGTGTAAAGGTGAGAAACTTTTTAAACCTTAAACAATGTACTGCAAGGGAGTACTTTAGATTCGAGATATCAATCTGTACAAGTTCGACCTAAACCAAGAAATGGCCGTTACAGACTTGCTTCGGTCACAAAAAGGATGATAATGGGTTGGTTTTGGGGAGGGAAGTAAGGATAGTGGTGAGACCAGAATAGTTGATTATGAGGAGCAATTGGGTTTCTACGACTTGTTCTTAGAAAAGTCTCAGAGCTCACGAGGGGATCTAATAGGTAAGTACTTATAAGTGTTGTGTGGTCCGAATGAACTTGCCTGTCCAAATGGAAAATAGGTAAGACCTATTTATACAAGTCGAGATAGAAACGTACCCTGGTCTCTTTAAGGAATGTTGAAGTAAATGTGAGGAGGTGGTAACCTTATACATGGACTTGATATCCCATAAAGTAGTTAACGTATGAAATTGGTTTTCATAAAACTGTTAACGTTGTGGAATTGATGTTCCATAAAGTTAGTTAACTCACGGATTTATGTCCCATGAACATTTCCCATATAAGTCATGTATTTAATAGGCGCCTCACCCTTATGACACTTCCTTATGAGGGGCGTAGTGTACGCCGCACGTTGTAGACTACCAACCAATAACCAAAGAGAATCCCCCCTGTTTGTATTGATGTCTCGAATGTTTTGGAAAAACATGTAAAACGTTTGTTGTGGCTTGGCAAGTCGATCTTAGGGAACTTGCTATCCAGGTGACCTTCGACGGTCGAGATGTTGCATCTTGAGAGGAGGGGCAACCGTTGATTGCTGCACACCTTCGTTTTGGTAGCCGCGTAGTTAGGTCCAACAGGGTGGTACAGATAGGGTGTGTTTAGACTTGGAATGAGGGGCCAAGAGGTATCCATGGGAACATGGCGTGACTACCTTGGGCTAGACGTGCGACCAAGCTAGGGTTTTGGACCTAAGGTCGTGAGGGGACTTTAGACGACCAGGATTTGCTCCTGGTATTGAATGGAAACTGTTGATTGTTGCACACCTTCACTTTGGTAGCCGCAATGGGAAGGCCAGCATGGTGGCGCGGCATGAGGGGCCATGGCGAGATATATTTGGCATGGCTTGGTGTGACTAGCATAGGTAGGGCCAAGGCAGAGTGCGTTTGGCATGGCGCGGCTAGATTGGGCTAGGTGTGAATGGCATGATTTTTTATTGGCACGGAGGTGCGGCTAGCATGGTTGGCATGCTTTGGCGCGGTCGGTGTGGCTGACTTGATTTTCTATTGGCACGGAGGTGCGGCTAGCATGGCTAGCATGCTTTGGCGCGGTTGGTGTGGCTGACATGATTTTCCATTGGCACAGAGGTGCGGCTAGCATGGTTGGCATGCTTTTGCGCGGTCGGACTATAGGGGATGAAGTTAGAAGAGTTTTGAGCTCTTCCCAAGCATGCACACAAGCATCATCAAACACAAATGCAATATCTTTACTGAGTAGATTACACAGTGGTCTTGAGATCTTACTGAAATCTTTAATGGATCTACGGTAGAAACCAGCATGGCCTAAAAATGATCTAACCTCCCTCACAGAGCGAGGTTGCGGCAAGTTTTGAATTAGGTCGACTTTGGCTTTATCTACTTCAATGCCTTTTTCAGAGATGATGTGTCCTAGAACTATGCCTGAGTTCACCATAAAATGACATTTCTCCCAATTTAAAACCAAATCTTTCTCTATACATCTAATCAGCACGCGAGTGAGATGGTTCAAACATTCATCAAAAGATGATCCAAACACAGAGAAATCATCCATAAATATCTCAAGGAAATTATCTATCATGTCAGAAAAAATACTCATCATACAACGCTGAAATGTAGTGGGTGCGTTGCACAACCCAAAGGGAATACGACGATAGGCAAACGTTCCAAATGGACATGTAAATATAGTCTTTTCCTGATCTTCGGTCGAAATATGAATCTGGTTGTAACCAGAAAAACCATCTAAGAAACAATAGAATCTACGCCCAGACAATCGTTCTAGCATTTGGTCTATGAATGGAAGAGGGAAGTGATCTTTCCTTGTAACTGCATTCAACTTCCTATAATCAATGCAAACTCGCCACCCTGTGGTTACTCGAGTAGTGATTAACTCATCTTTATCGTTTTGAACTACAGTAACTCCTGAATTTTTCGGCACAACCTGAATGGGGCTAACCCATTTGCTATCTGAGATTGGGTATATGATACCCGCATCAAGAAGATTTATAATATCACTCTTAAGAACCTCTTTCATGTTAGGATTGAGTCGCCTTTGCATCTCCCTAGATGGTTTAGCATTGTCCTCAAGGTTTATATGATGCATGCAATCAGTGGGACTTATGCCTTTAAGGTCCGAGATGGTCCATCCTAAGGATTCTTTATGCTCCTTAAGTACTTCTAAAAGTTTACTTTCCTGCTCTGTATCTAAGGCGGATAAAATGATTATAGGCAAAGTATTAGAAGGTCCCAAAAATGCATATTTAAGAGTATCAGGCAATGGTTTCAGTTCGAGCTTTGGTGGTTCAACAAGAGAGGGAACATACTTGGATTCCAAGAGTGGAAGTGGTTCCACTCTAGATTTCCACTTAGACCTGTCCATGAGTGGTGTGGATTCAAGCAAAGGATTCACTCCACTTATGTATTCATCATCAAACAAATCCAAGTTAAAATTATTCAAACAAGCATTCAAAGGGTCAACAGACATGCTACTAGACAATGAATCCTGAATCAAACTTTCAATCATGTTGATTATCATTATCATCACAATCTATGGGTTGTTTACTTCCACGAAATACATTCAGTTCCATAGTCATGTTACCAAAAGACAATTTTAACACTCCATTACGACAGTTGATGATGGCATTGGACGTAGCCAGGAAGGGACGTCCCAAAATAACAGGAATGTGACAATCTGGGTTTTTCACTGGTTGGGTATCTAGTACAATGAAGTCCACATGGAAATAGAATTTGTCAACCTTGATCAACATATCTTCCACAATACCCCGAGGAATTATTACCGATCTGTCAGCTAATTGTAGCGTAACAGGAGTGGGTTTTAGCTCCCAAATACCTAACTGCACATACACAGAGTATGGAAAAAGGTTCACACTTGCACCTAAGTCTAATAAAGACCTATCGATTGTATGCTTTCCTATAGTGCATGTGATAGTTGGACTACCTGGTCTTGATGGTGGATTTTTGTTCAGGGCTAAAATTATAAAACCAAATTTAATATACTGCCACCCTGCAAAGAATGAAGCTAATTTAATAGGCTGACATCCTGCAATGGATAAAACCATTCAAGTGACGAATACTTATCACTTTATTAATTCACCAAAGCATGTGCAACCATCCTGTGAATTTAATATACCCAGAACGGAGCATGTAGCAACCATCCCGGTTTTCTGTAGGTATACAACATTACTATTAATGCTTTAATTAAAGCCTTGTGTTCGACATGCAAACACCCATAGGTTACCTGATGGCGGGTTATATTAGCCCCGTTGAACGCATGCAAGACTACCCATGTTAGTCTCATCTACTGAAAACAAACTCAAAATAGATCTCATCCGTCCAACTTCGCAGGCATGGTTAGACGGTCTAGATCACGCGCGGGACCGAGTAGCACGCACATGCTCACCGCCGGTCTACCTTCCTACCTACATGAACGGCTTTCTCATAGACAAGCCAGGGTGCGACATACAACCACCCAAACAAGGCTTGAAAGGTTCAAATCGATCATAACCATCCAACTTCGCAGGCATGGTTGGATGGCTTAGATCGCATGTGGGACCGAGTGGCATGCATGCATGAGATCACCACCGGCTCATCCTTCTCTTAGTGAAATCGGCCTCCACATGGGAGCCGTGGAAACCACAAATTCGTTAGGGAGAAGTTGCGGGCCCGTAACTTGAAAATTAGGGTTTGCATCAAGTGGTCGCAGGCAGCCACTTTGAGACGAACGAATGGAAGGCAAAGGAAGGAGGGATTAGCCGACCGACTATACCAGCGTGTTCACTGTGGGCCCAGCTACACGGCCACGAACGGTTGCAGCTAGCCGTCTCGATATGCGCGCCCAAAGGTAGCATACACGGCCCCCTTCTAATCTCGGTTGTCCATCATCGCAGGCTGAAACGAGCGACTTAGATTGCTCTGATTAACTTACAACAAGCATGGGCATGTAGAGTGGCGTCCCGCCTACCTGCTGGACCGATCGACCACTCCATGCACGCCTCCCAAGGCATAAAACCGTTAGGGTGAAGGAGGAAGCTCGCAAGCCTTCCAAACCCTAATCCAACGGTTGTTCCTCTATCAATCTCGTCCGTCCAAGTTCGCATGCTTGGATGAATATCCTAGGAAGGGAGTTAGGTGGCAAACAAGGTATCACCGTGATCACCATCCTCCACACTTCCCCATGGCATAACCGGCCAAGATGGGTCCCGCTCATGCGACCTCCAAACAACGCCTGAACATAGCTAGTTGAGTCACTTCAACTTGCAATATTTTCATCAAGGTTGTGTAGGCTTCAGGTATGTTAAGCATATTTAATGCACCGCATGCATACAATATGCGCCTACAAACAACATGATACTTCACAAGTATCAATTTCCTTCCTGGGTTTTTCTTTCGGGCTATTTTCTAATCCCGAACGAGCTTAAAACCTAAATATTCCCTCGTTGGGAGATAGGAAATTCTTTTCCGTATGGAATGGAGGGGCGGACCATCAAAATCCGAGTCCGTACTAGAATTCTACAATGATTCTAGTAAGGAGAGCTAATTAGGGTTTATGGTGCAACGATCAACGGTTGCCCCTCCTCTCAAGATGCAAAATCTCGACCGTCGAAGGTCACCAAGCTAACAAGCTTCCCGAGCCTGACTTTCCAAGCTACAACAACGTGCTACATGTTTTCCAAAACACTCGAGACATCAATCATGTCACAAACTGGGGGATACATACTGGGGTATTGGTCTGGCGGTTTACAGCGTGCAGCGCACAACGCGCCATCACAAGATCGTGTCAGGGAAACATGGGCGGTTAGAGATGATAGGAGAAGTGGTCAAGCAACCGTGTGACACTAACAAACAACTCCACTTCCTCCATCACTCCACTTCCTCCACTTTCCCACGAGAGACGTGATGAAGGCTTATCGACTTGTATAAATAGGTTCTCCTCCCTATTTCCAACAACACAGAAGAAAACCAAGTGTTAATACCATCGTATTCAACACCTAGAGCCTGCCTGCAACATTTGCTAGCCTACTCAACTTTCTGTTAACAAGTCATCAAATAGCCTTCACCTTCATACTCTCAACACCTTCTTCGCTTCCCTCCCTAAGATCAACCTCACATCCTTCACCTGTGACCGAAACAAATCTGTAACGGCCGTGTCTTCGGTTTAGGCCATAATTGTACAGATTATCTCTCGAATCAAAAGTTCTCATCGTGCAGCACATTTGTTGAAGGTTTAAATTCACTTCTCATCCACACACACCAAAAATTACCTAAACCTGCAGAAGTAGTTTTCTCCCACAAACAATTGGCGACCACAGTGGGAGGTTAATCTATCGGTTGTGAAGTCGATCTCTTCAATACCATTTCAATTTTCAAGAATGGTGGATCTTAGATCTGGATCAGCAACCAATCCCGAGAGAGGTAGCGCCGATAGCACTTCTAGCGCTGATATCCCAATTACTGGTGTCACTATACAACCTGCCAGTACAACCAACGTGTCCCGTGGAATTGCGTCTTCTACCATCAGTACCACCAATACCAGCGGAGCAGGAGCGGACATTCCAGTAGGTGTGACACCTCCCATTACAAGAGCTAGAGCGCCTGCAAATCCAGGCATTTCCTCAAGCATGACACCTCCGAACGTCACCAGAACGACTGCTACTCCCTCTTCAGGACGAGGATCTGGAGGACTCAAAGGAGGACAACCTCCTATCACCATGGTGGACTTGATGGAGAGACAAGAAACCCTCGCTAAAGCTCAGGAATACATGGAAACCACTCATAAGGAGGTACTCACCTTCCTTAAAACATTAACCGATCGATTACCGCAAGAGTCGAGACAGCCCCAAGGGCCAACAAGAAATACGTTCAACACACCTGGAGCAGGTGCCTCAGTTACGCAAGCCTACCTAAACGAAGAGTCTTATGCTGCTGACCACGCAAGATAAAGGGACCAGGAGCATCTCAGGGAAAGGAGCCGACCATCCAACTTTATTACACGTGAAGATCTGGAGAGACTCCTCCAAAATCTTGGCAAAGAAAATCCGATGGACGCGCATCGACACCAACCTCCATATCTACAAGACGTGCAGCGTATTCCTCTCCCCAGGGGATACACCTCCCCTCAATTCACCATTTACGATGGTACCGGTAATGCTCGTGAACACGTCTATCGATTTTTAGAATCCTTAGGAGAACACGAATACAATCACGTTCTCCACCTGAAGGAATTCTCCAAATCACTTACGGGGAGAGCCTATACGTGGTACAACAACATCGCACATGACAACATATCCAATTGGAGTGAGATGGTCAGCGCGTTTTACAAGAAGTACTTCTTTGTATTTGAGCAAGTTACTTTCTCAGACCTTGGGAGAATCTCCCAACGGAACAACGAACATCCAAATAATTTTGTCAAGAGGTTCAGAACAAAAGCGTTGGACTGTCATGAACCAAATGTCACAGAACGACAGCTGGTGGAATTATGCATCAACGGAATGATACCCATATATCGCTCCCTGCTGGAAAACTTGGGATTCCAGATGTTCTCAGAGCTCCATGAAGCAGCCAAACGTTCAGCCACTACTGTCCCAACATTATTGGAAATAACCAGGATCGTTCGGAGCGACGATTCACGGGATAATCGGTGAAACAGGCGCCTCATCAACAAGCAGTATGATACTGGCCCTTCTATCAGTGTAGTAAGCGAAGGCGGAAAGATAAAATCTCCAGCGACGGCAGAACAACAACCCAAGCGTGCAGCTCAAACGCATAAAGCTTCGCCTCGAAAGGGAACATGCAAAGATCCTGCGCGGAGCACCGAAGACACAGGCTTCCCGTTTCCGATAAATGAAGTAATGGAACTCTTGGAGGCATGGATTCAGGATGATGCTATCAAGCTAACTCCTATCAGACGTCCACCAACTGAGAAAGACATGGCAGACCCTAAGTACTGCCGTTATCATAGGTTTGTTCACCACCCAACTAAGGATTGCAACAAGTTGAAAGAAATCTCCAGGGAAAATATAGCAGCAGGAGAGCTTCAATTGGGAAATGAAGGAGTTAACAGAGACCCTCTTCCTGTCCGAAATTGCATGATCTCTGGATACTCTGTGCGCAAGACTGCACAATCCATGATGGAACACCCGTGTGAAATCTTGTACCTTTCCAAGATACAACGTCAAGATATATTCATGGCCCTCAACCGTATTGTGTCAGGTAGGCATTTGTATCCAGAAAAAGAAGTCGTTCCGGCATCTCAAGCCTCCTTGGAAGATAGCGCCAACAAAGGAAACCGGGGACTTTTGACCGTCGCTCATTTGAAAGATGTCAAGTTCGATAGCACATTAATCGATGCAACTTCTGAATTCAACATCGTTACTATCAAGACCCTGCAATATGCGAAAATCTCAAAGCAGGAGGGTACCCGTGGTCCAACTGTGATCAAGAGCCCAGCAGGAGAGTTTGTGGATGTCTACGGATACATTGACCTTGATGTCAAGATCGGTAACACTCCAACACAATCCATATTCCATATAATTAAGGAACATCCGGATTACAACATGATTCTAGGGCGCCCGTGGGTACACAAGGCGCATTCCTTACCAATCTCAGTACCTGAAAGAATCTCCAACAAGCCAGCTCTGATGATTTCCAACAAACCTTGGAGACTCGAATACTGCATGTTGCCTCCATACCAACAACTCACAAGAATAACGCAACTCCCTGGTGAAAGTCCTTCGTCCCATGTCAAGAGATTCCGAGCCCAAGTAAGTCTCATTGAACAACCCTCTTTGAAAGTAATGGATGATTGTCCTGCTGGACCACAGGGGACTGTTTCACCTGACAGGCGGGCCACCACCAAGAGATGTGAATGGAGTGCTGGCCCCTTTAA
This sequence comes from Papaver bracteatum, assembly GCA_023529315.1. NCBI lineage: Eukaryota > Viridiplantae > Streptophyta > Magnoliopsida > Ranunculales > Papaveraceae > Papaver > Papaver bracteatum. Next base: position 93,946 of record JAJJWX010002919.1, read on the forward strand.
GCGCTTCACCAAAAGTTTAGAAGCAGTCAAGAACGACACATGTCAGAAGCAAGCTGTTATACCAAGTCCAAATCCGTTTCAAATTGGAGATATGGTAGCAAAGGTAACCACGTTCCAAGTTGGAAACATGGCAGTAAAAATAACCTCCCAGCCTGATATGCCTGCAAAGGAAGAGGAAGTATTCTTAGTGGCAGATATTATCTTGGGCGGTTACTACAAGATCATCAATGCAAACAAACTCGAAGGTGTGATTTTTCACTCACGATGGATCAAGCCCTACCTCACTTGAAGACACGACATCACCTCTCTAATCCCCCCAGGGGGATTCCTCCAACAATTTCCCCTTTTTCACAATATTTGTAATTCCTCCAAAATGATGGCACCGCTTGCCTTCATACTTATTAGGGTTTCAATATTTCTTCAAGTAATCAAGATTTTATCCCTTTTATAATTTCTCATAAAATCACACAAAGTTATGAGTCACCTTCAAACCACTATTACCCAGAAAGAGAACCCTAAATCCTTATACCAAATCTTCATACCGGCCTGGTGATATGGGAGGAATAAAACATGTAAAAAGGGGAGGAGGAAGGTACCCCACATGATCTACTTCAACAGAGCCAGACTCACGTCAGGGGGCACAAGCAGAAAAAATATGTATGTTTCAAAAGTAACATTGAATAAAACTTTGTTCAAGACAAGCAAACAAAGAAGAAAGCTTCAAACTCAGCCGCCACTGAGTATAAAAAAAAAAAACTACGAAGAAGAATAACAGGGAAACTCAATTACTGGTTACGTCTTCATCACTGTTGGGATCCACAGCTTATGCCGATTTCTACAGAGACGCCTCAACTTCTTCTTCGGGCACAGCAGCTACCGCCTCAACATCTTCCGCATGCGTATCTTTTGCACCTTCTATAGAATCCATTGCAACCTTGGAAATCGTGCCAATCACTTTTGGACGTTCAGTCTAATCAGTATCAGGGTCAAGGATTATCACACCACCACGTATTGGGTAATCACACTTCCCATCGCCCGCAGGACATTCGTGTTCAACCCTCCGTCTCTTCAACCAAGCCGCAAACCTTTCAGCTCTCGAGCTTACTGATGCTTGTGACGCCTCGCGTTTCCACTTCGCTCGCAACGCTTCTTCATGTCTTTGTTTTTCCTCCATATCGATTGCAACTGAAATAGCATGGAGCCGCCCCCTGACAATAGTTAAATGCAAGACAGACATTCCCTGTATGGAATGGCCGACTTCACGAAGTGGCGAATCAATTTTAGCCATCACCTCCTCATGTGCATTAGCTTCTGGTTTATTAACTTCAAAAAAAATTTCCTGAAGAAGCTGCAGAGTGATCATCACCAACCCCTTTCATGATGTACTGCAAAAAAGAGAGGAAGAGAAGTTACAACGGTACATAAAAGTATTCTAATCACAACTATCGCCAATCGATTAAGAAATCAACGTGTGGAGCAATACCTGAGATGTTGAAGAAGACGATCGCCTAATGAGAAGAATACATGAAAACTTCTTTATATGATTCACGATCCATCAAGATCCCCAGAAGAAAAGAAGTCCACCTTTGCCGCTTTCTGAAGCTGTTGAGTCGGGATTGTGATCAACAATGTTTACCGAATGCACGATGCTTGCTAGGCATATGAGAAGGCACACAGAAAGAGAGGAAGGCCAAGGTGGATCGACCCACCAATCTGTACTTCCCCAGCCGAGATTTACCATTGGAAGGATCAACTCAACCGTCTCCAAGGCATTTAACAAACATGACATACCTTCTCCCACGCGGTAAACATGTATTTACTCTGACTTTAGTTATTTTTGTATGCAAATTGTCACCATTTCATGCCTACACTACAATAGTGTAACCATTTCATGCTAGGAAGGGGACTTAATGTTGATGGTGGATTTTAGTTCAGGTCTAAAATTGTAAAACCAAATTTAATATGCTGCCACCCTGCAAAGAATGAAGCTAATTTAATAGGCTGACATCCTGCAATGGATAAAACCATTCAAGTGACGAATACTTCTCACTTTATTAATTCACCAAAGCATGTTCAACCATCCTGTGAATTTAATATACCCAGAACGGAGCATGTAGCAACCATCCCGATGGAGCATGTAGCAACCATCCCGGTTTTCTGTAGGTATACATCATTACTATTAATGCTTTAATTAAAGCCTTGTGTTCGACATGCAAACACCCATAGGCTACCTGACGGCGGGTTATAATAGCCCCATTGAATGCATGCAAGACTACCCATGTTAGTCTCACCTGCTGAAAACAAACTCAAAATAGATCTCATCCGTCCAACTTCGCAGGCATGGTTAGACGGTCTAGATCACACGCGGGACCGAGTAGCACGCACGCACATGCTCACCGCCGGTCTACCTTCCCACCTACATGAACGGATTTCTCATAGACAAGCCAGGGTGCGACATACAACCACCCAAACAAGGCTTGAAAGGTTCAAATCGATCACAACCATCCAACTTCGCATGCATGGTTGGATGGCTTAGATCGCATGTGGGACCGAGTGGCATGCATGCATGAGATCACCACCGGCTCATACTTCTCCTAGTGAAATCGGCCTCCACATGGGAGCCGTGGAAACCAAAAATTCGTTAGGGAGAAGTTGCGGGCCCGCAACTTGAAAATTAGGGTTTACATCAAGTGGTCGCAGTCAGCCACTTTGAGACGAACGAATGTAAGGAAAAGGAAGGAGGGATTTTCCGGCCGACTATACCAGCGTGTTCACTGTAGTCCCAGCTACATGGCCAACCAATCGTCCACGAACGGTTGCAGCTAGCTGTCTCGATATGCGCGCCCAAAGGTAGCATACACGGCCCCCTTCTAATCTCCGTTGTCCATCATCGAAGGCTGAAACGAGTGAATTAGATTGCTCTGATTAACTTACAACAAGCATGGGCATGTAGAGTGGTGTCTCTCCTACCTGCTGGACCGATCGGCCACTCCATGCACGCCTCCCAAGGCATAAAACCGTTAGGGTGAAGGAGGAAGCTCGCAAGCCTTCCAAACCCTAATCCAACGATTTTTCCTCCATCAATATCGTCCGTCCAAGTTCGCATGCTTGGATGAATAGCCTAGGAAGGGAGTTAGGTGGAAAACAAGGTATCATCGTGATCACCATCCTCCACACTTCCCAATGGCATAACCGGCCAAGGTGGGTCCCTCTCATGCGACCTCCAAACAACGCCTGAACATAGATAGTTGAGTCACTTAAACTTGCAATCTTTTCATCAAGGTTGTGTAGGCTTCAGGTATGTTAAGCATATTCAATGCACCGCATGTATACAATATGCGCCTACAAACAACATGATACTTCACAAGTATCAATTTCCTTCCTGGGTTTTGCTTTCGGGCTGTTTTCTAATCCCGAACGAGCTTAAAACCTAAATATTCCCGCGTTGGGAGATAGGAATGAAATTCTTTTCCGTATGGAATGGAGGGGCGGACCATCAAAATCCGAGTCCGTACTATAATTCTACAATGATTCTAGTAAGGAGAGCTAATTAGGGTTTTTGGTGCAACAATCAACGGTTTCCCCTCCTCTCAAGATGCAAAATCTCGACCGTCGAAGGTCACCAAGCTAGCAAGCTTCCCGAGCCTGACTTGATAAGCTACAACAACATGCTACATGTTTTCCAAAACACTCGAGACATCAATCATGTCACAAACTGGGGGATACATACTGGGGTATTGGTATGGCGGTTTACAGCGTGCAGCGCACAACGCGCCATCACAAGATCGTGTCAAGGAAACATGGGAGGTTAGAGATGATATGAGAAGTGGGAAAGTAACCGTGTGACACTAACACACAACTCCACTTCCTCCACTTTCCCACGAGAGACGTGATGAAGGCTTATCGACTTGTATAAATAGGTTCTCCTCCCTATTTCCAACAACACAGAAGAAAACCAAATGTTAATACCATCGTATTCAACACCCAGAGCCTGCCTGCAACATTTTCTAGCATGCTCAACTTTCTATTAACAAGTCATCAAATAGCCTTCACCTTCATACTCTCAACACCTTCTTCACTTCCCTCCCTAAGATCAACCTCACATCCTTCACCTGTGACCGAAACAAATCTGGAACGGCCGTGTCTTCGGTTTAGGCCAGAATTGTACAGATTATCTCTCGAATCAAAAGTGCTCATCGTGCATCACATTTATTGAAGATTTAAATTCACTTCTCATCCATACACACCCAAAATTACCTAAACCTGCAGAAGTAGTTTTCTCCCACAAACACCTGGGTCTTTAAACTTAGGTGGTGTGTTGTTTTGAATGATTGCACTCACCTTCTCAGTGAGAAAAGAACGCTTATGCACATGAAGCATTCGCTTTTGTGTGCACAGATCTTTAAGGAATTTAGCATAAGCAGGGATTTGCTTTATTGCCTCAAGAAATGGGATGTTGATGTTAACTCGTTTGAACATTTCCAAAATCTCGTTGTACTGGTTACTATCTTTTTGCTGCACCAATCTTTGTGGGAATGAAGCAGCAACAGGATCAGAAGATGGTGTAGGAACATTGGCATTAGTAGAATTCCTATCTTTCTCAGATTTTTTTTCTACAATAGATGTTTTTTGTGGAGTTGCATGCACTAGTGAGTCTGATTTAGACTCACTCGACTCTGGTACACCTACATTGTTCACAACAACCTTACCACTACGAAGAGTGGTGATAGCATTCATAGGGCTATGTGAATTTTCATTGCACGTTGAAGCACCTGCCTAAAATACATTCTTTGGATTTTTTATGGGCTGGCTTGGAAGTTTTCCTTTCTCTCTATCAGTCAAAGTATCACAAATTTGGCCCATTTTAAACTCTAAACTTGCGAAACGTTGGTCGGTTGTCTTTTGAAGTTGTACCAAATTTTGGGTCAACAAACCGAAACTTTCTTCAAAGCTAGGATTTATCTCTGCAGGGTACTGAGTGTGCGGTTGCATTTGGGGGTTTCTAGGATATGAGTATCCTTGGTTATTATTTGATGTTCCACCTTGTACAGGCCCCTTAGACCATGAAAAGTTAGGGTGATTTCTCCACCCTGGGTTGTAGGTCTGAGAATATGGGTTGTTCTCTTGCCTTTGGTACAAAACATTGGCTTGCTCTGTTTTAGATTCTTGAAAAG
>JAJJWX010002920.1:0-344436 GCA_023529315.1 Papaver bracteatum
TAATGAGGTGTATTAACTAGTAGAAGTCAATCGTATTACAATGGAGTTGTGATATGTTCAAACAGAGTTCTTTCGATTCTCATTTAAGAATTATAATCCCGAGGATTATAATATTGACTTTTTCGCTGTGAATTACTCCTGTAAAACTAATGTCTACTATGAAGTATCAGTAATGGGGCACAAGCTTGCTCGTAATACTCTTGTGACCTGCTTCAACGCTCTTCTTCAAGATGTGGACCATATGTGACGTACTGAAGAACGATCATCTTCGTTTCTAATGATAAAGATTAGATGATGTTTCCTCCGGCACTGGAAGGTAATTTGATCTCGGGGTATAAATCCCAATGAGTGAAGTTCACCGCGCCTCTTCTTGATCATAGTCACTTGCGCTCATTAGCCTCGGAGGTTTCAAGGCCCGGGATGCTTGTTGGGGTAATCCTCGTGTTCTCTCAATTCATCTTTCCCTTTTACCACATTTTAACATTATGGGTGATTTGTGATGTGCTCCAATTTTAGGGCATTTAATAGATGAGACATTTTTTTTATTTTTTTTATAGGAAAGTCGATTTGTTTAGGGGAAAGCTTTATAAAGTGAAGCTATAATATTATTGACATATGGATATGGGGAAATATTTACTAAATTGACTTTTACAAATCATTTTGTAATAGAAGATTACTTCAGATCAATCAAACCCATGTCCACCGGAATGACCGTACCATGAGCTTGACCTGAAGAGTCGAGTAAAATATTTTTTTCACCGTGAAAAAAAGGACTAGTATTTGGATCTTTTTCCTTCAATTCTTCTCGGATTTTTAGATGGCTTAAATTATTTTTTCTTTGATATATAGCAAGTGCAACCAAAGCATTTGAAGTTTATTTCATGTTCTATAGCAAGTGCAACCAAATAATTTTTAATTTTGATCTATTTCACTTAGGTACCAAAACCAACTCCGTTTCTTAAACTTTACTCTAATTTAATCCATCCAGATAAACATATTTTGATTGAAGGAAATTTAGTTTGTGGAATTTCATTTATACGTATACACGATGTTTGTTTGACAAAATATGCTTCATGATTATAATGGGTGAATTTTTGCAAGACATGTCAGATTACCTATATATCTCTAAAATTAGATCTCACACTTGCTAACATGGTAAAATCATGATGAATAGGGACACTTGGATTCTTACAGTGTCTGTGACATTCTTTTGAGGAAGTCTTATTCTTTGTGCAAGATGCTAATACAATCCTATGTAAGCTGATAGAAACAACTAAATAGCTATTCATTTGATTCCACAGTTTTGTTTATAGGAACCTTATGACTCCTAAGTCCCAACACCAAGTTAAAGAAATTTATATACTAAGAATAGAAAAGGAAGACTCCTAATTGAAATGGCTTAGTCTCTATGTCTAATCTTATCGTCTTTAAGCATTTGAGATTAGAAATATAGATACTAACTCAATTTCATTTAGAAAACTTCGCAGTTGTCTTCGTCAAGGTTTCCATTACACAAATACTCTATAATCGCGACTTGAGCTCTTTTCTCTGATTGATTGACATCACTCCGATTAACATCTTCGTTATTCTTTTTTTGTGTGAAAACTTTATGGATGGAAGAAGGATAAGGTTTAGTTATGAAAAATGGTTTAGGTTTAATCATGAAAATGGCTTAGAGTTAATCATGCATCGGTTGTCATGATAGACTCAAATATGGGATTAAGCTAAATTAACTTGAGGACAAAAAGGTAAAGTTCAAGGTTTTGTTGAGGAAAGACAATATTTTACTCCTCCCTTTAATAACCCAAAGTAAAAGAGATATACCTGGTTAAACAATTTAGCTTTCTAAACAAATCGATTCTCTAATAAAAATCATTTTTTGCTTTATAGTTATAAATCATCCTAAAAAACGTCATACTGTTTTTGAAAGTGGCTAATCATCCAAGAGTCCATAGTAATCAAATAAAAAGTGTACACGTGTAAAGTAAATTTCGCAAATATTCGCGCGTTGTTTCACCGGCCTTCCTTTTCATTTATTTTTGTTCTTCCCATTTTGTTTGAAGAGACAAAAAAGAAAAATCCCTTCTTGAAATTGTATTTTAAGCACTCTAAATTCACTTATGTAAATCTATCATATATACCTTTAACACAAAATAAATATCAAGAACAACTTGATCTTCTGTGAGCATATCAAAATTAGGAAGAAAACCAAACCCAAAGGTTTGCTTCCAACACCTTGACCGAGATCATGTTTTCAAATAAAATCGCAATAGGTGAATTATAATCAGTCAGTGTCTAAAACCAACACAATAATGTAGGGTGATTTTTTGACGTGCGTTTCTCTTTCAATGATTTTAATGGTATTTTAGGGTCTAATTAAAAATTTAAAGATAGGTTCCTATGACTTTAGTAGTGGGTTTCTAGCAAGCTTCCATTAATGAAGTGGATAAAGAAAATTCTAGGTTGCGTGACAAGACTCGTATTTGAGTATTTTCCTCTTAGTCGTCCTCTTTTGATACAGCTCATTCAAATAGTCAAACATTTCCTCGAATGCTTAGAATTGTAAAGGTGCTCAAACCACTTATCACTATATACGCCCTTTGCTTGGAGGGACGACAGATTGAATCGTAAGAAACCCCTTTTTATTATTATTATATATATATATATATATATATATATATATATATATATATATATACTCATTTCGATCATGATTCACGGACCCTGAAGCGATTATCCGATTCGGCATGACTCATAAGAGTCATTCATGCACATGTCGTCTAGTATGTTTTGTATTATTATTGAGGCCTTCAGACACGTGCTTGGTATCTTGGTGACAGATTTGGAGACAAATTATTCGAACTAGACACTACACCTGCTTTCCCTCCTCCATTACATGTTCTTCCTTATGCATCGCTTTAGTGATATGGGCGAGATTTCACACCAATTCGCAATGTTCTGTTTAAGATTTCGTTGATTTGAATAAATTTTGATTCATATATTATCTTGCGATATTCAGTACCTACAGATGTGGTTCAACCTCACCCGGTACTCTTGACTCAACCGTGTACCTCGGCGCCTTGATCGTTTTCTGCACTTCTTGGGAAAGACAGTATGCCTTAGTCGCCCAACCTAAATCCTCTTACACCGCATTTTATATTGCGTAATTTCGCTAGATTAGGTGAGAATCCAAGGTGTCTAACCCGGATAGGTACCCCATTATTGGGTTGTACCCCTAAATTTTTACCATGTACTAAGGGTCCTTGGTGGTGTTCCGGTTACCCTTAGCCACGTTTATAGGTACCCCCTTAAATGACGTACTTTAGGACTTTGCCTCTTACGAAATATAGCTTCGCGAACTAGGTTGTACGCCACAAAGGTTTGCCTGTATAAAATTTTCTGCGGCTCTTTTTCTTTTTTGGAGGTTGATCACAGATTGCGGTCTTTTATTCGCAAATTAATCGCAATTGATTTTTGGCGGTATTTTTTCGCCTTTTTATAAGTAGAATCAAAATTCTTTGTATTCGTAAAAACCCATCGTAAATGTTTCATGCACATAAAATGTTGAATGTTTTCATAAAATCTTTAGTATAAAAAGTATGAGAAGTATGAGAAGTATGAATCAAAATTGTTCTATAGAAATATAGGAATTTAATTTTCTCTGTTTTTTGTAATTTTGAAGTCTTTGAAAAAAATTTGAGATCTTTAAATTTTTGTGATGAAGTCATTTTTGAATCTTGCGATTGTGTCGTTTTTCACCAACCTAAAAAATCTTTGAAATATTTTGAAATCTTAGAAATTGTAGAATTTTTGCGAGTATATCGGTTTTAGTAAATTAAATCAAAATTCTTTTGTCTTTAGTAAATAAAGTATTCAAGGAAATGGTACTTACCTTTTTACGGCTTGTTTTTGTCTCTTGCGAAGTATATGACTTGTCATTTATTGTGTAATAATCTCCCACTTTCTTCTTGAGAAATATCCATAAATCTTGCGAAGTAATAATTTGCACAAAGTAAACGATCATCTGCGAAGTAATGATTTACACGAAGTAGACGAACATCTACGAGGTAAACATTTGTACGAAGTTAACATCTACGAAGGAAATATTTACGATATAAATTCATGTTGCGAAGGTTCGCAAGGTAAATATTTGCGAAGTGCAAAGAGTAGAAGTGTTGGTGTTGCGAATATTCGCATGACAAACGTTTGCGAAGTGCCAAAAATTTTATGCGAATATGGAGACTCGAATGTGAGTCCTCTAACTCATACTCTTCCTTGCTGACCATCAGTGCTGGTTTCTGTTTTCTCCCTTGTAATCTTACGGTCTCTTTATTGAACATATTCATTTTCCCATAAAAAGAGATTATATTCGCAGGAAGTATTATGCTTCGCAACTTTTCTACAGCTTAATAACTTTTCCCATTACTCTTGCTTCTTCACTGTCTTTACATCCCCAATCCCTAACTTGAATTCAGTCCCAAAGCTTATGTATATCCAACATCTTCGATTGAAATTTGCCCATCGATTAAGCAATTGCGCACCACTGATTTCTCAAAATTGACTTCGTAAATATTATTATTATTATTTTTTTATTTTTTTTACGAAGGTATTTGATGTTCCTGCCATAGATTCGAATAAATATTTGGATTTAAGAATGAAATCCATGAATGGGGTTTGTATGCGATCTGAAATTGGTTAATTGAAGATGTTGGCTTGAATGTGAAGTACATGGACGAATAAAAAATGGGTCTTGTTGCAATGCTCAAACTCAAAGGGTTAAATGGATTTTTAATCATCTCAATCCAGCAACTACGATTTCGTTTGTGAAGTTTCCAGATCTCGACAATTTTCAATGACAAATTAAGAGCTACTGGTTTGAACTGGATCTGTCTTGGGTGTATGGATCTAGGTTCTGAGATGGTTGAGCTGGAAGTGAAAGTGTTGTGGCTGGAATTTATGCAAACTGAAATTGGTTGCTGTCAATAGCTAAACAGATGCTGGTGAGAAAGAGTTCAGTAACTGGATACGTACAAGCTCCTCATTCTTATCTTAATGATATTACCTTCTTTGATTTTTATTTTACCCCACTCTTCTTCGCAGAAATTATCAAGTTCGCATGATCTATTAACTTCGCAGGTATTGAATTGATTCCCTCTTTGTTAACTTCCATATTTTCCCTTGGAATTCATAGATCCACTAAAACTTGATGCTCTTGAGAGTTTTGAGGAATTCGATTTAATCTTCTGGTTATAGTAGTTATGCTTCTTGTTGATAATTTCAATCTTGAATTGACTTGCCTTGAATTGTATTACTTCTCTGAAATGAATCTTTTTGTAAATTTTTACAAATTAATTTTCATCGCAAATTAATTTGCTTTATTTTGCTGGCTTCTCTTCTTTGTTATGAACTGAATGATGCCTCTTCGACATAGATTGGTTTGTTGGGCTGTTGTGAATGTTTGTTGGATGATCGCAAATAGTCCTTGGTTGTTTTGATTATCACCTTCTTTGTTGGCTGGAATCGATTCCTTCTCATTTGAACCGACGCTTTTCCATCTTGTATGAATTGAATCGGGTTGCCATTGTATTGCAAGTTCTTGTATGCTCATATTCGAAATTGGAATTGAATTATTACAAATTTTTAATATTCGTAAAAATGTAGTTGCAGGATGCGAACTGATTTGTTGTTTGTGAGGTGAATGAAATCATCACATCTTTCCTTCTTTTGCTGCTCTTCCCGTTCTAATCTGTCTTGTTTACTTCTCCATGGTGTATCTCAAATCTTTAAAGCAACTTGGATGGTTTGCTGATTGTCTTGTTTGATCTCCTTTTATTAGCTGTTCTTGTTTGCGAGAATATGAGTTGTTCCAGGTGTTTATTTCGCAAGTTTACATTCGTACAAATATAAACTCATTCTTTCTTATACTCGTATTCCTGACAAAGCCTGACTGTGTTGTTGAAGTTATCTATTGCTTCGTTGTGTTGGTTTTTGGCTGATGATAGACGTAGAAATTCCCTTATTCATTCGCTGCTACTCACGTTGCTGGTGGTCTTTAACTAGATGAATCCTCCCTGATTTGTTGGTGTTTCCTCAAACCAATACTTCTTTGTTTTATTTTGGTTCTAGACTGGCTGACTCCTTCACTTGTAAAGTAAATTGGTGATGATGAGCAGTAACTTGCGAAATAAGGCTCCTTTCATAAACTTGCAAAAATGACACAGATTAATAATCAACTCATCATCGAGCATGGCTGCAAAAGACACAGATACATAAACTTGCGAAAGAATAGATAACTTGAAAAATGTAGCATCAAAAATGTAAAGGAACTGATAACTTCGCAAGTTTATGTTTGTTCGAAACTAATTCTATTTTCTCCAGTTAATTTTTGCATCTCCACTCTTTGCGTAGAACTACATGTTAGCTTGTTTCATTTATCTAGACTTGTCAACTCGTTTGAAATTGAATTAATCTATCTTTACCGTAATACTTCATTGTCTTTCTTGATCCCCATTGGGTCTAGTGACAAAGTAATGACGATCACATTGTGCTTGGAAATATTTTCAATCTTACTTAATAAGTAATGCAAAGGCTGCGAATGAAAGATTGATTCAAGTAGAAATTTAGGAAGGTTCATGCCAAAGCGTAGTTTTGTGGAGAATGGAAATTGTCATCAAAAATTTCTTTAACTTTGTTCACAGAAAAATTTCCAAATCAACTGAAATTTTTTAATCCCAACTATTGTTGAAATTCAGCTAATAAGCTCGCAAAACATGATTCATTGAAGACAAATTTATAATCAAAATTCGTTTTAAATCAAAATCTTGGAAATTAAATCAGATTTTTGCGAAAGAGCAACTAAGGTTTTTACAAAGTGTTTTCAAAATTTTCTTTATAAACGACCAGATCTAAAAATTTAAGAAAGTAATAGATGAGTTTTAGGGGAATGATTTTTCTTCTCAATCTGCTGCTGGTAAAAGTTTCTTTGATCTCCTTTTCTTTTCTTTTTTGAACGAGCATTATGCATCTTCCTCTTTTTTGTCTTCTTCAAATGGCGAGATTTGCCGTAATTTCATCACCAATAATAGCTAATTTCTTTGAACTTTCTTGAACCAACAAGTTACAGGAAGGATAAATCTTTTTCTCTCTCTCCCTGTTTCTAGCGCCAAAAATGTAGTTGCGGATTATCTCACAACTACACCCTCAATAAAATCCATGAATTTAATATGATGATCTCAATTATTTGATGTGAAGAAGAAGATTAAAGTACTAAAATTATAAAAAGAGACACAAAGATTTTTACGTGGTTCGATCAATGTGATCTACATCCACGGTGCTTCACTAATGATTGTATGTGATTACATGATTTTACAATTGAGACTCCATTAATGAATATTTGGAGCTCTAGAATTTTTAGGGAGGAAGATGATAAAGAAAATAAAATCTCTCTAAAAATTTCTCTCTCCTCATAAAATTATCATCTCCTACTAAAAAGATCTCCCCTTTTTCTCATGCCTAAATGGCTATTTATATGATTTTACAATAGATGACCGTTGTGTTGTCCCGCCATTTCGGATTTGAAGATTATATTGCGAACCTTCGTGGTTTCCTTTGCTCGCAAAATGTCCTTCTTGCTCGCAAAATATTCTTTGCTCGGAAAATGTATTTTCTCTCCACAATTTCGTAAGTTATCATTTGTTGTGATATTCCGCTCCTACAGTTTTGTATGAATTATTTATGGCTTAACGAATGAATATGGTGACAGGACTAGTTGTTTAGTCCAATTCGATTCCGGATAAGATAAACTAAGTTAATTCTGATCTTAGTTAGACTTATCAAAGTGTAGGTTTCGGTTATTTAAGTCTAGCTGAAAGCCTAAACAAGGAAATTCCAGTTAACTAACCGAGTATTTGGCTTGTTTGGAATCTAAAGGTCTAAGTTATATGGATAATTACAACCTGATGAGAAAAATGGAGTTTATCTTTGTTTTGATCTTATCGAATGAAACAGTTGTATTAATACAATCAGTTTAGCAAAGGAACTAAGTTCCTTAGTTGATTTTTGGTTTGCTAAACTAGTTGGGAAAATTGCTTCGGGAAATTATTTCCATGATAACATATCAAAACGTAATTACTTTGTAGTTTTGGTTTTGATATTGGTTATCAAAAATTGTATGTGGAACTCTCGTGCTTGACTCAACATGTTGCAAGTCTATTTTGAGATTTGTAAGATCCTTTTCGTGTTGTCCTTTATTTTTTCGCTTCCTTGTCATTTTTGTGAAAAAAAAAGGGAGAAACATATGGAGTAAACAAGTGATGCTGGTATCAATCTTATGGTTGGTTGGTGTCACTAGGGAAGAGGACAATGGTGCTTGAACGTTTATCTAACAAATGAAGAAAAGCACAGACTAAGAGGGAGTAGCATATCATGTGATTGGGATAACAAAGACGTGCGGATTGAAAATCTACCTATCTCACCTTTAGGGGAAGTATGAGCTTTGTTATTATGATGCAGCTGCTGCATTTTAAGTATTGAATGAATGCAGGTTATGTGCTGTTGAATTCGGGAATCAAGCGTATGTGTAATGAATTTTTGGAATTTGTTTAACCATATGTCACTAAAATTGACAAAGGGGGAGATTGTTAGAGCATTGCTTGGTTGAACCCACCAAGCGTTGGTATGTCAAGTTTGGTTGTCATATTTTAGTGACCCAAAACTCATTTAAGAAGTCGCTTGATTTAAATGTACTAGAGTCAACTTCGTATAGGTTAGCTTGAAAGTATTAGGGTGAGACATTACAAGTATTGCGAAGACTTGAAGAAGTGAAGAAGTGTGGAGTTACAACGAAAACATCATCCTTCCACTTGAGGTTAGTGATATTTTACTTGAACTGTTTTATTCCCTAACGTATCTTTCAAGTCGTGCATATTGAAAACATAAAACTGCAATGCATGAACACTCTAGATAGACATGGTATTAAGGAATACAATGTAAAGTTTCTTGCTTAACCATTAAACTTTGTATATAAGACATCGACATAATCGCATGAATGATATTGTTATTATGTATGGGGATGAGGTGAGGATTTCATCCTAGGGAACAATGTTTACATGTGTTCTAAGGAAGTAAGTTCATGATATGTGTTGTGAACCAAAAAGTAAATCGCCATGCGTTATTGGAGTTGTTCTTCATTACATATCTTATGAATGACCAATATGTGTGATTAGTATAACCGCTCATGACTTGTTTGTGTTCTTGGAAAAACTATTCACATGAGGCCTGACTTATGTATTGGTATGACTTTTATTAGTGAAACCGATCTTAAGTAATCACCTAGGGTATGATTCAGTTGTGAGTGTCTGAACTTATTACTGGGAGAATAGGAACATATCCTAGTAAGAGGTACAGTGCATCACAAGAGGAACCGATCCTTGTATGAGGTGCAACAAGGTTTATGGAAGAAAGGGGAACCGATCCTATGAACATGTGCAGTGCATACAAGTTAAATACCAAATATATGAGGGGAACCGATCCTAGTACTAGTCAGCCGTATCTTTGGTAAGCTAGTGTAACTATGCACAGTACTCACATGGAGGTAGAACCGAAACTTGTTTTGGTAGAACCGTAAACCCATAAGTTGTGATTGAGTGGTACTTGATCAATCACATAGTTCTTGAAAGTCAGATGAACCAATTCAAAACTTGTTTGGAAGTGTGGTAAATCGGTTTCAAGTGAGCAAGCATGGAAAAGACTTGCAAGAGTAAGATGTCGTCACTTTTTGAACACGGTGCATTAATGCTTATTTTTTATTGTTCAAAGATATTCCTTAACGGCTAAGAAGGAAGTAAATCCCAAGATCGAATTTAAATAAGTTAAGAATCCTTTTAATTAATGATTTTTAATTATATATGGAAAATAAGGTTTAGTAATGTGCATTTGCTAATCAGAGATTTTCCAAGGAGATTTCGATCATTATTTTTGGACAGTGCATTCACAGGAATTATGAAAACCGAATTTAGGTAAATATGGAAAATATCTTGATAATATTTTCGGTTTTGGAAATTCCTTGGTGTCCAAACTTCCTTGTCTATAAATACTTTGAGTTTGCATTTCTAGCAAACTAATCATGCGTAACATAGACTTCCTCTTTTGTCTTTGTTACTGGTGAAGCCGCCTATCGGAGAGGAGAGTAATCTAATTAGGTGAAATCTCTTATGGCCGCTCAATTTAAAGTCTTCTTTGGAATTGAGAATCTTTAGCGCGACCAGTTGGTGGGAAACTAGATATTGCGGTTTATCTTTAGTTTTCGTATTGATTTGATTGACTAACGGTGGTTGAACTTTGATTGCACCTAGTTTTTTTATGCTTGAGAATCTTCTCTTCTGATATAAGATTCACTCAAACTAGTTCAAGGTTTCGATAGGGATATTTAGACTGTTGTTAGATTTAAAAACGATCTTGTGATAATCCATTGTTAACAGACTCCGTTATGTGTGTGATTGATCACAAGAGATTCAAGTAGTTGTGTGCAGGTGTTTATTGAAGATTTAAGAAGATTTGAAGACAAAGAAGATATTGAAGATTTATGACTTGGTTTTTATAATCTTTGGTGTGCACAATATTTGTTTGGGAAAAAGAGGATCCGACTATAATTGATTTATCCTTTTGGGTATTTTGATAGAATAGTCGAGGAAGATCGGCATCAACACATATCACTTGGTTGAAGAATGTTGTTGGCTTTATCTTAACGATTACCTTTGGGTGAATGAACATAAGATAGATCTTGGAACCTGGCAAAGGATTTTATGTTAAGATAAACAAGGGAACCTTTGCGCAACTCATATAACTTGGTTGAAGAGAGTTGATACCAAACAGATTTGTTGTTCCTTTACTGTTTGGAATACGATCCAAAGGAATTGGTCCAAGTACGTGACTTGTTTACATGTTGGAGGCGTTGGAATACAGAAGGAACTAGGTGAACTATAGCTTTAGTTGATTGGTCTCCACTATACAAAGTTGGTATTATTTTATATATCGGCTTAATCCTAAGAGTATTCAATTCAGGACTTGGTCCTAGGGTTTTTCTGCATTTGCGGTTTCCTCGTTAACAAAATCTTGTTGTGTCATTTACTTTATATTTTCGCATTATAATTGTTTTATTATAATTAAAGTAAATTGCACAAATTTTAATTCCTATTTACTTGATACGTGAATCCTATTGAGTTTGGTTAAGTCCGAACCTTTTGTAGTACCAGAATATCGCCACAAGGATATTCTCATGATAAGAACAACGCTTTCACGAGAAGGTCAAATATTCCTATAAGTATAAATGACATTATTCACGAGAGTGTCGTGAGGATTCTTTAGCAACATTTGGCGAGCGTCACGGGGAAGCATCATAATAGCTGACGATTGAAGAGACATGTTATGAGAGTATTGTTTCACGAGGATTACAAAAGTTGGCGAAGATTAATATTGCAAATACCACGATGAGATCGCAAAATATATCCGAAAGAAGGGGAAAACTTAGTTGTCACCCACTATGTAATTTCCTATATAAAGGGTTCAAGTAAGTCCAGATGGGGGATGATGTATTTTTTAGAGTTGAGAAAATCTTGAGGAGAGAGAAACTCCAGAAAAGAAAGTTGTAATTCTGAGTTTGAATATTTTCTGTAAACATTTCTGAGATCTAAATAATAAAAGTGTCGTTTAATTCTTTAATTTTCAACTAGTTTCACTTAGATTTTTATAGGATCTTAATAGGGGTGTAGTGTGGGAAATCCTGCTACTACACCTTTGTATCAAGCAAACACACTTTGTTGTTGTATTCTCTCAATCTCGTATCCATAGACGATCACACAAAGTGTGAACCGATTTGTTGTATTATCTCAACTCAGTCCACAGGCAATCACTTTCAGGGAAAGGACTTATAGGAAGGAAAATTTATAGCTTGAGGTATATTTGGGGTACCCTCTCCTTTTCAAGATGTACGAACAAAACGCAAGTAAGGCAGTTTTTCGAACTCCTCTCGGAAACTTTTATTATACTGTGATGCCTTTCGGTTTGAAAAATGCTGGTGCTACCTATCAACGCGCCATGACTGCAATTTTCCATTACATGATGCACAAGAAAGTTGAACATTACGTAGATGACATAGTGGTCAAATCGAAGACTCGAGAAGCCCATACGGATGTTCTACGACAAGTGTTTGAAAGGTGTCGCGAGTAAAAACTGAAAATGAACCCTTTGAAATGTGCTTTTGTGGTCTCTTCTGGAAAATTTCTAGGATTTCAAGTCACTGCTGAAGGAATAAAGGTTGATCCGACCAAGACCCAAGCTATTCTCACGATGCCTCCTCTACGAACTGTGAAAGAACTCCAGAGCTTCATGGTCAAGGTAAACTACATTCGGCATTTCATACCTGGTTTGGCACAGCTTATCGCTTCGTTCACCCCCTTGCTGAAAAAGGTAGCAAGCTTTATTTGGACCACGAAGCAACAAAAAGCGTTCCCGAAGGTCCAGAAAATATTATCATCACCAGTTGTTATGAAATCTCCCATATAAGGAAGACTGCTTTGCCTCTACACTTCTTCCAGCGATGCTGATGTTGGGGCCCTCCTTGCTCAAGAAGATGATGAAGGGATTGAACACCCTATATACTACTTCAGTCGTACTTTGGGGGACGCTGAACTCAGGTATCCTAAGGCATAAAAAAATGTCTAGCCCTAGTCCACCAAATATTATCTGTTTTCGAACAAAGTGGTGCTAATATCTAGAGCCAATCCTGTCAAGTTCTTACTCTCAAAGCTGAACTTTATAGGCAGGCCGGCCAAATGGCTACTCCAAATGTCATAGCTCAACATAACGTGTACTCATCCGAGGGATATTAAAGGGCAAGCAGTAGCAGATCCACTAGAAGCATTCCCGACAGAAGGTACTACCGCACTGCATGATGACCTTCCTGGGTAATTTACAGAAAACTCTTTTGTCAAAGAGGAAGCGTGGATATTATATTTCGACGGTTCTGCTACCCCTAGAAGTAATACTGGACAAGCAGGTATAATTCTAGTATCTCCAACTGGTGAATTCTTTCCGCATTTAAATATGGAATTTCAGTGCACCAACAATTCAGCAGAATACGAAGCTTTCCTCATAGGATTATCACTAGCCAAACAAGCAGGATCCACACACCTGGAAGTAAGAGGCGACTCTAAACTAATGGTCAATCAGATGAATGGAGTATAATTACTCAAAGAGGTAACACTAGCCCCTTATAGATATGAGGTGAAAAATCTATTGATCTACTTTGCTGATGAGACCATAATCCATATCGGCCGCAATAACAACAAACACGCCGATTGCCTATCTACGTTAGCCTCGAAGCTACAATTCGAAGGTTTGGAAGAGACTTTGATCATGAGGAGATGAACTTTGGTGTCAACATGGATTTCACAGTCCAAAGATACTAAATCCAATGATTGGATAACTCTGATTATTCATGAGCTTAACAGTTCGCTTTCCCAAGGTAAGGTTAGTCTCAAAACCCTGCAAAACTTCTTCATGCTTCATGGAGTGTTATACCACCGGAATCCAGATGGGTCTCTATCAAGATATCTCGGAGACGAAGATGCATATTTATAACTTAACTGTATTCATGGTGAGATCTGTGTATAAATGTTAGTGGTGACTCTTTACCGGTGTCTTCAAAACCTTGGATACTACTGGTCGGATATGGAGACCCAATCCCGAGCACTCCAAGGGTCCTGCTCTAATTGTCAAGATCCACCACATCAATTGGTAGTTGTTAACGTTGGATATGCTGGGGACTTGCGAGAACCATACGTCAACAATCTCCGCGATGGTGTGCTACCCTCCAACAAGAAGGATGCAGCCAAAATGAAGCAAAGGTCCAAAAGATTCGTGTTTCATGAGGGAATCCTATACATCAAAAGCATTGAAGCTACGATATCTGGCAAAGTCTGAAATCCCGACTATGTTAAAAGAAATGCATGAAGGTGAACACCAAGGGAAGAAAAGGTTTTTCCTCAAAGTGCAATTACTGGCCAACTATGGAGGATGATGCGGCGACGTTTGTTCAGAAATTCCATGAATGTCAGATTCACGGGAATCTCATCCACACACCTTGTACTCCTCTTCATTCAGTAAGTAGTCTGTGGCCTTTATATAGCTGGGGACTTGATATTATTGGGAAAACCAAATGGGTTGAAGCTATTACTCTTCGAGGAACCACTGGAGCGAAAATTACAGCATTCATTAAGGAATACATCATTTGTCGGTTTGGTGTACCTAAACACATCATTATCAATAACGGTACTTCCTTTGCCAACAAGGAAGTACATGAATTTCTTGAAGGATATGGAGTTGAACAGGTCTTATCCACTCCTTATTTTGCTCAAGGGAATGGGCAAGCCGAAAGAACCAACAAGACTCTGATTCGAATTCTCAGTCGAACAGTGCATGATAATCCCAGGACGTGGCACGAATAACTGTATATGGAACTGTGGGCATATCGGGAGACACTTAGGAGCTCTACTGGAATTTATCCCTATTCACTTGTCTATGGCACATACGCAATTCTCCCAGCAAATATTAAAATCACGTCGTCTAGGATTGCAACAGCAACAAGTGGAGTTCAAAGGAACGAGCCGAAATATCGATTTACAGAATAGCGGAGTTGAATACTCCGGACTCCATGATAATTAAAGCGGAAGAGCATGCTCATGCATACAAAAAGAGGATCTCCAAAGCATATGAAAAAGCCGTAAAACCTCGATTTTTTCAAATATGAGATCTGGTATTAGAGATTGCCAAGCACATTTAGCAAGACATGTCCTCACCAAAGTTTTCTCCAAAATGGGAGGGGCCTTACGTGATCACTAAAGCATATAGTAGTGGGTACTACAAAATTATCAAAGAGGATGGAGGAAAATTGGAAGCGGTCATCAATGGAAAATGCCTCAAGGCATACTACGCCTAACCATTATTCCATCCCTCGCCATCTCATGATATGGTCAATCAGGCACTCTTCATTCCTTTCTTATCTGAGTTATCAAAGTTTTCATTAGTTAAGGCATATTAATGTAAACTCCATTTGCTTACCAAAACCCAATGCAATTCATTTTCGAAAAAAAAAATGTTCAAAACCCAAAACAAAAGAGAACGATCAAACGTTCTCATGCCTACTTATTCAAAAACAATAAAATATAAGTATGGCTCAGAAAAGTCCATCCAACAAGTTGTGGTCCCTTGAAAGCATCATTTTCAGCCTATCCTGATACCTTTCGGTCCCACTTTTTAAGCTTTGGATCGCCTGTTTCACCTTCTCAGACTCCGCAGCCCAGGACTTTTCCTCCTCTAAGATAGCTTTCACAGCAGGAACGACATTGGCAATGATACCAGCTCGATCAACTTTGATGATGTCAAGATGTTTCCAGAACCAGCTCACGTTGAACTCAATCGATTCACAGGTATATACCATGTTTTCCCACTTTCCAACAGTTGATTCATCAACATTATGAATGGATGTACTTTCCATCTCCATAACCATGGACAGAAGATAGTTCACTGTAGTAACCAAAGCAGACGAACAATGTCACACTACGTTCCTAGTAGCAATGTGGTCGTACTTCCTCCATATTTTCGTGTACAAAGGCACAAAATCCTTCCGTACCAGGAACTCACCAACAATCTAGTAGCTAGAAGATAAACACTTCATGTGAATATCAAAAGGCAAGCCTTTATTGGGGTACTCGTAGGAGAAGATACACAAATTTGCATCTTCCAGGTCTGCAACAGTAGGCGTGTTTGAGCTTGAAGGAAGAGGAGTGGCCAAATCATCATCGTCGACCACAGTTACACATATTCCAGCAGGGTACCTTTAAAAAAAATGGAGAGAAAATTTTATTACCTACCATCCATGGAAAACGAATACCTATTCACCATTGAAAAAGTATACCGGTATGATTTTATTGACTCGGAGTATTCGGACAGGGAATTTATCACGAGAACCATAGATTCGATCACTCTGAAAATACGATATTAAAGCCAAAAAGAGAAGGAGGAATTACTAATTCAAAATCAAGATGTAATTGAAGTCATACTCTGGGTACAAGCCGCCTGCGTTTGGTAGAAGAGTCTGGCCGGGTAGAAGATGATCCACTCATGTCTAATATGATGAAAGTATATGGTTTTAGAAGGAGAATCTCTATTCCAAATCGAGAAGGATGGCCTAATTTCACCTGCATATGTATATACGCTGCAGAAACCCTAAGAGGAGGTGGATGCTGAACAATCTCAACAAGACTTATCCGATATACAAGGATTCAATGCCAACCAAGTCGTGTTTCTTGTTGAAACCCTAGTTAAAGCCGGGAGAAGACTGTCAGATAATCAAAAGCATAATGCTTTCACCCAAGCTGAAGATCCTGGTAGAACATGATCACTAGCGTGGATGGATCGAAATAAGCATGGCTTAAAGGAACAATCGTGGTCTGGCATCCTGAGTTACTGTTTCGATACAGCTGCCACTTCCGTAGTAACGTTTATTCACTTTGACTTGATCATTTATCTTTTGACTATCACTATCTAGTGCTTACCCCGCAATAATGTCACTGTTATGTGCTAAGCATGGGTCTTAATGTTGATGGTGGTTTTTAGTTCAGGTCTAAATTTTTAAAACCCTATATTTAATGCGCCGTCGTTCTGCAAAGAAGCTGAACCATTTAAGAGTGATGAGTGCCTAGGCCTCCTTACTTACATATATATTGAGAAATTCAATATATTTATATATAAAATTTATTCAGAATGGTGCACGTAGCAACAATCCCAAATATTCTATAAATTTTATTAATCTCTTGCCTGCATTATTCACTAATGTATGGCTTATTGAGTATTTTTCCTATGCTATGTTCCTCGGCTGAACCCTTAATGTTGATATGACATGACAATTAGTGTTCACTCGCAGCTGAGTAGCATGAATTTCCCGAAGTATCAAGATTAAGGTCTTCATGAAAGTACTCAGTCAGAAGACGCGCTGACTGCTCTCTGAGAATAAAATTAAGAATTTTGTGTCAACACACAGAATTCACCAAATTTGACTAATTTTGTGACATCTCTCAAAATTCAAATTTTAACCGAATTAATTTGCAAAAATTATGTTTTTTGTGCGCCATGCGCAATATCTCGAACCCTATTGGTCGAGACCAAACCTAGGTGAGCTAGGAAATTAATCCGTCATCGACTTGTAAGAGCAAAATCCTACCAAAAGTAGAAAACAAGAGGAGCTACGGCAAGTAAAAGCAGCATCAAAGGGAGGCGTGGCCATGCCACTTGGCCGTCCAATCCACTCCAGCAGGCACCTCCCGTGTCCGGTCGTCTACACTCCATGTTTCCTCTTGCCAACCCCTTTCCCATTGACCAATCATATCGTTTTAAATGCGCTACACGCACTTTTGAACAAAGTTGGAAGTTGGCTGGTCGACACACCTAAATTCCTTAAGGTATTTAATATAGACTGCCCATGTAGTCTTAAAACTATCACGGCCGCACGTTTTGGCCACTCGATTTATCAAGTCAATATACTTCTTAATACGGTCGGACAAGCACCACCGTGCACACCGATGGGCCCACTAATGCCCTGGACGATCGGAATCCTTCCAACTCGCCAACAGAGCCACTAACCAATTGCTCCAAGTTAGTTGGTCTTGCGACTTACAAAACCCTAATTTCTATTAAGCGTCATTACATTATTACCGCAAAACGATCTCGGCCTTCCAACTTCTCCAGCCGAACTGATCGACCTAGATTCAATCTCAATAAACGGGCAAGGTGCGGATATGCTCACTAGCGGCCCGAATATTGTTCTGGTTGGTCGAACAACTCCCAGTGTGCGGCTAACACCAAAAATCGTTAGCCCAAAATAGGTTGGCCACACGGTTTTGAAACCTAAATTAACGACAACCATTAATTGCCGCAAAATTATCTCGGCCACCCAACTTCGCCAGTTGAATCGTCCGGCCTAACTCCTATTTTAGGCAGCCAACAAGATATGGCCATGATCACCGGATACATCCTTCCATAAGGAGCAATCAGCCATGCCGCGACCGGCCCATATGGCTCCTAAAAGATCGCCCAAAGATGGATGGTCGCGCTTCTTATAGAAGTTTTAAATAAACTAGTGGCAACCAATAACTGTCGCAAATCATCTCAGCCATCCAATTTGGCTATCCAATTCAACCTGTCTAGATTTAATTTGGAGCAACCAATAGGATGTCAAAATAGCTACCAACCATCACTCTCCTATTGGGACTGACTGGCCTACCTTTGGCATGCATAAATAGCTCCCAGCAGCTTCATGAAAGTGGCCGGTCATGCTCTTTTTAAGACACTAGGTTCCGCGACCAACTAAGACAGGCTCAATACAACGATGCTTCGCATGCATCGATTATTTTGAACTACTTTCTTAAAAGTAATGCTTTGCATGCATCGAATATACATGATATTTTATGAGTATCGGATTCAAAAATAACTTAGTTATTTAACCTAATAACGTCACATGTTATTCTTTGCGGCAAGCCTAATGACTTGGCTCGTCACACATGACTACCCGCCATATGGGCAAGACCCACCCAGCTTGCACGTGATTTGTCAAAATAATTAGGCAAGACCCACTCAGAAACTTGCTAGATATTTTCTATAAAATACCCGAGACATCAAACATGTCACAAACTGGGGGATGTTTATCAGGGTATTGGTCTGGCAGTCTACAACGTGCGGTATGCAACATGCCCATTGCAAGAAAGTGTCAGGAAAGGCGGGAAGTTAGTGATGATAGAGAAGTAGTGGGACGAAACCACCCAGTCTTCCCCTCATAGTGAAAATGTGGTTTTCACCATCATGCACGACCCTACTCCTCTATCACTCAACTATTCCCAATTCGTATGAGATCAGGGTGCGTGCAACTATGACTGATATAAATATATTTTCAACCTATTTAGACCAACAAGAGAGTTTAGTTAAAAACACAAGTATCCAGAAAAATACCAAGAACTGATAGCTTACATTCTGCAATCCAGTTCCATATTCTGATACAAGTCATAAAATAGCAACACCTGCAGAGTTGACCATTTTGATCTCAACACCTTCTTCGCTTCCCACCCTAAGATGAACCCTTCTCCTTCATTTTGTGACCGAAGTAAGACTGAAATGACCATTTCTTGGTTTAGGAAAGGATTGTACAGATTGATTATTTGAATCTAAAGTACTCCCATGCAATGTATTTGTTTATGGTTTAGATTCGTTTCTCATCAACACACCCAAATTTACCATTTCCAGCAGAATCCGTTTTTACCCCAAAACACTTATATGGAAAAACATTAATACAGTTGCAAGCAGACCAACTGAATGATCCTTGACAATATTATGTATATAGAGTTTATATCTCTAGCATCCTCTCAATCAGTATGTATATAGGTAAGACTCTAGAAACCTAATTGTTAAGAGTACTTAAACGATCTCAAAAATCAATTTCCAAGATCAATCTAGTCGTACCCAAATAATCCAATCGGAATTCTACCAAGTAGTTAAACTTGTTATCTATCTTTCAAGATATGAATTCTTTAGGAAACTAGTATCATAATTGATTAAAATTAAACGGACGTATGTATTTAGATTCAATCTGTACACACCTGTGTAAATCCAATTATAAAGATAACACGGAAAAGGAAAAACACAAGACACTAGAAGTGTTTTTAATGAGGAAACCGCAATTGCAAAAAAAAAAAAAATCACAGGACCTCATCCAGATTTGAACACCAAACTGTATTAAGATGCTACAGACACTATCCTACTATCAGACTTCGGAATAAAATATAGTTGAGACCGAATCCACCCTCCAAGCGATTCAGTTAAAGTCGCACTCTTTACGTCTCTTGAACCTCACAAGGTTCTACGCAATTGATTCCCTTAGCTAACGTCTTTTACAGCCTAAGAGTTTCTTCAACCTAAGTGAAAACTTTTGATACCAATCTACCTATAAAAGATAACCATATTTAATTTTTGTTTAGATCACTAGTACGCAAATGGGCTTTAACCACGCCAGATATAAATTTCCATGTCACGCCTTTCTGGTTTTGGCATGTCTATTGGGTATACTTCTACCCTATAGACACGCCAGGTTCAATGGGCGTGTTAATATAAGTGCTTTAAGCCAGACCATGGATAGTAGTGTATCCAAATATCAACCGTTCAGTCACTAACTTTTAATTTTTGATTGGGCGTGTTTATAGACTAGTCTATGGCCACGTGAACCAGTTGTGGTGTGTCCATAAATATAGTCACGCCACTTGAGGCGTGGTTAAAAAGTTCAGTTTATTGGACACGCTAGTATGTGTGTCCATAGTGGTCATTTAATAGCCACGCCGGTTTTGTTGCGTGGCTAAAAAGTTCGGTTTATTGGACACGCTAGTATGTATGTCCATAGTGTGCGTTTTATAGCCACGTCGGTTGTATTGTGTGGCTAAAAAGTTCGGTTTATTGGACACGCTAGTATGCGTGTCCATAGTGGGAATTTAATAGCCACGCCGGTTTTGTTGCGTGTATAAAAAGTTTGGTTAATTGGACACGCTAGTATGCGTATCCATAGTGTGCGTTTTATAGCCACGCCGGTTGTATTACGTGGCTAAAAAGTTCAGTTTATTGGACACGCTAGTCTGCGTGTCCATTGTAGGAGCAGAATCTCGCAGCATTATTATGCTTGCGAACAATTAACGACGCAACAATAATATGTCGCAGAAGTGTATTATAAGTGACGCAATAGGTGACGATAACAAAATCATGAGGAAAGCGTGAGCAGTTTGCGAAGGTTCAAGATATTTGCGAAGTAGATTGCGAAGCTTCGCAATGTAAGTCCTCAAGTCCGAAGTTGAGGGACAGTTTAGTTGTCAACATTTTGTAAGATCATATAAATAGCCATTTAGGCATGAGAAGAGAGGAGAGGTTTTTTTCAGAAGGAGAGTTCTTTTAGAGGAAAATTTTAGTAGGAAAGAGAGATTTTGAGAGAGATATTTATTTTCTTTATCATTCTCAATTTTAAAATCATGTAATTACATACAATCACTAGTGAAGAACCATGGAGGTAGATCACATTGATCGAACCACGTAAAATTCTTGTGTCTATTTTACAATTTTAGTACTTTAATCTTCATTTTCATATCAAATAAATTAGATCATCAAATCAAATTAATAGAATTCTACTGAGGGTGTAGTTGTAAGATTTCTTGCAACTACATAATTGGCGCTAGAAACAGGGAACGGGGACTACTATTTGATAGATTGAAGAAGATTCAAAGAAATTGGCTACTGTTAGAGTTAGAATTCGTGGGACCTAAAAAATTTGAGAGGAAATTCGATAATGGAGATGAAAGAAAGTAAAAGAAAAAGTTAAAGATGAAGATGAAAATTCACGTCAAAAGGATAAATTTCTACATCAACAAAATCTACATCACTAATTCCTCTTGAAATGACGAATTTTATTTTCATCTCTTTAATTTTCTTATCGAAATCTCAGATCTGGTGGTTTACCGATAATGACCGTTCACAGTATTCAACATCTTGGAAAGAAGAATCTCGCAACTTCAAGTGATAGAGAAGTATTAATCTGCTAGTGGGTTTAATATCGGCTGAAATGTATAGTATGGCAGTATCCGTATGCCAACGGTTTCCAGGATTGGTTAAAAGGAATAATGAGTTGCGTATAATGCTAAAAATAAAAGTGAGTTGCGCGAACATCATTGAGCTTCGCAGTAAACATCGCAGATGTTTGCTTCATGCAGATGTCCTTCACGAGAAGTCTTTTTCCAAAGTACTTGCGTAAATAAGAAGAGAAGTATAGATAGATTACAATAGCAGCTGCATGATCAGCGAGACAAGAAGGGAAGTACAGTTAACGCTATAGATAACTATATAGCAAGGTTTAATATTGGCAGACAAGAAGAGAAGTCTTTACTTCGTAGAATAATGCAACTTGCGAAGTAACGAAGAGGAAGAAGAAATAAACTCTTATTACTAATTTTCAGCGTGAAGAAAGGGAAGACAACGCGGGGAATTGTAATCACATGAAACAGGGTTGAAGAAATTTCTGCACACATGATGATAATAACCAAAGATAATCTTTACAAGAAAATATCAACGATGAAAGACGATACCATATAACCCTTGATCATGTTTTTACGTAAACCAACATCAAAATAAAGAGGATTGAACTCAACAATACCAAGAATCAACAACACAATCCCATGTCAATCCAGGAACGAACTTAAAGCTGCTAAGACAAATAGACGATAACGAGTGGAGATAATGAGCTCGAAATTCGCAGAAAACATCCAATGGTGAACAACGCAACAAAAATACTATTAATGGAAAAGATGATATTATGGGAATTTCATGAAACAACATAAAATAATTAAAGAGGAAAATCTTTGCCCCTGGGTTCCAGTTAGCAGAGAGAAATTCGCAGAAACTTTGCAGAGTGAATGAAGAGGGAAGAATTATTTTGCAGCGAACATATAAACTTGCTCCATGCGAACATTTAGAATCAATCAGGCGAAGGTCAAAGTTCGTCAGGCGAAGATAACAACAAGAGAAAATGTAAAAATCAACATGCTTATAGATATCCAAGAGGGGAGACATATAAGAGCAATTACTTAGGTTAGAGCTCCAATAACCACAAACGATGAACCAAACTAACACGAAAAATATGAAATTAACACCAGCAGGACATGATGAAAATACAAAAGGGAAAGGAGATGTTCACTGGGAGCAGCCAAAGGCAAAAGTACCGATTAGAGCTTAACCAATCTTAGATATGGACAACCAATTAAAACGATACAACCTGCGAGGAGCAAATGAATGGATCCAAAAGAGACCAGTAAGGAACCAAGGAAAAGTTACGTGAATAAATAGCGCAGATTTCCCAAGAAGAAGAAAAGACGAAGAAATAGTACACAAAAGGCAGTAATATTATAATAATTTATGCGAATCTCACCTCTCTTTCGCAAAACAGGGACTAGCACAATTGGTAACAAGCAAAGAGAATGGGTTTGGAGACGCGGGTTCGAGTCTCCCTATTCGCATAGAATTTTTTCTTCGCAAATGAACACTTCAAAAACATTATATCGTAAACATTTCCTTCGCAAATGTTTATCTTGCGAACGTTCGCAGCATGAACACTTCGTAGATGTTCGTTTACTTCGTGCAAAGGTTTACTTCGCACAGTCTTTGATAACTTCGCAAGGGTATTTCGCAAGAAGAAAATGGGAGATTATTTCATAGACATATTTCGCAAGAAATGGTTAGAACAGTTGAAATGACGCAACATTATACAAGAGGCAGATCAAGAGTTAATTTCGCAAGACTTCATTTCTTCTCAATTTTCAAGCAAATCATATACTTCGCAAGAGACAACAACAATCCGCAAAAGGTAAGTACCATTTCCTTGAATATTTAATTTACAGAAGACAAAAGATTTTTGATTTTATTTACCAAAAGCGATATACTCGCAAGATTTCTACAATTTCAAAACATTTCAAAGATTTTTTAGATTGGTGAAAAGCGATACAATTGCAAGATTCAAAAATGAATTCATTGCAAAAATTTAAAGATCTCAAAAAATTTCAAAGACTTCAAAGTTACAAAAAACAGAGAAAATTAAATTTATATATTTCTATAGAACAGTTTTGATTTAAAGACGCGATATGAATACTTCTCATATTTCTTCAAGGATTGAAACAAAAAGGTAATCAATATATTTGTTCGCAATGTATAACAAAACGTATTTTGAGAAACAAGAAAATGAAATGAGGCATTTTGCAACATAAAAAATTTGTGATAAATTTTTACGAATAAAAACAATTTATTGCGATCATCTTTCATTAAAGAAAGACGCAAAAGTATACTAAAATTATTTTTCGAAATAATTAACAAAAATAACTTATTCTTTTTGATTCGATTTATAAAAGGCGAAAAAATACCGCCAAAAAACAATTGCGATCAGCTTTCATTAAAGAAAGACGCAAAAATATACTTGCGATCAGCTTTCATAAAAGAAAGACGCAAACTGTGATCAGCTTTCAAAAAAGAAAGAAATCCACAAAAATTTTACACATGCAAACCTTTGTGGAGTACACCCTAGTTCGGGAAGCAACATTTTGCAAGAGGCAAAGTCCTAAAGTACGTCATTTAAGGGGGTAACTATAAGCATGGCTCAGGGAAACCGGAACACCACCAAAGAACCTGAGTACATGGACTTTACGGGGTACATAACCCAAAAGCGGGGTACCTATCCGGGTTAGACACCTTGGATTCTCAACCTAATCTTGCGATGTAACATGATTTAGGTTGGGCGACTAAGGCATACTGTCTTTCCCAAGAAGTGCAGAAAATGATCAAGGCGCCGAGGTACATGGTTGAGTCAAGAGTGCCGAGTGGGTTTGAAGCACATCTGCCATTTTTGACAAGTCTTGGAAAATGATGCACTTGGCCCAAAGATACCCCATAGGGTGCAACCTCGTAACTATAAGCCCTATAGGCAAAAAGGATAAGAGGTTGCGATCAAAAGCTGGTTGTTGGCAGAACCGGATGGGAAGAGCTAACCTTGTATGGTCGATGTACGCTTCCTTGAAGGGGCAACCAGGGGGAGATAAAGGGAAGCACCCTCCATTAGGGAGCTGATACGTGCTATAAGACGCAAATGTCACGAGGCTTTTTGTTCGCAAGAACATAAAGGCTTGTCATATTTGTGCAACAACTGAACTTCTGCGAGCCTTCTAAAAAAAAAAAAAAAAAAAAAAAAGAACTCGCAGAACATAACAAAGAAGTTAAGATGAGATCAATGGGTTTTTGCATGAAAGTGTAAAGACGTCCTGCGATTTTATCGCAAGACGGCAATGTCACGGGGATTTACGTTCGTAAGAATATTTAGGCCTTTCATATTGTCACAACACTTCCTGAAGAGGCTAAAATACTATACAAAAAAGTTAAGGCAAGATCAATGGGTTTTTGCATGAAAGTGTAGGAACGTCCTGCGATTTTATCGCTACAAAAGATGGCAAAATAAGACATTTAACTAGGAAGGAAAAATAAGACCACAAGAGAATACGCAAATAAAATTGCGAAGATGATTATATGTAAGCAAACAAGCTTGCGAACATATATACTGGAATGAAATTGAGATTATACATCTTTAATATTTTAATTATATTATATCATGCGAGACTAATAGTGCAGGAATGGAAGCAATTTAAAGCTACATCAATTTTGCCGCAAAAAAATGAGCTAAGTAACACAAACTTTAGATATACATTGCAATAGATAAGCATTCGCATCATACAAGCATCATATTCGCATCATAAAAGCATTGCATAAGCATTTCATGGCATAAGCATCGCATACACATTTCATAACATAATCATTACATAAATATTATATTCGCACAAGTATTTTACAAAATTTTACAGAGCAATACCGCGAAAGTTCGCAGGACTATTCATAATTCGCAACACTATTCATAGCACTATTCACAACATTATTATGAGGCAGAGGCAGAGGCAGGATAAGAATAAAGAACCAATTCGTTCATTCAACATTTTTTCAAGGATTCTACTCTCACAGATAAAGAACAGAGGCAACTATGGGTACTAAGAAAACATTTTATGTTCTTTATCTTCTCAACGAGAATCCTAACCAAAAATGGAGTAATAATTTCACATGAACAGTGGCAATATTTATCACTCTCATTCAAGGAAGAATACTTCTTATATTTCGAGGATTAAATACTTCTTATACTTCTTAAGGATACTTCATACTTCTTATATATTTTGAGGATTAAGTACTTTTTATACTTCTTAAGGATACTTCATACTTCCTATATATTTCAAGGATTGATTACTTCTTCTGCTTCTTCTGAGATACTTCATACTTCTTCAAGGATACTTCGCATACTTCATACTTCGCAAGAGGATACTTCTAATTACTTTTTAAAGCTTCAGAACTTCGCAAAAGAATAGAGGCAAGTATATACTTTTTGAGTTTGATATTCTTTCGCTCGTTCCTTCATCAATAAAGATCAGAGACTACTACAACAACATATTTTTTTCTTAAAGATTGCTCTTCACGCAATATCCCAGAAAAAAGAGGCAAGATGTAGGAGCAGAATCTCGCAGCATTATTATGCTTGCGAACAATTAATGACGCAATAATAATATTTCGCAGAAGTGTATTATAAGTGACGCAATAGGTGACGATAACAAAATCATGAGGAAAGCGTGAGCAGTTTGCGAAGGTTCAAGATATTTGCGAAGTAGATTGCGAAGCTTTGCAATGTAAGTCCGAAGTTGAGGGACAGTTTAGTTGTCAACATTTTGTAAGATCATATAAATATCCATTTAGGCATGAAAAGAGAGGAGAGGTTTTTTTTAGAAGGAGAGTTCTTTTAGAGGAGAATTTTAGTAGGAAAGAGAGATTTTGAGAGAGAGATTTATTTTCTTTATCATCTTCTTCCCCAAAAAACTAGAGCTCCAAATATTCTTTAATGGAGTCTCAATTGTAAAATCATGTAATTACATACAATCACTAGTGAATAACCGTGGAGGTAGATCACATTGATCTAACCACGTAAAATTCTTGTGTCTATTTTATAATTTTAGTACTTTAATCTTCATTTTCATATCAAATAAATTAGATCATCAAATCAAATTAGTAGAATTCTACTGAGGGTGTAGTTGTAAGATTTCTTGCAACTACATCCATAGTGTGTGTTTTATAGACACGCCAGTTTTATTTATTACTAGGTACATGAAATGGGATGTAACTACGACAACACTTGCCCATCTCTGTTGAGGGCCGTTTTCTTCTCTAGCCCAACAATCATTAACTGAATTTAAAAAAATAAATAAAAAAGCTTCTACTCAAATTCGAACGCATGGTCTCGACTCGAAGGAGGTAGGTAACAAGACAAATCAATCCACCAAGATGCAAATCTATAGTTGTATAAGATTAGTTACAATAACCAATTTCTGCTACTCCATAGGGACCAAAGGATAATTACAATCTATAGATGAATCATTTGATGCTCCGCAACTCACAAAAAAGAAATTCTTCCTCATCCTCCTCATGCTCTGCAACTCATTTATCCCTTTTACCCAAACCTATATTTCCATTTCCCCCTCATTTACTACTCGTTCACCCCTTTAATCCCAAATACTAGCACTAATGCTTGGACTTGGTTTTGTTGTTGTTTCTTGTTTGCTGCATGAATCCATTAATATATTTTAGTGATTGTGCAAGTGTTTTAATGGATCAACAACAAACAATAAGACAACAACAAAAACTAGTCCAAGATGCTTTGCTAAGTTAACCTACATTTGAATGTCTATAAATAACACATCTGATAGACTTTCCTTCTATGAATGCATAAAACCAAACAGTTTACCTAACAATGTACCTCTTAATTGGAGTAAAATCTAATGAATTAAGCGACTAGATTTAGGCTTTGGAAATAGGGTACGTTTAGCAGAGTAATGACAAATTTGAAGAGGATGCGCATGGCATTGAAAAGGCGTTAATAGCCAAGCGACAGACACTTGACCAATCTCCATAAAAGACCATTTATGGCTAAGCTATTACCATTAATTAAACAAGGAAGGGGGATAAACAGATTATTAAGCCAAAATAAGAAATCATAGAAATAGAGATTAAGAAAACAGATAATGACAGAGAATGCTAGTAGTTCAGCAAATGGAAATCACACCGAGCCACCACCCAATTCAGAAGCAATGGTATGTGCAAAGTTGACAATTGGGACTTTATCAAGCTCCGAGATTGAAAGGTTGATTCCTTGATTAAATCAGGAGAAGATAAGGAAGAAAGAGCGAGAAGAATTTGAAAGATTAAGGGTTGAAAATGATGAGGATTTTTAGTTATGGATGAGAAAATTGGATGCCAAAGATGCACATCGACACAGGCAGAAGCTTCAATGACGAGGAGAGTGGAAGTTTTCATGGGGAAAACTCGCAATGCGACAGAAATTGATAGTGAGGATGAAGAAAGGAACTGTGAAGGAGGAGAAGTGAGGAGCGCAGTGATGATTCAATGAAGAGATATGAGAGAGAAAAAGAAGCATAGAAAAATAAAAGGAAGAGGCAAGAGTTTGAAGATGTGATGTACAAGTGCTATCTCACCGAAAAGAAGAACAACCCTTATAAGTTTGCTCGAACCATGTCGGAACCCCTGAAAGAGGATTCTGACGGAGAGGATATTCTTAGGTTAAACCTCGATGGAGAGCCTGTGTTTTCCGGTGAGATGGCGGTTTGCAGTGAAGCATAAGATGAGGAAGAAGAAAACGAAGATGATGATCTCCAGGGTCCATATATATCTTCAGACGATGATGATGGTACTAGTGCCTACTATGAAGAGGATAAGTTAAACTACAGCAGCAACAATGATGGAGATTCTCGAAGATTGCCTTATACTGTCAAATCCCTTAGAACTAGAGTAATGTGATATTTTGATTACTATTTCTCTTGTGCATCTTCGTGAAAACTTTCGGGGATATTGATGGTACTTTATGTTGCTGAAAAAGTGTATGGATAATGGGGTTTCAATTTCAGACATTTGGTGGTAGTTTTTTTTTTTGTTTTTTTTTATAGATGTTGCTGATGAAGAAGATGCTAGGGGGATTTTGGGGTTCAGTTTGCAGCAGGTGCATTGTTTGGATAGCATCTAGGAGAGTTGCAGTGGTTATGATTGGGTAAACTTTTTATGTCAGGTAGATTAGTAATGTTGCATATTTGAATCTTGATTGTAAAAATAAAGTGGTAATGACACTGGTAGCATGTCGGGTGTTTAAAAGTCGTATTCTGTTTGTTTTTTCCTTCCTTAGATGTAATTAAA
Source organism: Papaver bracteatum (assembly GCA_023529315.1). Classification (NCBI taxonomy): domain Eukaryota; kingdom Viridiplantae; phylum Streptophyta; class Magnoliopsida; order Ranunculales; family Papaveraceae; genus Papaver; species Papaver bracteatum. The sequence goes on from JAJJWX010002920.1 coordinate 28,963, forward strand.
CTAGTTGTGTTCTTCCAGTTGTTTGAATTCTCAATAGTATTAAACTTGTGATGGATGTATGTTTGAAGGGTTTGAACATAATGTGTCAGTTTTTCTTGCTCTTTTGGTTTCAGTAGTAATGGATTGAATATAATAAATGTACAAACAAGCAATGTTCTTGGTGAATGATTCTAAAATTCCAATGATTGTTAAATAGAGATGGGTAGGAATGACTGAATTAATGAATCAATAGGGTATATAAAATGATGTTTAAGATGGTAGAAACTCGGGTATTACTCCAGTTTATAAAATGCTGTTGGAGTAAGATTAATTCAAAGACTATTTTAGGCCCAATTCCAAAAAAAATATCTATGTGCAAGCATAGTACTATTACTACTAATCCTAGCATGACAGAATATTAATTCAATAATCAATATAGCCAAATCCAAACTCATCCAACATTGCTAAAACCCATCTGCATACAAAACCCCACCATGATTTAAGAATCAATTTTTTTTCAACAATCCATACATTCTTTCTCTAGTTAACAGAAAAATCCAAACTCCTAACTTAAATTTGAACCAAATTCTGTACCATGATGATCATCATTACCAAATTAGTATAACCCAAAACCAAAAATAAAGGCTAAGAGAATATAATTTACATTAACCAGTTCCTTAAACAAAAACCAAAAAATGTTCCAACATAATCATTCATCTATTAGAAAATACAAACAATTATATTCTATCACCTGGCTTGGTTATCGCTTAGTCCTTGGAAATGGTTGCTCAGATGCAGTCGTTTCAGAAACAGGGATTGTTGTTGGTGATGGTTCTGGTGCTTTCCTTGCAGTTCTACCCTTAATGTCGTCCCGATAGTAATCATCCTTGGATGTCCTTTGCAGGTCAAGTTTATCTACCTTTGGAAATTTATACTCATTCCGACAAATAACTGCCGTACTGAATTCCTCGTCAACTTTATCACTAGCATATTTCCAGATTTGGGTAGGTGCACCTAACACAATAGACTTTTTTTTATTTTCCTGGCATGGCACATAAAATACCTTCTTAGCTTGGGAGGCTACAAAGAAAGGATCATCCTGGAGTACCAACTTATCAATCTCAACAAAAATGTAGCCAAGTTTGTCTTTTGAGACCCCTGCTTTGGTAACCCATTTACACCTGAAAAGTGGCACTTTTAGCGAATGATATGTCAGCACCCATATCTCTTGTAAAACACCATAATAATCCTCAAGATTCAGGGTAATCCCCGCTTTTCTAATGTGCGTGTCAGTTGCCTCTACGTAAACCCCGTTATTCTGGTTAACGGAACCATCATGAGATTTTGTGCGAAACAGGTATCCATTGATGTGATATGCTTCGTGTGTCTCTACTTGTGCATTCGGTGGGATTGATAGCCACCTTAAGTCCTGATTGAAGTTTTCCCTAAAGTTTTCCCGCTCACTCTCAACCTGAAATACATTATAAGTGTAGGACCAGAATATCGCTACAACAGTATTCCAGCGAATAACAACACCTCTGCGAGAACATCGCGAGTTCTTTAACAACACTTGGCAAGTGTCATAGAATAGGATAAAGAATGACGTAATGGCTGACGATTGAAGAAACATGAAAATAGCATGTTTATCCTACGATGGTCACAAAGCTTACGAGAATGAACATTATAGATGTCGCGATACGATCGCAGAGTAAATCCGAAAGAAAAGGAAAACTTAGCTGTCATACACTATGTAAATTCCTATATAAAGGGTTCCACTAGATTCAGAAAAGGATGATGTATTTTTGGAGAGTTGAAAGAGTCCAGAGGAGAGAGAAATTTAAAGAGAATAGTTGTATTCTTGATTTCTTACATTTTTTGTAAACATTTCTGAAAATCAAATAAAGAAGTGTCGTTTTTAATCTTCAAGTGTAGGTTGAATGTTATAAATTCTTAACAAGGGTGTAGTGTGGGATTTCCTGCAACTATATTTTGGCGCCCGAAACAGGGATGAATTGAGGAATATTTGAAGAAAAAGGTAAAAATTGACATTGTAATTCGGAACAATTAGTAAAAAGATCTTGCGCAATATCTAACAGCTTGATAAGAATTAATGGGTGGAAGAAGAAGAAATACATCAGAACCACCAACAACTGTGAGGAGGAGTAAAAGGCTTGCAGGTGGAAGAACAAATGAAATGGGAGAATCTTCAAGAGTAAGAACAAGAAGAAATACAATAATAAATGAAGGATAAAATCAAATTCAACGGCCGAATCAACAAACACCAATACAAGATAGAGTTGTGGATTATGATAGAGTGAGTGTGCATACTTGGAAATCGGATTCGATGGAAGAAGCAGAAGATCGGAAATTAAGAAATGAAAGAGGGGAGGAAAGAGATGAAGCAGTATTTGAAGGATTAATTCATGGAGAAGGTGAAAATGAAATAACAAATGATTTAAGACAAAGATTACAAGAGGAAAGGAGATTAGAAGCGGAAGAACGTGCAAATTTAACAAGACAGAATCATGAGTTAAGAATGGAAAATTTAAGATTACAAAGAAGGAGATAAAGAAGTACTATTAGATCAAGTTCAAGGTCATTCAGAGAAGAACCAAGACGAAATTTCTTATGAGAAATGTTAGAGAAAATATTCGAGAAGAAATGCAAAATCCAAATGAAGAACAACGTCATAGAGAAGAAGAGATAATTGATGATCGCTATGATCCGCGTGGCGAAGCTTTGGATGATATATGTAATAATAGAAATCAAGAGAAAATCGGGAAGAAGGTAGGAGAATATTACATGGGAGAGAGATTCAAAGAAATCAAAGAATAATTGAGGAAGAAATTGAGAGGCATTCTGCTGAACAAGCATGTTTAGCTTGCGAAAGAGAAAGATTAAGAGCAGAAGAAGAAGAAAAAGAATTTCAAGAGGCAGCACGACAGAATAACCATGAAAATCGAGAAAGGAGATGTACACAAAATCGCTATAATGATAATATTCAGGAAGAGTATGACAGAATACAGAAGAGAATAGAAAGACAGCGAAGAGAAATAATGATAAATGAAGAAATTCACAGAGAAGAAAATAGACAGCATAATCAGCTGCGATTTCAAGAAGAAGGTGAAAGAGAAAATCGCAGAGAAAGACGGAATGAAGATGAAGAAGAAGATGCACAAAATCTCGCAATACAAGAACGTAGAAGAAGAGAAACTGCATTAAAAATACCAATGGAGCAAAATTCAGCTGAGAATGAGCAAATATTGAGAGAATTAGCAGAAATGCGAGGAATGATAAACAATAGAAGAGAAGGAGGCAGAATGCAACTTGATGAAGCAATTGAAGAAGCTGCGAGAACCCCTTTCGCTCAGGAAGTACATCTAAGAGGAATACCTCCTAAATGCAATTTACCAACATTAACCAGTATCTTTGATGGAACTACTTGTGATGTTCAGCATGTTAAGGCTTATGTCAGGTGTATGCTACAATAGGAGAATCATGATGTTGTATTGTGTAAGTATTTTTCGTCTAGCTTAACTGGCGAAGGGCTAAAATGGTTCGAGGGATTGCCAAAAAATACTATAACTTCTTTTGATCATTTACAAGCTACATTTCTGGGAGCATATATAAGCAACAATTCATCGTGGCCAGGCATTGAAGATGTATTTGGATTAAAACAGAGGATTGGCGAAAGTTTGAAGCACTTAATCATAAGATGGAAGACAATGTGCAGTGAGATGGCTGGAAGAGTGGATGAAAGATACCTCATTTTGTATTTCATTAATGCAATGTTCACAACCAATCTGCTGTACATACAAATTTTCAGAATCAAAAATACTATCACAATGACTGAGCTACGAGAACTACAAGAAGAATACATTGCTTTGGAGGAGAAACAAAATGAGATGGAATCATATCCAATCGCAAACACTAGCTCGATAGCGCCAAATGGAAGTTTACTTCCTAAAATTATTAACAATGTGGCGAGCACCTCGCAAGCACAACAAGAGAAAGTGGTGATTGATAACCAGCAGAAGTTAGTAGTTATGGGCAGTCGAGATCAAGAAAAGTATGAAAGGGATAAAAATCATTACAATCACGGAGGAAATAACAAAATCCAAAGACTTGATCTACCACAAGAAACATATGGTGGTCAGAGGCAAAACAATTTCATAAGCCAAGGTAATCAGGAGATAATATGGGAAGAAATTAAGATGCCACCCCTAAATGCTAGTATAGAAAAAGTTTGGGAAGCCATCATTCTGATGAAAAACATACCATCACCATGGAATATGGGAAAAGAGCCACATCCAAATAATCGAAGTCAAGAATTTTGTCCTTACGATCACTTTCATGGTCACTCAGTAAATGATTGCAGGAATGTAAAGAGGATAATTTTAAGGATGATTGATCAGGGGAAGTTAAATCACTTTCTAGTAGGATATCTACAATCCCAGCAGTTACCACCAGCACCAGAAATTCGCCGAGTGAATACTGTAAAAGGAGCAGAAACATTAGTAATAGAAGTTGGGACCAAAGCAAAGAATTTTTTTTGTAATTCCACTGTACATTCATACAGAACTATTGAGGATTTCCATGACAATGTTCTAATCAGAGTCTTCGCGAGAGACACAGATGGAAGAGAAATAATGAATATAGAGAGAGCCTCGCCATTAGAAGAATGGAAAAAGCAAACTATATCTTTCACTACACAAGAAGTACCAGAGCCTGGCGAGCAGCACGATAACCCATTGGTGGTAAGGTTAGAAATAAATCCAAAGAAGATGGAAGAAGGAGATGAAGAAAATGATGATGAAAATGAAGATTCTTGGGCCATCAACAAAGTTCTAATAGACACAAGGAGTTCCATTGACATCTTATTCTATCATACCTACAAAACCATGGGTGGAAGAGACGAAGATCTAACACCATCAACATATAAAATCTATGGTTTTAATGGTACTGCTAACAAGCCCAAAGGGGAGATTACAATGCAAATTCCATTAAAGGGAATATCTTCTACAATCTTATTCTGTGTTGTTGACATTGAAACATATTATAATGCTTTGATTGGAAGACCGTGGTTGCATGGGATATTAGGTGTGGCATCAACCTATCATCAATGCATCAAGTTTTCACATCCAAAGGGAGTTGGAGTCATTAAAGGAGATTGGGGAGAAAGCAAGAAATGTTATGAAATTGACATGGAAACTTGTGAGGAAAGGTCCGCGAGGAATATAAGTTAGACACAAAATATCAAACAGAAAAAAAGAGGTGACAAATTAATGGTTGATGCAATAGAACAGCAAGAAGATGAAATGCTGCGAGATCAAAGAAGTGACAAATTAATGGTTGGAGGCGAGCGGCTCGCAAATGAAGAGAAAATAGCAAAGTGCAATAAGAAAGAAACAATAGAAAATGATATCTTGCAAATGAAGAGAAAATGATGAAATTTAGAGAAGCTTATGAATGATTTGTTTGAATAAAATGTAATTGAAAAGAGTACTCTGTTTGAAAGAATTTCAAAATTTTACAAGAAGAAAGAAGATCAAAGAAGTGAAATTTTATCAGAGTTACAATACTCGCGAGAAGCGCGAATAAAATTTCGCAGAGATTAATAGAATGGGACGAACCTTTATGGAATACACCCTAGTTCGCGGATACAATTTCGCAAGAGGCAAATGTAAGACCTAATAGTGCGTCATATAAGGGGGTATCTCTTTACATGACTCAGGGATAAGGTTATACCGCTGCTGGAACTTGAGTCATATAGATGTTGGGGTTAAAGAAAACCTATCCAGGAGAGAGACCTTGGATTTCCAACTATATAAGGTTATACCCTGGTTGGACGACTGAGGATATTTTCTAAGAAGTGCAGAGTATGACCAAGGCACCGAGGTACACGGTTGGGCCAAGGGTGCCCGGGGCATACGAAACTACCCTGGCCATTCTTGGCAAGTCTTGGATATGATGCACTTGTCCTGAAGAAAACCCCACTTAGGGTGCAGTCTTGTAACTATAAGCCATATAGGCATAAAGGACAAGAGGCTGCGAAAACAACTGGTTGTTGGTAAATCCGGATGGGAGGAGCTAGTATTGTATGGCCGATGTGCCCTCCTTGAAGGGGCAACCAGGGGGAAGATAAGGGCGGCACCCTCCATTAGGGAGATGATAAGTGTCTAAAGACGGCAATGCCATGGGGATTTATGTTCGCAAGAATATTTAGGCCTGTCATATTATCGCGTGACAAAAATTATACAGAGGCAACAAGCCATAAGAGAAAAGTTAAGATGAGATCAATGGGGTTTTACATGAAAATGTACAGACGCCCGCGATTTCATCGCAAGACGGCAATGTCATAAAGTTTAATTCTCGCGAGAGAGTTTAAACTTATCATATTGTCGCAGAGATGTTGAAAAAATATGGATAAGACAAAATCAATGGGTCAATACATGCAAATGTAAATACGTCCTGTGATTTTGTCGCAGAAATAAAAATGTGGCAAAATAAGACCTTTAACTAGGAAGGCATAATAAGACCACAAGATTAAATGACTGCGATAGTGACGCAGAAATTATGAGGTTTGCGATATTTACGCGTAAGTCAAAAGAAAAAAAAAGAAATAAATAAAAATATGCAACTGTTGCTAGCGATATTATCGCAGATATTGAGGCAACATCTATCTAATCTCTACTCAATTTTTTCATATTGTAGATGAATAATAGAGGCAAGTATGGGAATGCACAGAACGATGAAATTATTATTCATCATCATATGATAAAATTTCATAGACATTATTATGACACATTTATGCAGATAGTTAAAGGGTAATAATTATGTTGCAGAAAAAGAGTTGTTTCCTAATTCATACAGATGGAAGCAAAAGAAATTTATACAAGATTGGAGAAACTCGCAGCAATATTGCAGGAAGAAGGAAATAAGTATACAAAAATTACAAGGAAGACAAAAAGAAGAAACATAACTAATTAGATCCATCACCATTTTCTTCATCAGATTTCTCCCCCTCGCCATATTTTTCTTCATTGACATTATTATCTTCATCATCAGATTCCTCAGCTTCACTATCAGAAATAACAAGGTTTGGTATTTTTGCTGGAATTTCCTTTGCAAGATCAGGATATGTAGAATGAGGAATGTCGTGATCATCGCAAACCAATTTAATGGATTTATTGCGAACATCAATAAGAGTGGTACTAAAGTTCGCGGTAGTAATACTTAATTGTTCTTTCAGTCATGAAAACTTCTCGTTGCGAGCAGTAAGACTACTTGTGAGTTAACTCTTGTCAGTTTTAAGTTCCCCAATTATTTCAAGATATCTCTTTTCAGCTCCTGCAAGTATATAACAACAAGTTGAAAAGTTTGCAAGGAAGAACAATAAAAACAAGAAGTTCATAAGGAAGGATGACTAAGAACCTTCTCTTTCAGAAATCATGTCTTTAATTAAAGCCGCTTGTTCAACATGAAGACTAACATCTACACCTAAGTTATTTCTAGCATTGTCAAGAACCTTCGCAGCCCAAGCAAACTCATCATCACTATTAATAAGAAGACGAGAGCGAACTTGAGTCTCCCTCGCAATAAGATCTTTATTCTTGCAGATAAGTTTATCTCTTTCCATTTGAATAGTAAGAAGAGTTTTATGAAAATCTTATAGGGCCTTGGTGCCATTTTTAACAGCACGATCTTTCTCGTCAATAAAATCTTTATTTTATTTTTCTTAATCTATTAACTTCTTCCTTTGAATTAAGATAAAGGTGCTTAAACTTATTGGTTAAACTTAAATTGAATCTGTGCTCAATCTTTAAGAGATTAAGTTTGGATTTAAGTTCATCTAAAGAAAGAGATCTAATCTGATCTTCTGAGAAACTACTTAAAGAACTATTAAGGCGAGCAAGAAGGGTATTCTCATCTACAGGTTCAGGAAAAGATTGGAGGAATGTAGCATCATCAGTAAGACCATAAATATCTGCAAATTAAGAATGGTTGCTTGAATAAGCTGCGATAGGGTAAGAAGAATTAAAAGAGAAAAGAAATAAATAATACCATAGAGTTGTTGATTAGCTTTGTCAAGATCAGAGATTTTTTGTTTATTAATCGAATCTTTAGTCTCCAACTGCTTATTCTTCTCGCGAAGATTAGCAAGTTCAGATTCCAGTTCTTCATTTTTTTGGCGAAGGACAACATTCTTCTTTTGAGAAAATGCACGCCTTTTGTCCAAATCATAGGCAACAGCAAAGGAAGCTCTTCCAACCTGCGAGAGAATAATATAAGTTAAGTCTTAGCGATGGATTAAATACATAAATAGGTTGAAGAAATGAAAACATACCAGGATACCAAGAGAATTTAAGAGACTGGGAGTCAGCGATCTTGATATTCCTTGGAAAGAATCATTATCTACCAATATGGGAGCATCACAGACCTTGGCGAGATCCTGGGATGTCCCATTAAGAACTTCATCTTCATAATTATTAGCGATACCATGAGTAATATCGCCAAAAATATTGGATAATTGAGCCATTGAAGACTCAGAAGAGGAAGAATCTTTCATGGAAGGAATGTCATTGTCATCATCAAAACCATCATCATTGTTGTCCTTATCAAAATCAACACTTGAATTCTCTGGAATAGATTGAGGAGTTGAATAAGAAGAGAATTAGATTTTTATTTTCTTTAAGGGAGGATCATCAAACTCCTCACTGCGAGTGGAAGTAGGCTTCCCTTTGGGAGGAGCAGTGGATTTCCCCTTGCGATCAATTGAAGATTTCACCTTGGTTCTTGGTTCTATTGGTTCTAATTCTTCGATTACCTACGAGCACAGATAAAGATAAGAAATAGGGGCAACAATATATTGTTAAGATTTATAAAGAAATATTTCTTACTTTATCTGTGAGTAATTGAAGAGCTTAACGAGTAGCAGGTTTCCTAAACTTCTCATAATTGGCCTTCAATCTCTCAATCTAATAAAAAGGCATAATCAGCGAGAGTTTAAAGATACGAAAATCAAAGAAAGATAATAAAAATAACGTGTTATGCAAAGAACTAAGGAGAACATACTTCTTTATCTTCCTCAGGCCAATAGAACACCCATGGTTGGTATTTCACGAGATTCGCAGGAAAAGAATGGGTGCCAGAAATATACGGACCCTCTAAAATTAGAGGAAAAATAAACCACTTGTCATCGCTGGAATGGCGTGGACCTTGATTTTTATTTGTATGCCAATCAATATCTAACATAAGAGATTTATCATCAACAATCTTATCTTTCTTTTGCAAGCGGACACCCCAGCAAGTACGATCTCTCTTCATGGGGATTATGTCATAGTTGATGAAGAAATTATCCACATTATACATCGCGGGAATGATTGGAACATCCTTGAATTGAGGCTTCTTTGCAGTAGCAAGGTAGCGATATCCTTTATCGGTACCGCGAGAATCATATTCAAGTAGTAATCGAATACAATCTCCAACCAATTGATATACTGCTCGCGAGAACTTCTCGTGATAAATTATTTCATAGAATGAGTGAAGTTATGGGTTATAGAGAGGAATGGGAACACCAGCTTCAAGCTGACCTAGCGATACTATAACTTTATCATGAGAAATTTGATGATCAGAAAATAATTTGATGGAAAGTTCGGATTTGGGGTTTTGATTTGGAATTGTAAACAAAGTAAAACCTATACTTTTGAGTTTTTCTCGCATCTCACCAAAAGCAGCCAAATTTTTAGTACCAGCGGCAACCATTTTTTGAGTATGGGAATGAAGAAAAAGGTTGAAAATAAGAAATAAATCGCAACAACAACAGATGCGCAATTTACGGAAGAAAAGTGAACTTGCAGAGAAGTTACTGGGAGAAAGAAGAAGAAAGTAAAAAGAGGAAAAGAAAAGAATGAAAGGAGTATTTATAGAAGAAGGAAAGTTCTCGAGAAGATAAATAATGATCTCAATTAATGCAATGAAAGGACATGAACGGTTAGATTGCAGCAGTTTAAAAGGACGTGTCAAAAATTGAATGGAAGAAAAAGTGCGTGAAGACAGCTGGCGAAGAATACAGAAGCGTGTCAAAGCAGAAGAATGTAAAAAGATAAACAGTTGTGACATTAAAATAGTTTCAGTTCTTATGATCTTTTCCTCCTTCGCAGAAAAGACATAAGAAGAGGCAAGATGTAGGACCAGAACATCGCTACAACAGTATTCCAGCGAATAACAACACCTTTGCGAGAACATCGCGAGTTCTTTAACAACACTTGGCAAGTGTCACAGAATAGGATAAAGAATGACGTAATGGATGACGATTGAAGAAACATGAAGAGAGCATGTTTATCCTACGATGGTCACAAAGCTTGCGAGAATAAACATTATAGCTGTCGCGATACGATCGCAGAGTAAATCCGAAATAAAAGGAAAACTTAGCTGTCATCCACTATGTAAATTCCTATATAAAGGGTTCCACTAGATTCAGAAAAGGATGATGTATTTTTGGAGAGTTGAAAGAGTCCAGAGGAGAGAGAAATTTCAAGAGAATAGTTGTATTCTTGATTTCTTACATTTCTTGTAAACATTTCTGAAAATCAAATAAAGAAGTGTCGTTTTTAATCTTCAAGTGTAGGTTGAATGTTACAAATTCTTAACAAGGGTGTAGTGTAGGATTTCCTGCAACTACAATAAGTATTAGCCTCCTTCTCAACGCAAAAGTTACATATCAAGAGTGACATTTTCTGCAAACTCTTACCACTTTTTGTAACCATTTGGCGAACTCTTCAAGATGTTTTTGATCTAGCTGTCTATCACTCATACCAAGATATTTATCCTTCAAAATATTCTGGTGTCGGCTAGACAGTGCAATGATTGATGTTATTATCTTTACAGAAATTCGGACACAGAATCAAAAACTAAATAAAAAATGAGGTTATTTGGTTAGATCTAGTTATATTTACTCAACGTAAGGAACAACTTCAGGCGAATTCCGCAATACATAAAAATGCGCTTTATCAAATAGATCCTTATCAACACGAGGAAACTTAGGATTTGACATTGGTTTTCCCCTGAAAGAATAAGAATCTTCGCCAGTGTCATATGTGTTGAGTTTGTCTGGTGGAATTCCGACTGTATCATTCATGCTTTGTTGGTGCTCACTGATAACCTCAATTGTCTCTTCCGCAAGGTTCTATTCAGCAATGCTTCCTCCAGGTTTGTTTCTGTTTCGCACATGCCCTTTAATGACCTTCATGCACCTTTCAAACGGATACATCCATCGAAAGAATACATGACCAAACAATTGCATTTCCTTGGTAAGATGCATAGTTAAATAAACCATGATGTCAAAAAAGGATGAGGAAAGTATTTCTCGAGTAAGCAAAACGTCACAACGAGATCCGGCTGAAATTTTTCTAGCTCTGCCACCTTGATTTCTTTGCTAGATATTGCCCTGAAAAGGAAACAAAACCTGATAATAGCATATCTTGTTGGCTGCGGCATAATTAATTTAATTGCAATGGGAAAAAAATGCTGCATTATCATGTGATAATTATGTGATTTTAGTCCGATAAGATTTCGATCTTTTCGATTCACCAGGGTTGAAAAGTTTGAACAATACCCTTGTGGAACCTTTATCTCGGATAATGTTGCACAGAACTTGTCCTTTTCCTCCGGGCTTAATGAGTGACATGCTGCCTTAAGTATATATCCCCCTTTGCCATTTTCCCGAGGTTGCAACTCATCTCTAAAACCCATCTCCTTCAGGTACATTCGAGCAGCAAGGTGGTCTTTCGACTTAAATCCATTGTTCAACAATGTTCCAACGATACTCTCGCATACATTCTTTTCGACGTGCATGAAATCTATGCAATGGTGGACAACATGATACCACCAGTAGGGGAGGAGCCGGAACCATATATTGAAAATTTTCTAATAGGGCCTTTCGGTCTCCTTCCCCTTCCCATTTTTTGGGTCGATGGTGTTTTCAATTCTCTTCATCTTTCTACCTCTTCTAGGGTTATCCTACACGAATTCCACCACAATGTTATTCCGTCCCTTTTCCCATTTATTCTTTATAGACTTTACCTCATTGTATATTTGTAATGGGGTCATAAGTTTCAGGGCCTTTTCAGTTCATCTTTTCTGTTGAACCGCTTCTGACGTCCAAATGGATGATCGTATGGTAGGTATCTTCTATGCCCGGTATAAACCTATTTTCTACAATGTTTTAGCATGACATAGTAAGTATTTATACCACACACCTTACAGGAATCTCATCCCTAGTAGGGGAAGCCACACAGTGTACCGAGAGCAGGTAATCATTTATTTTTCATAAAACAACCGCATGTAGAGTAAACATCTCATGTGTCAGCGCATCAAAACATTGGACTCCCTCAAACAATTCCTTAATATCCTCGACAAATGGTTGTAACATAACATCAATGTCCTTACAAGTCCCCCATCGATAATTAATGACAGCATGGTAAACTTTCTCTTCATACACAACTCTGGCGAAATGTTGTAAATTATTGTCGGAATTGGTCACACACTGTGCTATTTTTGCATGCCTTTGTTTACATCAACCCTGTCAGCCGAAATGCCTAGCCGCAGATATTTAGGATCATCACGAATTACGGGATATCTTTTATCTATATTTTTCCATGCTGGTGAGTCCGCCGGATGCCGTAAAATACCCTCTCCTTTCTTTATGGTGTCATGCCACAATAAATATTCGACAATTCTCTTTGATTGAAACAGCCGTTTCAGTCTCGGTATAATTGGGAAATACCACAAGACTTTTGCCGGAATATTTTCATAAACCTCTTGGGTGGTGTCATCAACTTTCCATCTTGATTCCCCACAGGTGGGACACTTGATGTGATCCTTATAATTCTTCCTATAGAGAATGCAGTCATTGATGCATACATGTATCTTTTCGTAAACTGAACCCAAATCTCTCATCACATTCTTAGCTTCATATGTACTTTTCATCATCTCATTTCCTGGAGGGAGCATGGACTTTAACAGTGGTATAAGTTCATTAAATAACTTGTCGGACGCTCCGTGCTTTTTCTTCAGGTTAAACAGTTCACACATTTCAGATATCATTGTAAAATCAGCACATCCTTCGTCTAGGGGTTTCCCAGCATCTTCGAGTATCCGTTGCATCTTCTCAGAATCCTTTGAATCCAGAAACTGGTGAGCACCTACATCTTCCACAACTATGCATCCCAATTATTGCACGAGATCAAGTACTTTCTTGGTATCCTGTAATTGTGGGTTTCGGATACTGTCAACGTACCGATGAGTACAAGGTAGTTCGAATTCACATGGATGGTAAAGTTCAAATACACACTCTATGAGACAATAAGGGATGGAGGAACATAGCATGGGAGATTCCTTATATTTTTCGGAGTTTAGGTGTGTACGCACATGGTTGTACTTTTTGGAAGGATTGTTGTCAGTTGGATAATGGCATAGTTTCTTTCAATTTGGACAGTGAGACATTTCATCAACATTCGTGACCCCCGCATCATATTCCTAGGAGTGAATTCCCATCAGTTGGGATGGTTATGTTCGGAGTTCGCATTTTATTTTACTACATCCATGAGGCCTGTGATGAGGGGATTAATTAGCCCCGGATAGATTTCTGGGCACCCATTTCCAAAAAAAATATTCATACATGGGTACCTGGAGGGGAATGGAATTGGAATCATAAGATAAGCATTTTCTTAGAAAAGGATGAGGATGAAGGATGGACGACCTATTACCCGATAGCTTTTGGAAAAAACAAGGACCTCCTATTGTGGCAGAATGGGCGTTTATTGCGTTACAATGCACTCACCAGAACTTGGACGGAAATTTGGGGGACACAACTGTGGTAAACAAGCAAGGTTGCAATTATTCCTCATATGAGGAGCGATGTCTTGTTGAAGAATTTTGGTGGACAATCGGAAACATGCACTCATGATGTCCATGCCACTAACACATTCCTTGGGTTATCTATGTAGCTTTTTTTTTATTGTAGTTGTGTTGTTTTGTTTTTGTTTTTTATTGGTATTTGGATTTTTTTGTATGTACAATTTATTCCTTGGGTATGTAGCTTTTTTTTTCTCTTGTAGTTGTGTGTTTTTTTTTTTGGTGTTTGGATTATTTTCTATGTTGAAATGTACAATTTAGTTTGGGTCATTGTTTAACTAGCCAACCTTTGATTTTTTTTCCTTTTTTTTTGCGTTACACCTATGGTCCAGTCGTCCGGGCCACCCCAACCCACCTAGGTAATTAGTCGAAAAGTAGAAAAATTATTTGGGTATTTCCTAAGAGATCATGATTTATTTTAGTTTGTTATGTTCGGAATGTATATATTAGATTAAAAATGAAATTAGATAAACATGAAAATATTCATTCCATATCTCATTATACTGCCACAATATCTCATTTTTTAGTAATATGGAAATTGAAATATTCGGTGTAAATACCAAAGAATCGTGATTTAAGATAATGATGGAAAACCTAAAAAATTAGAGTTTTCAAATTACACCAAGCATAGAAAAAAAAACTAACATAGAGTATTAAGAGGGATTGTTGATATGAAATTGACAAGAGGATCCAAAAACGTCCTAGACTGACGCGATCATTCGCCAATAGGTATATTGGATGCCTATATATATAAACTTTATACTTGTATTTGCTTGTAGCATTCACAATAAGAAAATCCTAAAAGCTTGTAATTTTTAAATTTTTTTTGATAATCTTTCATCAGTATAATAGTGATGGATATGTTGTCAGAATTAACTACCGAGATACTTCAACGCCTCCAAACTACAGAAATCGTTTTAGCAAGCAAATGTGTATGCAAAGAATGGAATACTATCCTTAGGGACAAAAGAATTGGATTCCTTTTTGGTGTGACACCAAGAATGGGGAAAGATAAAGTTACCCAACTCTTTTATAGAGAGGAATATTTTAGCCCGATCGTAACGGCCAACAATCACGATGCCCCGAATGATGGAACCCATGATGATTGGACTATGTTGCACCCAATAGTTGGATCTTGCAATGGTATGGTTTTTTTTTATGTTTTACACCACGGAATACAAGATCCAGTATATATTATGAATCCAGAAACTGGTGACCACCTCCATCTGCCACAACTATGCATCCCAATTGCACCGGATCAAGTACTTTCGTGGTATCCACGATACAACGTAATTGGGGGTTTCAGATACTGTCAACGTACCAATGGGTACAAGGTAGTTCGAATTCACATGGATGGTAAAGTCCAAATACACACTTTAGGAGACAAGAGGGGACGGAGGAACATAGCATAGTAGATTCCTTATACTTTTCGGAGTTCAGGTGTGTACGCACATGGTTGTATGTTTTGGATAGATTGTTGTCAGCAAGATATTGGCATACTATCTTTCAATTTCAACACCTAGACATTCCATCAAATTTTTCCACCCTGCATCATATTCCTGGGAGTGAATTTTGGATAAATACTTACCCATCACTTAGGATGGTCATGTTCGGAGTTCGCATTTTATTTTACTATATCCATGAGGGAATTGATCGGCCCCGGATAGATTTTTGGGCTTCCATTTCCAAAGAAAATATTCATACATGGGCACCTGGCGGGGAATGAAATTGGAATTATGAGATAAGCATTTTCTTTGAATATGATGAATGGCCGACTCATAACCCGATAGCCTTTATAAATAACAAGGAACTCTTATTTTGGCAAAATATGCGTTTATTGCGTTACAATACACTCACCCGAACTTGGACGGAAATTTGGGGGGCATTACCGTGGGAAACAAGGGTTGCAATTATTCTTCACATGAGGAGCGCTGTCTCGTTGAAGAATTTTGGTGGACAATAGGAAACGTGTACTCATGATGTCCATGCTACTAACACATTCCTTGGGTTATTTATGTTGCTTTTTTTTCCCTTGTTTTTTCCTTGTTTTTTCTTGTTTTTTTTTTCTTGTTTTGGTGTTTGGATTTTTTCTATGTTGAAATGTTCAATTTCGTGCATCAACATGAAAGTGTTGCCGCTAAATGTTGGGTCATTGTTTAACTAGCAAACATTTTATTTTTTCCTTTTTTTGCGTTACACCTATGGTCCAGCCGGCCGGGCCACCCCAACCAACCTAGGTAATTAGTTGAAAAGTAGAAAAATTATTTGGGTATTGCCTAAGAGATTGTATATTACATTAAAAAGGAAATTAGATAAATATGAAAATATTCATTCCATATATCTCATGAGATCATAATTTATTTTAGTTTGTTATGTTCGTTATGTATATTAGATTAAAAAGGAATTTTTTGTTTTTTTTAACGGAACCCAAGCTTTATTAAACCAAGAAAAAAGAAAGAGGGGGGCCAAGCCTTACCTCCAAAGAGAAACAGAGGAAAAAAGGGAAAAACCAAAAAGGGTTACATATTACGAAATCTGTAAAGAGGAAGAAAAGAGTTATCTAACGAAAGCCTATGTCTAGTGAAAACCGAAGAGTTTGTCCACAAACGAGACTCCGTTGTTGCGCCATGATTAGCCAGCGAGTCCGCCACAGAGTTGCCCTCGCGAAAAACATGAGAACAAATCAACGTGATGGTAGAAGCGAAATTTATACAATTTTTCCAGTGCGTTTGAAGTCTCCACGGGACCAAGTTCGGATTATGAATGGCTAGTAAAATGAAAGTAGAGTCGCATTCCATCCACATCCTACGAATTCTCATAGAACAAGCCAAGCGAAAGGCATGAATTGCTCCCCACAGCTCAGCAAACATCGAGTTGCTTAACCCCAGATTTTGCGCGAGGTAACCTTTCACCCTCCCATTAGAGTCGCGAAACACCACCCCGCAACCAGATGGCCCCGGGTTACCCAACGAGCTGCCGTCAATGTTTGCCTTAATCCACCCTTCCAGAGGAGGCAACCATTTAACCATCACTGCCCTCGACATTTTAGGCGCACGTCTCTTTATGCCTAGAAAGTCCAATATTCTCTTGTCTTCGGAAGTATAGAACGAATAGCCACCGCTATGGCTTCTAGAATCCACAATTAGTTTGGCTAACAGATGGACAGCCTGCTGAGAAGAGGTGGCTTGATGATCGAATCTTAGTTTGTTGCGGCAGAACCAAATGATCCAAGTAAAGCTTACCGCCGCAATCCAAAGTAGATTTTTGATCTGAGAGCAACCCGTAAAACTTCGGACAACAGCAAATATCACCTGAATGCTTGAGCAATCAATTCGCAGACCAAATACCTGCATAATCCAGTTCCAAAGGTTTCTGGCAAACACACATTGCAAAAACAAGTGATTTTGAGTTTCCTCACAGCAAGGAGAAAGACAAAGATTGCAGCAGTTCACCGTGTGTCTACACTGGAACTTGACAATATCATCCGTAACAATATTGTTATGCAACAGTTTCCACACCGTAGAAGCTCGACGCGGCGGAATCTTGGTAGACCATAAGTCCATGAAATCTTTCAATTCCAGCGCTCTCGGTCTGTGATACTCGTAAGATTCCTTCATATTAATGTCCCCCGAGATACTCAGCGACCAAACTTGCTTATTCGCCATATGAGAAGCAAACGGAGACTCTATAATCATCTGCGCAATCTGAACTAAAAGTCCCGGCATGTAAGAAGGAATACACCACCGATCGTCGACGATAAAGTCAGCTACTTTGTTGTGAAGGTTCGAGTTATCCAGCTCCAAGTATTCCGCAACAGAAACTTCCATATTCGGGTTCCATCGATCATTCCAGAAATCAATGTTTCTCCCGTTTCCCACTAGCCACAAAACGTTCTCTTTGATAATACTCCACTCTGTTTGAAACCATACCAGATTGAAGACTTTTTATGCGCCACACCTGCAAAACGAGCCTTAATGAAGTTACCAAACGTTGAGTTGATCGTCATCAGCTTCCATGTCATTTTCATCAGAGCCGCATCATTCAGGCTAGACATAGACCTAATGCCCAGACCCCCCTCATTTACCGGAAGACAGACTGTATCCCAAGCCACAGTGTGGTGCTGTCTAGTGTTAATATCACCAGACCAAACAAAGTTTCTTATCTACTTTTCCAGCGTTTTAATATACTCTCTAGGCCATTTGTAGACATGAAAGATGTGCATAGCAGAACCTGCAATCACAGAGTTTACGAGATCCACTCTACCCATCATCGATAATAACCTCCCTTTCCAAGCTGAAAACTTTATTTTAATTATGTCCATAATGTCTCTGAAATGAACAGCTCTCGGCTTACCCATAAATATTGGTACTCCCAGATAGCGAAAAGGAAGATCTCCCATCGGAATATTGTAAGAATCCACAATCCCAGCAATTCTGTCATAAGCATAAGTGCTAGAATAAATTGAACACTTTTCAGCAATAATAAATTGACCCGAGTTCCGACCATACTCATCAAAAATTTCCATTAAGGTCCTTATGTCTCTCTTAGTGCCTCTACAGAAAACCATAATTTCATCCGCATACAACACATGAGAAGGAAATTTTGGACCTCGCTGAGAAGAGATGTGCTGAACCCTACCCTGAGCAAACGCATTATATATGGCATTACTTAGAGCATATTCTGCTAAGCAGAATAGGATAGGAGATAACGGGTATCCCTGACGCACTCCGCGTTTGCAACTAAAGTACCCCATAGCCTTGCCATTGATTACAATAGACAGCCTCGCCGAGTCCAAGATAGAACGAATCCATCCCAGAAAAATATCACAGAATCCATAACCTTTGAGAGCTTGAATAATGAAATCCCAATTTAGCGTATCGAAAGCTTTTCTAATATCGAGTTTAAGATCAATGTTACCTCCAAAGCACTTTTAGTCGAGAAGGTTAACCGCCTCTGAAGTAATACCAATGCAGTCAAAAATATCTCTACCTTTGAGAAAAGCTCTCTGCTGAGGAGATATAAAGTTTGAAGTTATAGTAGTCAAGCGAGTTGCTAAAATCTTTCCAATGATTTTGAAGTGAAAGTTTCTCATAGCTATCGGGCGAAATTTATGAATGACATCCGCACCCTGTTCTTTTGGAATGATGATAACATGGCTTGGGTTCGCGTTAGGGATAAGCCAACTATTTTGGAAAAAAGAACGAACAGAATTAACCACATCTGTACCTACTATATCCCAGAACGATTTGAAAAAGATACCCCCGAAACCATCTGGACCGGAGCACCATTAGCATTCATTTTATCAACTGTCGCCTTAATTTCCATTTCGTTAGGAATTTCCGTGAGATGGTTGTTCTCTTCCAGAGAAACCGACCTGGTAGTGTTCCTGGAAGCAAAATCTGTGGAAGGAATAACACCATCAGTATCATATAAATCCTTAAAGTAAGACACAACATGGTCCGAAACTTCCTCATGGGAGCTCAACAACTCATTGTTAGACTTCATATGAGTAACTTTGTTAGTAGCCGCTCTTATCTTCACGTAAGTGTGAAAGAATTTAGTGCAAGCATCACCATCCTTAACCCAATTGAGACGAGATTTGTCCTGCCAGAACTCTTTTTGAATTTTGAGCGCCTCAACCAGCCTTTTCGAAGCTTCCAACTCAATCAGGTGCAGGTCATCTGAGTATCCCTCCTCACCAATTCGAAGCTGAATATTTTCCAGACTAGTTGTAGCGACCTTAACATTTAGCTGAATGTCGCCAAAGACTTCTCTGTTCCAACACTTAAGCACCGATTTCAGGAACTTTAGCTTCTGAATAAGAACATACATTGGGCAACCAAAAAATTGCTGCTTCCAAGCATTCTCCACCAGCGTTTTTAAACCCGAATGATTAAGCCAAGCGCGTTGGAATTTAAAAGAAAAGGCAAAAGACTTATCTCCCTTTAACGACTCTAATAGTAAAGGATAATGATCCGATTTGACCCGTGCCAGCATGCTACAAACCGTAGAGTCCCAAGCCAAGAGCCATTGATCATTACAGATAACTCTATCCAGACGAAGCTCCGATTAAAAAGGAAATTAAATGAACATGAAAATATTCATTTCATATCTCCTTATATTGCTACAATATTCGATGTCAATACCAAATAATAAGTGATTTAATATAATGATGGAAAACCTAAGAAATTAGGGTTTTTCTTAGAAATATATATAAATTACACCAAGCATAGAAAAAATTAACATAGAGTATTAATAGGAAAATGAGTTCTGCTAAGAGGGACCGTAGAGATGAAACTGAAGAGAGGATCCAAAAATGTCCTCGACTGATGGTTGGTCCTCGTAAATTGAGGATATCATTACAGTGGACGGAATAACTACTATTCCCGGTGTTCCTATCGACGTTGTAATTAGTTCTGTTGTTAGTAGTGTTGACAATAATGATGTTCTTATTTATACTGATGTTATTCCTGGTGTTCCTCTGGACGCTGTAATTAGTAACGTTGAGGATGCTGATGTTCCTGCTTATGCTGATGTTCCTACTGTGAATGATGATGCTCCTGCTTCTATTATTGAAATTATTGATGAAGATCATCCCGATGTTCCGAATATGGCAGATAATCCAAAAGTTAACAAGCATGTGGAGCCTGATGAAGAAGAAAATGACAAATCTGAGGATGACAAGGCGCCCAAGCCTGCTGGTTGGAGTGATCAGGTTCACCTCAGCATTGCGAGAAGAATTGTTTGAAGATGGGGATGGTTCATTTGATATGGTTTTTTTTTTTTTTGATGATATGGTTTGATTTATCGATTTCATTTTGTGGACGCTTTGATAGTTGTTTTCGTTTCTTGTTTCGTTTGCTAATTTTGTCATTTAGAAAAAGATGATGTTTATGAATTCTTTTATTATTTAGGTATTGGAATCATGAAATAAATCAGATAATTATTTACAAGTTCACAGACTTTACAGAATGCAATATACTCTTGCAAATTTATTTATTTATGAGGTGTGCATTCTTTTGTAAAAATAAATATAATTAGCTGAAAGAACAGAGGAAATGTAGAAAAATACGTTTTTCCCCTGTAAACAATAAGAATCAATTTATCACTTTAGGTCTGATCTTATTATCTCCTTGCCAATACTTTTAACAAAAATACGAGTTTGAATAAGTAAAGTGCTATTGAAAGTAAAGTACTGCTATACGACGATGTTAATGATAATGATCTTTGCGTGGAATTGGGTGAGAATGAGGAACCAGACTAATCTGACAAAAAACCAGACTCATCTAACAAGTTCTTTGCTTTTTAAACATGGTTTTTGATGTGTGAACTTTTAGTTTACATATTTTTAAATATAAAGCATTTTGTCTGACCATTTTGTTTTCAGTGGTGGTATTATTTATTTTTTAAGTATTGCACTAGATGGAGGCTTTTTACACTGATAGATAGGTTGACATTTATGTGATGAATGATTCACGTTGAACTTTTATGTTTCCTGGAAAGGATGAACATGAAAATGGATGGGTTTAGTTTATTTATCTTTATTAGCTTACTGTATGATTAGAATAATACGTTTCCTACATAAGTGCCACTAATAATTCATACGTTTCCTCCCTAAACCAAGAATAATACAGGAGACAACCCAGCTTAAAATTATTATGGTAAATATTATTCGAAATATGATAGTAATTTTTTTCTATAGCCTCTTCTCGAGTTGGTTAGAGATAGGAAACAAAATTTCGAAAATTTTGGGAAACAATTTTATCATAACTGTCTACGATATATTCTCTCATAAAATAAGGAAACTAACCATATTGGTTACACATCAAAAATTTGGAAATAAAAAAAGAAAAACACCAAAAATATTTTGTTTGGCGGGTGATGAAAATGGATTTTACTGGGCGGGATGATTTCAAAAGGAAAATCAATTCCCGCCTGATGGTTTGGTTAAATTCCAAAAAGAAAAAGAAAGATGAGTTCGATTTACTTTTTCAGTTTTTATTACTCGATTCACTCTCTCTATGAAATCGTAATTCTACTACTATCTCCAATCTTTACAAGGAACCTACCTCTTCAGACTCGATCTTTGTTGTTGGTATTATTTCTACAACCCATTATCGAATGAATATTAAATTGATGTTATATTTTTTGTTCGATCTCATGGAATCAGATGTTATATCTTATAGGTTTACTAGTTAAATCATGATTAGGGTTTTTATTCTATCACTTATTATAGGTTTACTAGTTAAAGCATGAGTAGGGTTTTTATTCCTAACTGAGATGCACGTACCTGCACAACTTTTGTCATGGAAGAAGATGATTATTACGACCAATGGAGGGAATCCTATGATGAGGTGGATTATGATGAAGAAACTATGGATTTAGATGAGAGTCATGATGACATTGTATAATCAGATGACGATGATAGTGAATATATGGTCCACACTGCTAGATTTGAAGAATTAATAGGTAATGTGCGAAACCTTGTACTTATTTGTTTCTACTTAAACATCACATGGTTTCATATGTTGCCTCGGTTATTTCCAGAGTCAAAAGTTTCTGAAAATGATGATTTAGAGGTGTTAGAAGAAAAAGATTTGGAAAATTCTCTAGAAGCATAAAAGAAGCCACAACAAGAAGACTCTACAGAAGTGATCATAAAAGAGAGGAGAATGACAAAAATGTTGAAGCTGCATAGATACTTCTCGGGGAAAAAATGCCAAAAGAAGGGATATTGAATTTGACAAAATGTTCCGGCCTATTGGTGACCATAGAATTGAATTAAATAGTTACCTAGGCTATTTGGTCCGTGATATGGTTGGCATAAAACATTTATGTTGGAAGGAAGTCCCTTCAACAACAAAATAAAATATGTGGGAGAAAATTCTGGTATGCATATGTGGTTACCAATTCGTCATTTTTGTTGTCTAACTGTCTGTGATTAACATACATTAGATGTTATTGCATCTTCATTTTGAGGTGCCCCATGATCTGAAGCGAGTGGTCATGAAGCGTCTACCTTTTCAGCTGCGGGACTTCAGAAGGAAATTATACAACAATCATGTAAAACCCTTCCTAGAAAGGCCGCACAAACTAAGAACTTTCCCCCAAAAGTACAAAATGGTAATGGACCAAGAAAACTGGGACAATTACCTTAATCATGTACTAACATCGCCTATATTTAAGGTATGGAATACACATTGATTTTTCTAATTTGTGTTTCGTTCTTATTTTCTATCCCAGCATACTAATAAAATTATTTTTATTTCCTATGCAAGAAAAATTCGGAGAGGGGAAAAGAGGCAATATCACAATCCAAGTTCCCACATCGGATGGGACGAGGAGGATACTCGGGATTAAAACTAAAATTAGTAAGTTTGTGGTCTTATTTGTTATACACTTCATAGTAAAACCGGCCATATCAGATACTTCTGTTTTGTATGTCGTGTTGCGTGTCTCATATATACAGAAACTTATAACGGTATAGGGATGTCTCCTCTTACACCAATCAGTAATTTTTTCACATTAGATGCTTTGGAATAGGTTTTCTATTTTACACAGTTAATATCTGTGCGGATGTAAATCCTTACTTGTTTCTGGTAACTACTAGGTCCAAAGCGGTTTTTTTTTTTTTTTGGTAAATCAAAAATTGAATTAAGGAGGAAAAAATACAAGACAGTTCAACAAATCCGAGAGGAGAAATTCCCTCAGACTAGAGACTAAAAATTAAAAACGGAAGTAAGAAACATTAGGCATTTCAATAGAAATTAAGAAGCCCGGACGACCCTCATACTGTAAGGCCACTCCTCTATCCAAGTTGCAACCTCTTTTTGCCATCTTGTCCGCCGAGAAATTTGCTTCCCGGTAGGTGTGTTCAAATCTAATAGCATCATATTTTGCGGAAACATCGCTCCATCTCTGCTTAACAAACCAAGGGAGAGAGAGAGATCTAATTGTGGTAATAATACTTATGGAGTCAGTTCTGACCAAGATTTTCCTATAGTCCCATTTAATAGCCCATTCTAAACCCAGGATGACCGCATAAAGCTCCGCCAAAAAAATTAGTGGTAGAACCCAGACCAATCTCCATCGCACCCAGCACCTTCGATTCCATATCTCTTGCCACAATACCTGCTCCATCAATACCCGTGTTGTTCCTTGCCGCACCATCACAGCAAATCATCAGTTCACCTGACATTGGAGGCCTCCAAAAGCATTCCACCGGACTGCAGTGGAAAGTTCTTCTATAGGTAACCCTGAAGTAATCCATAATTCTTAAGTCTTCCGAACTTTTGTGCATCATTCCCTTTAGACGAACTGAGAATTCATTGATCCGGTGAAAAACACGTTTTTGGAAGAGTGACCAATTCAGAATCTTCTTTTCATACACCATCTTATTTCTTGTGAACCACAGTTGATATCTCAGAACCATAATGGAGAGCAACCAAAGGTCCCTTATCATCTTACTTCTACCATTAGAAGCTTGGTTTGACATAATCAAATTATATTGGGGATTAATATTGAAGATACCTGACAACCAACTCCACGCCTTTTCAGCAAAACTGCAGCTCCAAAGGATATGCTCCAGCGTCTCTTCCGCAGCCTTACATAAGCAGCATCTCGAAGCCAAATTTATTTTGAATCTGCTCCTGACCTTGTCCAACGTAGCACATGCACCTCTTTCAAATTTCCATATCTGTGCCGATAAGGAAGGGTGAATTTATTTTCTCCAGATAATCTTAGCCACCTCCAGAACATTGAATTTCTTCCTGATCAACTCCCTTGAAGACCTCACCGAGAAGTTTCCTTTGATGTCTGGCATCCAGATGCGCTTGTCACTACCTCCATGAATACGAGGCATAGAAGATAGATGAACTCCCGCCTCTCTCAGAACACTGTAGTTATCTCCCTGAATATCCAACCATTTTCAGTGATGATATCACCGACCCTCGCCATTCTACAAAGATCATTTCTGCCCAAAGCTTCAGCTAAAGGAACATTACCGTACCATATATCATAGTAAAGAGACGTAGTTCTTCCATCCCCAATGACATACTTAGTGTTCTTGTCTACGTCGCTATGAATGGAACGAATACCAGGCAAGATAGAAGATTTCAGGCCATTCCTTTTCACTCTGCCATCCGTAGTTGTGAATTTAGCCTCCAGGAATCTAGCCCACTTCTTATCCGAAGCTTTTATATTCCACCAGAGTTTCATAAGAATTGCTCTATTCATAGTCCTCAAGTCAATTAACCCTAAACCCCCTTCAGAAACCGGGCAGCAAATTTTTTCATAACCCACCACAAAAGCACGCGTTAGGTCTGAGTTACCTGACCAAAGGAAATTGCGGATAGCTCTCTCGCATTGTTGAATGAACTTAACCAGCTACTTATACACCGACATATTGTGGATGAAGTAGCTAGAAAGAACATTGTTAATAATAACCACCCTATCTTGAAAAGAAAGCATTTTACCTTTGAAAGATGACAGCTGAGCTTTTAGCTTGTCCACCACAATGCTAACATGGTTATATCTAACTGTCCCCGGCATTAGATTAACTACCAGGTATTTATCAGGGAAAAAGGTCAGGCCCATACCTAAGAAAGCAGCAATGTTGTTACGCCTACTTAAGGTTCCTCCTCCGAAGTAAATTTTACTCTTCCTCTTGCATATCTTCTGACCAGACGAACGGTTATAGTCATCAAGCAGCTTCCGAAAATTTCTCAAGCTCTCCATATTACCCTTGCAAAATATCATGATATCGTCAGCAAAAAATAAGTGCGTCGGAGCAACTCCATTACGCTTGACCAAATGCCTCATTTTATAATTAGCAAACAACTTAGATATATTTCTGCTCAGAACATCTTGAATCAAAACAAAAATTAGAGGAGACAGCGGGTTGCCCTGCCGCAAACCTCTATTGATTTTGAAGAACCCTTCCAGACTTCCGTTTAGCAGAATCGAGATACGCGCTGAATTAAGAATGTTAAGAATCCAAGCACACCACTAATCTGAGAATCCATATCTCTTGAACACCTCCATGATAAAAGGCCAGCTAACCGTATCGAAAGCTTGAGAAATATCGAGTTTAATACACAGGTTACCATGTTTCCTTTTAATGTGAAGCTCATTAACCATCTCAGAAGCCACAGCTATGTTCTCATGAATATTTCTGCCCTTCATGAAAGCAACCTGCTCTTCTGAAACAAGATTATCTAACACCTTGCTCAATCTAGAAGCTAGAATTTTTGTGAAGATCTTAAAGAAGAAGTTGCTTAGAGCGATAGGCCTAAATTTCCTTAAGCGGTCTGCCCCTCTAACCTTGGAAATCAAAAGAATGAAGCTAGAGGTAGCGCCATTCGGAACACTTTTTTTATTCCAGCAAGAAGTAATAGCATTAAAAAGGTCAAGCTTAATTAAGTCCCAGCAATGTCTGTAGAAGCACCCCGAATATCCATCCGGACCCGGAGCACTGTCCGCTCCCAAAGCAAAGACCGCCTATTTCATTTCGATCATAGTTGGCGTAGCATCCAGCATCGAGATATCATCCACCGAAATCCTATCATGCTCATAATCAAAAAGATGATGAAGAACAGGGAGAGCATCCCCATTGAACATATTGTCATAGTAATTCACAATATGATTAACAATTCCAGCATGGTTTGAAATGGTAACTCCCTCGTCGTTAACCAGTTATGAGATAGTGTTTGCGCTCCTGCGAGCATTAATAGATCTATGGAAATATGCCGAGTTGCTCGAGCCTTCCACCAGCCACTTGTTTCTAGATTTTTGCTTCAGCATTATACACTTTTTCATCTCAATTTCCTGAACAGTCACCCAAGCATTTTTCATCACATTAAAATTGTTAACATTCTGAGGATCTTCATCCGAGGTTTTGCTATCCGCTTCAAATTTCAGCTGCGCTTGCTTAAGAGAAATATTAACATCACCAAAGACCGACTGGTTCCAATATTTGATAGCTGACTTGAGACGTTTAAGTTTGAAAGGGAAAATATAATCAGCATTACCAAAGGCAGGTTCACTCCAAGAAGTTTCCACCATACGCATAAAATCGAAATGAACAAACCACATCTTCTGAATTCTGAAAGGGGCCCTAGTTGGCCTCTGAGCAAGAAAAGGATAACCAATAAGACACGAATGGTCTGAAACTTCCCTAAGAAGAGCTTTACACCGCCAATTCGAGAACTTATTTAACTACTGTTCATTTATGATTGCTCTGTCAAGTTTGCTTATAATTCTCCCCACACCCGACTGACCATTAGCCCAAGAAAACTTTGTACCCAAGTCCG
Organism: Papaver bracteatum; assembly: GCA_023529315.1. Lineage (NCBI taxonomy): Eukaryota > Viridiplantae > Streptophyta > Magnoliopsida > Ranunculales > Papaveraceae > Papaver > Papaver bracteatum. The sequence continues at coordinate 56,169 of JAJJWX010002920.1, forward strand.
CCTCAAACAAGTCATGGTTTTCCATCCAGTCACTGAACTCGTTGATGCAAGAAGTATTCGTCTTCCTGCCTCCCTTCTTTTCATCGTTTCTAAGAACGCAGTTGAAATCACCAATAGCAAGACAAGGGTAATCCGTCTCAACTCCAGAAAGAAGATTCCACAGCCTCCTTCTGATAACTTGCATAAAACTGGCATGCACAAAAGAAATGAACACCCCATTCACTTTCACCGTAATAGATTTTCTTGAGCTATTAAACACTCGCGGCTCGTCCATATCATCTTTCCAGAGAATCCACAGGTTTCCCATAGCAGTCTCCGTAGAATTGTGAATAGCCTTTTTATTAAAACCAAGCAAATTTAATCTAGAAATAACATCGTCCGAATACTGGATTTTTGGCTCCGCAATACAAATAATAACAGGCTTAAACTCAATAACCAGATTACGTAACTTTATACCTGCCTCTACCTTCGCAACCCCATTAATATTCCAGTATATTACACGCATTGGAAACTACTATTTTTTTTTGTTTTTACCTCTTGGAATCTGAGGAACAGATTGCACTCCTCTTTTTTCCAGAATTCTTGACTTTCCTTTGCTCGTTTTTTTTCGCACTTCAGCATTATCATCACCTGGTTGATTCTTCTCCAATCCTTGAGTAGTACCTACGAAAGGAATGGTTTTTGGATCATCCTCCTGCACTTCTCCCCATTTTGCACCTTTTACTCCCGCAGCTGCTTTCTCTGGTGTGAGCTCATCATCCGAACTTTCCTCTGATTGATTATCTTCCTGAAAAGAGATATCCTCACCTAGCTGTACCAGTTCATCACTTAAGACATTAAATTTATTTGGGGATATAAACACTTCTGGTTCCAGAATATCATTGAACTCTGTTACCGAAGAAGAAGGTTTTTCAATATCCCTATCATCCACGGGTTTTTCTGGAGATTTAACAGCCTCCACTTGATCTTCAGTAGCTTCCCCTCTTGGTTCATCCTCCTTCTCTTCTTCACCCAAATTGTTCTCCTCACCCATCTTTGAAGCCTCAATCAGGTTATTCACCACAACCGTAGTTAATTCCACCTCGTTTTGAACAACTCCTGATCCATCATCATCCTTTTTTCTGTTATTTCTTGTCTTAGCTGTTTGCCAGCCTTGATTGTCAATTCCTCTAGTTTGATCACCCGACTTTGGCTTCCGCCTACATTCCTGAAATGAGTGACCAATAATTCCACATAGCGAGCAAAACTTCGGTTTCTTAGGTATATCAATAGCTTGCCAGAAAGTTCTTCCACCTGCAGTCAATATAACCCTTTCCGGATTTTTTTTAGCAAAATCAACATCAACCAGCACTGAGGCAAAATTTCCAAATTCTAGGTTAAGCGTTTTCTGATCAACACAAATTGGACTACCCATCGATTTAGCAATTGCCAATAAAGAACGTTCAGACCATAATTCAACATGGAGTCCTGGGAAATGAACCCAGACAGCTGAGTGAGATGTGTTTTGGCGCTCAGGATCAAATCTCGGGTACCAATCCATTAATCTCAATTCATGTTGATTTACATACCACTTTTTGCTACGAATTCTATCTTTTGTAATCGGATCTTGCAACATGATCACAAAAAAACCTTGGCTCATAGACATGAATCTAACTAATTGAGAATCTAGTTCCCACTGATTAATTAGGTTGGCTTTAACTTCAGAAAATTTCATACCTGTGTAATTTAAACGTTCTATGAATCTGTTCTCGAACGGTTTGCAGCCTTCTTGGAAAAATTCTATAGGAATTGTTAGACATAGTTCCCCCTCCACCAGATATGGATTCGGGAGCGAACTGACACCAAAGCGGAAATGTTGCCGAAGAAGATCTTGAAGACCGGTGCTTCATGTGGGCAAGAGCACGCGAAAAAAAGATGTAATTGTTCCAGACGAGTTTGTCAGGAAGAATACATCTGAAGTTGTGAGAAAACAGAAACTTTACAGTCCTCATGTTTTTAACCAAAGTAAGTGCAAAGTAATTGCGCAAGGTTTAAATCAGAATTTAACACATTATTTGAACATGAAGAGAAGCGGAAGATGATTCGAGAGGGAACTCCAACGGTTGGTCATAACTAGGATGCCCTAACAGTTGTGATCGGTCCGGATAAGGGTGGACGTGTCAAGGGGCTGGCTTTGGAGTGACGGCAACCCTTTACTTTCCAAATGGAAAAAAACCAAGACACTCGAAAGAGAACGATGAACTGCGTGAAAAGCTGAAAGCTAAGGAGAAAGTATTATAGTCTACTAAAAATGCGTATCAGAGATTAACAGATAACTTGTTATCTCAAGGAGTCGACATTGCGAAAATTGTGGGCAACAGTATCAGCAAGTCTGGAGGAGAGGTAAGTGAACTGAGTTTTGATTAGATTGTGTATTTTTTTAAAAAAAATTGGCAGACAGTATCTAATTTTTTCAAACAATGTGTTCAACTACAGTCACAGGATGCATGACCTAGCAATGCCTCCAATCGATCTAAGAATAACATAGGTCCAGAATCAGTTAAGCAACTTCCAAAAAAACATGGGAAATCCGGTCCGCAGAAGTCATCTGAAAGCACCAAAGGGCACGTGAAGCGAGACTCTCCTTGTACTAAAATGCCGGCCATTTCTACTAAATCCCCGGCGTCTTTAGTATCAAAAAAGAAGTCTTTGTCTCCTTCATCCACTAAGGAATCTCAGAATGTGCCATCTGAAAAAGTTACCATTGATGTATGGTTTTCCAACATGTTTAAATGTTTAATCTTCAATTTATTATCTCTCATGCGCCTTGTGTTTTTCCAGGGCATAGGATGCAAACTTTGGTTTGGAGAAAAGGACAACATTGCTATCGTTGGTAGAGCTTACTCTTCAAAGAAGGTGTAGTTGCAGGAAATCCCACACTACACCCCTCACAAGAATTCATACAATCAAATCATTTTAGATCAATAATCATAATTTTTATTGATTAATCTCACAAATTTTACAAGATGAAAAGGAAATGAAGCTAAAGAATTAACAACCGCTCTGGACTTTCTCTCTCCTAATGACTTGCTCAACACTCAAAAAAGATCTCCCATTCCTTACGCATGTTCAACTTTTTATATAGGGAATTACATAGTGGATGATAGCTAATCTGTCCTTTAATTTCGGATCTGACTTGTGATATTCTCGCAAGAGTTTTATTGTTAATCTTCGCAAACACTCTAATCATCGCAGAGTCATCACACTTTTCTCATGTTTCTGTCATCGTCATATGTTACGTCATTCTTAAAATCATTCTGCGACGCTCGCAAAGTGTTGTTGAGCAAACTTCGCAAATGTGTCCTTCTTGCGATATTCTGATCCTACATCTTGCCTCTTCTCATGTCTTCTCTGTAAAGGAGATAATGTCATGAGAAATCATTCTTAAAAATGCCGCAACTGTTGATCTTTTCATATTCTTCTGTACTGACACAATTCTGTATTTTGCCTGAATTTTGTTACACGTATCTTTTTTTCCATCCATCTCTTGGCACGTCTTTTTCAGCCGCTGCTTTTTAACCGCTCACGTCTACTCCTGGTATTAAATTCACTTATCTTCTCAAGAATTTCTACCCTCTATATATATATTCTTCTTATCCCTCTCTTTTCTTCTTTTTACTTTCCCTCTTACTTTCCCTGCAACTTCACTTCATTGTTCTTCCGTAGCTTCCGCTCCTGCTACTATAATTTTTCTTGATTCTTCTTCTTTCAATTTTTATTTTCTTCTTAATTCCCATACTAAAAAGTCCTCCAGCTAGTCGTAAGAATGAAGTTGATCTTGAATAAATTCGAAAGGAATTTCTAACCAAAGGTTTTACTTTATCTCCTATTCCTGGTCAAAACTCTAAATCTGAACTTTCTATTAGTTTATTTTCTGATCATCCTTGCAATCATGAAAAGATCATAGTCTCGCTGGTATTCCTATTCCCCTTTATGATCCTGAACTTCCCTTATTCTATGACATTCTTTCCTATGCGAAGTTCTCGCGAGCAGTATATCAATTGAGTGGAGACTGCATTCGCTTAATGCTCGAGTATGCGAATCATGGTGCTAGTAAGGGATCTCTTTACCCCTCAAAATTTAAGAATCCCAAGTTTGCTGATGTTGCGATTATTCCTGTGAACTATATCGTAGAAATTTTCTTTGCAAATTATGAGATAATTCCTATGAAGAAAGATAGCACTTGCTGGGGCGTTCGTTTGAGGAAGAAAGATGATGTTGCTGATGACAAGATACTCATGCAAGACATTGATTGGCATCCTGGCACTAATACAACTCCACGTCATTCTAGCGATGATAAATGGTGTATCTTTCCCCTAATCTTAGAGGGTCCGTACATCTCCAGTTCTCATGCTTTACCTGCGAATCTCGCAGCATACCAACCATGGGTATTTAAATGGCCTGAGAGAGAAGCATAGGTATATTTCCACACTTTGCTTGTTTGAATTGTTGTTCTTTTTACTCTTATATATAATTTTTTTGACCACTCCAATGTTTTCACTTGCAAAATTATCAGATTGAAAGGTTGAAAGTAAGTTATAGCAAGACTGGGAAAGTCAGCACTTTATCAGCTCTTCGATCATTCACAGATGAAGTAAGAAATATTCTTTTATGATTCTTCACAATATATGGTTGCCTCTATTTCTTATCTTTATCAGTGTATCTAGGTTATCGCTGAAGTGGAAAAACCAGTCAAAGTTTCGAAGACTAGGGGTAAAGGCAAGAACATTTTAGTGATCATATCAATGATGATGATGATGTTTCTTCTGCGAAGGAAGCTTCACAACCTGAGTCTTCTATGGCCCAATTGTCCAGTATTTTTTCTAACTCTTGGCAAGGAATTGGTGATACTTCTCCTACCAATGCCTGCCAATCCATAGCTGCTATTTGCGATGCTCCCCTCTTAGAGGATAATGAATCTCTTCGTGGGGATTCAAAATATATATCTCCAAGTTTCTTTCATTCACTCAATAGTCTGGTAAATTTTCATACTTATACTTTTATTCTTTTTATTTTTGTCTTGAACTCTTAACTTATTCTGAAAATTCGCTGCACTATTTCACAGGCTGGGAAAGCTTCTTATGATGTTATCGCAGACTTGGAAAAAAGGCGTGCGGCCTTTGAAAAGAAGTATCTTGAACTTCACAAGAAGAATGAGAAATTGGAGGTTGAAACTGTCGGTCTTCGCGAGATGAATAACCAATTGGAATCTAAAACTGCTGATCTTCGCAAAAAGAAGAACCAGTTGGAATCTGAATCTGCTGTCCAAAAGAATAAAATCTTTGGTCTCCAAAATGCCAATAAGCAACTCTATGGTATAAAACTTTTTTCTCCTTTTTTTCTTTATTTCGTTTTCTCATTATCTTTTCTTATATGGTTCATCATTTCGCAGACGTTTATGGTCTTTCTGATGAGGCTATTCTTCTTCATACATTTCCCAATCTTATGGATGATGATACTCTTCTTGAACACCTAAATACTTCTCTAAATAGTTTTTTAAATGATAAGATTGAACCTCTTCCCATAGATGAACTCAGATCCAAACTTCGCTTCTTAGAAATTGACTGTAGATCTGCCTTGACTATGGATAATAAGTTTAAACATTTCTTCCATAATTCCAAAGAAGAAATCAATAGTTTAAGAACCAAATATAGTGATCTCATAGATGAAAAAGATCGTATTTCTCTTCAAGGTGCTCAAACTTTAGCGAAATTCCAAGAAACTCTTCTTGAGGTCCAAATTGAAAGAGATGATCTCAAACATAGAAATGATGTGCTCTGCGAGAGACAGAACTAAAATCGCTCCCGTATTCTCATAGATGACGATGATGAATTTGCTTAGGCTGCGAAAGTTCTAGATAACGCCAGAAGTAACTTAGGTTTAAATGTTGTCTTCAAACTGAGCAAACAGCCTTGATTAAAGATATGATCTCTAACATAAAAGGTGGTTAATTGTTATTCGTTATTTAGTTATTTGCTTTTTTCATAAACCACTATCAGATTGTTAACTTATTGTTATACGTTCGCAGAATCTGAAGAGAGATATCGCAAGAGAATTGATGAGCTTGAGAATGAGAAAGCGAAGCTCCCAAAAGATTTTTCTTCTCTCAATGAAAAATATTCAAGGTTGAAGACTCAAATGAAGATTACTATTGCGAATTTTGGGAATGACGCAATTTATTTCCGTAATGACACCATCAAGGAGATTTGTGATGACAATAAGATTCCCCACTCCAAATATCCTTGTCTCTTAGATAAAATCCCAGAAAATACTCCTTCTCTAGTAATCTCTGATAGTGAAGCTGGTGAAGAAGAAAAGTTTGATGAAGAATCTGACGAAGATAAGGGAGAAATCTCTAGTGAAGAATCTGATGGAGACAAGGAAGAATCAAGCAATTATGTGGAGACAAATAACATTTAACTCATTCTATACATTCCCATACTTTCCTCTTTTATTTGTATTCAGATGAGTGATTGAGCAAGCAACCTATGTTTAGTAAAATAATTTGCGATAAAATCGCAATTATCTCTGCATAATCACTCAATCTTAAATTTTTAGAAAATCGCAATTATCTCTGCAAAATCTCGCAATCATAAATTGTTAGATTGCATTCGTTCTTGTATTCTGACGTGGTCTTTTTTTCCTTCCTAAGTGTAGTACCAGAATATCGCCACAACGATATTCTCGTGATAAGAACGTCATTTCCACGAGAAGGTTGAATACTCCCATTACAAGAATGACATCTTTCACGAGAGCGTCGTGAGAATTCTCCAACGAAATTTGGTGAGCAACATGAGAAAGCATCAAGATAGTTGACAATTGAAAAAGCATGATAAAAGAATGTTGTTTCACGAGGATTACAAAAGTTGGATAAGATTAATATTGCAAATACCACGATGAGATCACAGAATATATCCGAAAGAAGGGGAAAACTTAGCTGTCACCCACTATGTAATTTCCTATATAAAGGGTTCAAGTAAGTCCAGATGAGGATAATGTATTTTTTAGAGTTGAGAAAATCTTGAGGAGAGAGAAACTCCAGAAAAGAAAGTTGTAATTCTGAGTTTGAATATTTTCTATAAACATTTCTGAGATCTAAATAATAAAAGTGTCGTTAAAATCTTCAATCTTCAACTAGTTTCACTTAGATTTTTATAGGATCTTAATAGGGGTGTAGTGTGGGAAATCATGCTACTACATTTTGGCGCCGACTAAGGGGAACGTTGAATTAGCAAAATCGAAGAAAAGGTAAAAAAGAAGACAGGAATTATTCAAGATCAAGGAAATTTTGAAGAAGATTGGTGATATTCAGAAGAAAAATGATTAGAATTAAAGAAAATTGTAGGAAACTGAAGTATGAATTAGTGTCAAGAGAAATGATCGATAAATTTCATGAAAATATTAAGGGGAGGATACATAAACGTGATTTTGAAGGGAGAAAAATTATAATGGTAGAGAAAACGCCATTATTAAAGAATTGGGAAAAGTAGGAAATTACATTTACAGCAACAGAAGTTTTATAAGAAAATCTAGATCATACATCTCCTTTGGTGATTACGGTACCCATGATACCAATAAGGAAGGAAAAGTCAATAAAATCTGTAGAAAAATGGGCTATAAATAGAACTCTAGTTGACACAGGAAGTTCTGTGGATATAATGTTCTATCATGCTTTTAAGAAAATGGGGTATAAGGATGAAGAAATGTCTATTTCAGCATATCATATTCATGGTTTCGGAAAATCTATAACAAAGCCAAGAGGAGAAATAATAGTACGATTACCACTTGGAGAAATTGAAACACAAGTAACACTATGTGTGGTGGATATGGAATCACCATACAACATGATATTGGGAAGACCATGGATACACGCAATTAAAGCTGTAGCGTCAACCTTACATCAACGCATCAAATTCCCTATGCTTAGCGGAATTGGGGAAATTAAAGGAGATACAGATCTTGCGAAGACATGCTATCAAATTGAAGTAAAAAATTGTGAAGAACGTCCTAAGCAGCGAAAAGCTTGCAGAAAATTGATGAGAGAAACAAGAAAAGAAGAAGAATTTAAAATTTACATGATAAGAGCAAAAGAGGGAAAAGGGATACCCAATGAATTTTCGCGAGAAGGAGATGAACGTACGAGAGTCATAAAAACACCAGCACCAGAAGCTAGTTACACTGCAGCTGAACCAACAAAAGAAGTAAATGTTGGGAGTGAAGAAGAACCTAAAATACTGAAAATTGGGACTAGAATGGAGATAGACGAGGAAGAAAGAACTATAAATCTTTTTCGAGAATACAAAGACATTTTCGCGTGGAGCATGGATGAAATTCCAGGGATAGATCCATCGGTAGCATGTCATAAATTAGAAATCAACAAAAATGTAAGGCCGTTCAAGCAAAGAATAAGAAAAATCGCAACAACATACCATTCTCAGATAGAAGAAGAATTACAGAAGATTCTTGATGCAGGAATAATAAGGCAAGCAAAGTATCCAGAGTGGATTGAAAATATGGTGGTGGTCCCAAAGAAGAATAAAGGAATAAGAATTTGTATAGATTTTACCGATTTAAATAAAGCTTATCCTAAAGATAGTTTTCCACTACCAGATATTCCTCAAATGGTTGAGTCAGCAGCGGGAAATGCAAGAATATCTTCGTTAGATGGATATAAAGGATACAACCAAATCCATCTCGCTGAAGAAGATCAAGAACATACTGCATTTTTTGCTCCAAGAGGGTTATATTGTTATACAAAAATGCCCTTTGGATTACGAAATGCTGGTGCAACATACCAAAGAATGGTGGAGAAGGTATTTGCAAAGTGGATCCACAAAACACTGGAGGTATATGTAGATGATATGTTAATCAAGAGCAAGGAAGCTGAAGATCATGTACAAGACTTGAAGGAGATTTTTGAACAAATGCGGCAATTTAATATCAAAGTAAATCCCGACAAGTGTACTTTTGGAGTGACTTCAGGAAAGTTTCTGGGGTATATTGTATCAAAGGAAGGAATAAAAGTTGATCCAAAAAAAGTGCAAGCGATTCGCGATATGCCCACACCAGCTACAGTGAAAGATGTGCAAAAATTGAATGGGCTGTTAGCCTCGTTAGGAAGATTCATCTCGCGATCCTCTGATAAATGCAAGCATTTTTTCGATATACTCAAAAAGGGAACAAAATTCAGATGGACAGATGAATGTGAGAAGGCCTTTCAGGGAATAAAAGAGCATTTAATGGACATAACCATTTTACAGAAAGCTGAACCAGGAGAAGAGTTATTAATTTATCTCGCGACAACGGCATATGCGCTAAGTGCTGTATTGCTGCGAGTAGATGCTGGAATAGAGAAACCAATTTATTATATTAGTAAAACATTTAATTCAGCAGAGAAAAATTATTCAAAGATTGAGAAATTAATCCTAGCATTGGTACATGCAACTTTCAAGCTTCGCATTTACTTTCAAGCACATAAGGTCAAGGTGTTAACAAAAGTGCCAATTGAATCGGTAATAAAGAATTCAAAAAGATCAGGAAGAGTATAAAGATGGAATGCACAAGTGGGACATTTCGATATCAAATATGAAATTCTATCCTCGCCAAAATCCCAAGTCATCGCAAATTTCTTAGCTGAATTTCCTTTGGAAAATGACGAAGCTGTGGAATAAATGATGGAGGCAGAAGAAGAACATGGAGATCCAAAAGAATTATTGACAGAACCCAATAGATGGGAGATATTAGTGGATGGATCATCTAATGGAGAAGGAAATGGGATTGGAGTTGTTTTTATTTCACCAGAAGGAGAAAAAACAGCTTTCTCATTCAGGTTAGAATTTACATCCACTAATAACGAGACAGAATATGAGGCTATTATCCACGCTTTGAAATTTGCAATAGAAATGAAGTTGGAAAATGCAAGGATTACAAGCGATTCTCAATTGGTTATTCGTCAAATAACTGGAGAATATATAACAAATGAACCTTCTTTAAATAAATACAAGAGACTCGTGGAAGAATTATCTGCGAGAATTCCAAAGATAAAATGGAGGCACATATCAAGGAAAGATAACCGGCTTGCAGACGCTTTTTCCTTCATATCTAGCATGATGACAAACCCACTTGCGAGATGCATAAAAATTCAAACACTCTTATTACCTTCAGTAAATAAAGAAGACGAAGATTGGATGGGAATTCCGTCGAAATTGACGAAGAAGGAGAGAAAGATGTGATGATTGTAGAAAATGGCGAAATAGAAGCAAAAGAGAGAAACAAAGATTGGCGAGCGGAACTTCTTGCTTATTTGGCGAAAGGAGAAACTCCAAGAAATAGACTGGAGGCACACAAGCTAAGAAGCAGGGCAACTAATTATGAGTTAAGAGATGGAGTGTTATATCGCAGATATTTTAATGGACCATCGCTAAGATGTTTGACAAGGGAGGAAGGAGAAAAGGTGTTCAAAATGCTGCATAGTGGAGATGCTGGTAATCATAGCGGAGGTAGATCTTTGGCATATATAACGAAGATGCAAGGGTATTACTGGCCTTACATGCATGAAGATGCGAAACAACATTCAAGGCGTTGTGAAGAATATCAGCGATTTGGAAAAAAGATACATGCACCAGGATCACCACTATCATCCTCAACAAGTGTATGGCCCTTCGAAAAATGGGGATTAGATATTGTGGGACCATTTGTGCCTGGCTATGGACAAAGGAGATACCTCATTGTGGCTACAGATTATTTCACAAAATGGGGAGAAGTAAAAGCAGTACAACATATTCGTGATAAAGATATTTTCACATTCATATTCGAGAATATCATCTACAGATTTGGAATACCAGCACAGTTGATGTCTGATAATGGAAAGAAGTTTGAAGGACAGAACATAGAATTACTACTCAATGCATTTAAGATAAAGTGTGGAAAATCTACTCCTTTATACCCACAAGCAAATGCTCAAGCTGAGGCAACTAATAAAACGATCGCAGATATTCTGAAAAAGAAATTAGAAGGGTATCACAAATCATGGTGTGAGCAAGTACATAATGCAATATGGGCCTACAACACCACTAGAAGATAGGCTAATGGAATGTCACCCTTTTGTTTAACATATGGGGTTGAAGCTGTATTACCAACAGAAGTTGCTATTCCTACAACAAAAGGAGAAGCGTGGGAAAGGAGTTTAAGTGCTGGTATGATTTTACATAAACTAGATGAATTAGAAGAAAAAAGGGAGAAGACTCTACAGCATATGGAAAACTACCAGCGAAGGTTATCTCGCGAATATAACAAACGTGTCAAAAAACGAGAATTCCAAATTGGTGATTTAGTTCTGCAAGAGACACCGAGATATCAGCGAGAGAATGGTGGAAAATTGGCGAAAAAATGGGACGGACCTTACTTAATTAAAGAAATAATTGGAAATGGGGCATACAAATTAATGGATCCTGAAGGAAGAAATGTTGGCCAACGACTTGATAGACCATGGAATAGACTATTTTTGAAAAGGTATTATCAGTGACAAATACTGTAAGGTAAGAAATATTGGCATAATTAAAGGTTATTATCAGTGACTATTTTTATTTTAAAGATTACGCGAGAAACGCAAATGAAATTTCGCAGAGATTAAGAGAATGGGACAAACCTTTATGGCGTGCAACTTAGTTCGCGAGTACAATTTCGTAAGAGGAAAATGTAAGACCTACAAACATGTTATAAAGGGGGTATCTCTTTATATGATTCAGGGATAAGGTTATACCGCTACTGGAACCTGAGTCATACAGATGTAGGGGTTAAAGAAAACCTATCCGGGAGAGAGATCTTGGATTTCCAGCTTTATAAGGTTATACCCTGGTTGGACGACTGAGAGTCTCTTATTAGAAGTGCAGAGTATGATCAAGGCGCCGAGGTACACGGTTTAGCCAAGGATACCCGGGACGGACGAACCTACCCTGGCCATCTTTGGTAAGTCTTGGATACAATGCACTTGGCCTGAAGAAAACCCCACCTAGGGTGCAGTCTTGTAACTATAAGCCATATAGGCATAAAGGACAAGAGGCTGCGAAAACAACTGGTTGTTAGTAAATATGGATGGGAAGAGCTAGTCTTGTATGGCCGATGTTCCCTCCTTGAAGGGGCATCCAGGGGGAAGATAAGGGCGGCACCCTCCATTAGGGAGCTGATAAGTGTCTTAAGACGGCAATGTCATGGGGCTCTAAGATCACAAGATCATTTAGGCCTGTCATATTGTCGCGTAAATTATACAGAGCCAAAAATCCATAAGAGAAAAAAGTTAAGATGAGGTCAAGGGGTTTTTACATGCAAATGTGAAGACGTCCTGCGATTTCATCGCAAGACGGCAATGTCACGAGGCTTTGTTTTTGCGAGAAAACTTAGGCTCGTCATATTGTCGCAATACAATAAAGAAATGTAGATAATGCAAGATCAATGGGTCAATACATGAAAGTGTAAAGACGTCCTGCGATTTTGTCGCAAAAAGAAAAAATTGGAAAAATAAGACCTTTAATTAGGAAGGCAAAATAAGACCAATAGAATAATCTCAAAAATTAATTCTTCTTTGTTAAGCATGCAGGGAAGATTTCTTTATCACAAGAAACAAGTTGAATTCAACAAGTCTCAAGAAATTTAATGAGGAGGCACGCAAGGGAATAAATATGTAGGATTTCATTAAGTTTCTTGAGAATATTATAGTTCAAAAAAGGTTATATCATTTGCGAGAAAGAAGAAGAAAAAAGAAATTAAAAATAGAACTCAAGCTTCAAGTGGTAGTCTCGCCAGATTTAGAATTGTCAGGATTATTATCATCACCAATATTTCTTTTATCGCGAACATCATCGCCAAAGTTCTTTTTGTTACGATCTTCTCCTTCTTTTAGAGGGTTTTCTTCTTTTCCTTGATCATCTTCTTCTTCAGCGTCTTCTTCAACATCTCCTTTAGAAGACGGATATTCTAAATCTTTATCCATAGGAAGAGGGACTTCATCATCGTCAACTTTCAAAGGTAGAACGGATACGGGAGAAAGAGAGTTAGAGATCAAAATTTCGTTCACGAGAACTTCAGCACTAAGATGAACTTGGCGAAGGAAACCTTTGTCACGATTTCTGATCTCTATATTCTTGAAATACTCAAGATAATCAAGTCTTCTTTCTGCTTTATCACAAGTTTCTAAAAGGTTGAGAAGAAGAGTCTTGTTTTCTTTGCGAACACTGTCTAGCTCCTTAGTAAGATTGGTGATAGTAGAATGAAGGCTTTTTTCAGATTCTGCGAGCAACAAAATAATGAAAGGTTATAGAAATAAATATATCGTGAGAATATCAACAAGTGAAATATAACATAAATTTTGACAAGGGAAATCAACAAGTGAGGCAGTCATAATTGACTACCTTCTCTTTGCGAAGTTAAGTTTTGGATTAATGAAAAGAGGCAGTTCTCCCATTGGTTCATAGCATCATCAAATTTGTCGCCAACTATGCCTTTTACACGAGATTTCATGTTCTCTTCTTTGGTGCGTAAATATGAATTTTCTTTTGACAATGAGGAATGAGACTCCTTTAGTTGGGAATATTCATCTCGAAGCTTGGCCGGCATTCAAACTAAGAGTTAGTCTACCCTTGATAAGTTTGTCTATTTCAGCGGCAGAGGATTCAATTACTTCGTCAAGTTTATTTTTAAGAGAGCGGAGAGACTGCTTTTGGTCATCACATATCCCTTGAAGATTGTTTACTTTTCATGAGGAATCGCCAACAAGCTTGATAATTTGTGTTTCTCTTGAGATAAAGTTCGATTCTTGTCTGACAAAGATTCTATAGACAAATTAGTCTTGGATAACGAATATGAGAGGCGAGTAACCTCGTTGTTTAGAAAACTATGATTTTGCAATAATTGATTATTCTCATTTGTGAGATTTCTTATTTGATCAACTGAATACGTATAAAGATTATCTAATCTACTATGTTGGTCCATCCAAGAATCTCTTTCAATGCGAGCTTCATCAGCTATGGTTTCAGATTTAAGTTTTTCGATGAAACGATTTCGGTTGGAAACTAATATATAAACCAAGAATTTAAAGGGAGGATTAAGTACGAAGAATATGGAAATAAAATAAAAAGATAAAAGGACAGAGGTAAAAAGAAGCTTACTTTTTAGCTCATCAATCTTTCTAGCGAGATTCTCGCGATCCAGTACAGAGTTATTGAGCTTGTGGTTTAGAGTTTCACATTCAAAAGTCTTATCTTGAAGACTTTTTCTCAGAGCAGCATTTTCATTCTCTAGAGAAGCTCGTAAAACAGAATTATCTGAGCCAAAATATTTGAGTAGAGTTTCGCAAACTCCGCTTTGGAGAGAATCAGTAGAAGAATCTCTAGCATTATTTAGAATGTTAGATAAAATTTTGAAAGCAACATTAATTAATGCGATGGTCTCATTTGATGAAGGAAGGGATGTAGAAGGTGAAATAGAGGAAGTGAGGACAAGTTTATGATTTGAGTCATTAGCAATGGTTGTATCATCAGAAGGAGGAGTTTTCGGGAAAGTAACATTTGGAGGAAGTAAAGGGCTAGAGGGAGTTTCAGGTATGATGGGTTCTGCAATTTGAATTGGTGAAGGACCAGTAGAGGCAGTGGTAGTGAAAGCGAGCTTCTCGCCAGAAGAAGGAGGAAGATCAGATTGCATATGTGTAGGTGAAGCTTTCGCAGATATTAAGGGAGGAATGACGAAATTACTTCCAAAGGTCTTATTTAATTGGCGAGATCTTTTAGGAGGATTAGCATTACCCTCGTCATTCTGCAAAGAATAATCTAGATAAGAAACAGAGGAAACAATATTGTTATTAAGAAATAGAATGTGTTTCTTACTACCTTATTGCTCGCATAATTTTCTTTCCTTTTTCCAGTCGACCTCTTATGAATAATAGGTTTTTGAGTCGAGGATTGGGAAATAGATGCAGCTCCGCTGAAGAGTACATAATATGGGGTTATAAAGAATTAAGTAAGAGAAGATCGAAGAATATAAATAAAAAGTTTAATCTAAGAAAATACCATGATCAAAAATATACCTCGAGGATTCCATTAATACAGTAGCAGAAGAATGAGAAGGAGAACAAGTTGCAGAACAAAAAGCAAAGAAACTAAGTAAAGAAGAAAGAGAGTTAAGAGAAGAAAACTAGAAATGAAATTCGACTCTTCCTTTTATAGGCAAAGAAGGGAGTAAATTATGTGAGACGTGTCAATACAAAAGGACAGATTTACAACACGTGTTAACAAGGAAAGCTGAATTAGCGGAATATTGCCGGAGAAAAAAGGTTCAGATGTTCTTGCGATAGTTAAGGATTCTCATGATCGTTTCTTCTTCGCAGAAAAGACATGATAAGAGGAAAGATGTAGTACCAGAATATCGCCACAACGATATTCTCGTGATAAGAACGATATTTCCACGAGAAGGTTGAATACTCCCATTACAAGAATGGCATCTTTCACGAGAGCGTCGTGAGAATTCTCCAACGAAATTTGGTGAGCAACATGAGAAAGCATCAAGATAGTTGACAATTGAAAAATCATGATAAAAGAATGTTGTTTCACGAGGATTACAAAAGTTGGCGAAGATTAATATTGCAAATACCACGATGAGATCGCAGAATATATCTGAAAGAAGGGGAATACTTAGCTGTCACCCACTATGTAATTTCCTATATAAAGGGTTCAAGTAAGTCCAGATGAGGATGATGTATTTTTTAGAGTTGAGAAAATCTTGAGGAGAGAGAAACTCCAGAAAAGAAAGTTGTAATTCTGAGTTTGAATATTTTCTGTAAACATTTCTGAGATCTAAATAATAAAAGTGTCGTTTAAATCTTCAATCTTCAACTAGTTTCACTTAGATTTTTATAGGATCTTAATAGGGGTGTAGTGTGGGAAATCCTGCTACTACACTAAGTAAAGGTCTTATTTTGCCATCTTTTTTCTTTGCGAAAAAATCGCAGGACATCTCTACCCTTTCATGTAGAAACCCATTGATCTTGCCTTAACTTTTTGTTCTTTTGTATTTTTGTTGCGACAATATGATAGGCCTAAATTTTCTTGCGAAATTAAAGCCCCATGACATTTCCGTCGTGCGACGAAATCGCAGGACGTCTTTACACTTTCATGTAATGACCCATTAATCTAGTTTTATCTTCTCTTTTTTATTATTGCCTCTTCAGGAATGTTGCACAAATATGACAAGTCTAAATATTCTTGCGAAAATATAGCCTCGTGACATTTGCGTCTTAAGACACTTATCAGCTCCCTAATGGTGGGTGATGCCCTTATCTTCCCCCTGGTTTCCCTTTCAAGGAGACGTACTTCTGCCATACAAGACTAGCTCCTCCTACCCAGTATTAACAACAACCAGTTGTGTTCACAGCCTCTTATCCCTTTTGCCTATATGGCTTATGGTTACGAGACTGCACCCTAAGTGGGGTTTTCTTCGGGCCGAGTGCATCATAGACAAGACTTACCAAGAATGTCCAGGGTAGTTTCATACGCCCCGGGCACTCCTGGCTCAACCGTGTACCTCGGCGCCTTGGTCATATTCTGCACCCCTTAGAACATGCCCTCAGTCGTCCAACCTAAATCATAAGTCTAGGTTGAAAATCCAAGGTACCTCTCCTGGATGGGTTTTCATTGACCCCAAATCTCCATGACTCAAGTTCCAGCAGTGGTGTGACGTACTTTAGGTCTTACATTTGCCTCTTGCGAAATTTTATTCGCGAACTAGGGTGTACGTCATAAAGGTTTGTCCCATTCTAAGGATTATTCTTTTGCATTTCAGCTCTGTTGTAATTTCTCAATCTCATTTTTATCATTAAGTAAAATATGTTTTTTGAAATTTTCGCAACAAATCAATCATACATCTTTTTATTTATACTCAATATCACTTTAATTTCACATCTTAAATTTTTTACCTTTACTGTTCTCTGCCTCTACGAGATTGTTAGCTACTTTCTCACCTTCTGCGAGATTTTGTTCGCTTGTTGTTTTCTGCAAGTTCTGACTTCGCAATATCCCTTCTTTTCTTTGCTTTATTGTGTCAACCATCAATCTCTCACGTCTTTGTCTTTGCTTAACGTTATATTTCCAATTCTCCTTCTTGGCAGCTCTTTCCTCGCAGGACTCCATATCAATCTCATAACATTTCTTACTTTCTACCCAATATCCTTTTATGACTCCAATTCCACTGGGATGAGGAAACTTGATGCATTGGTGGAAGGTTGATGCTACGCCTAGAATCCAAAGTAGCCAAGGTCGGCAAATTAAGGCATTATGTGGCGATTTTACATCAACTACACAGAATGGAATCTTAGAAGAGATCCCCTTTAATGGAATTCGCATAGTGATTTCCCCTTTAGGCTTATTGGAAGTTCCATTAAAACCATAGATTTTATAGGTTGAGGGTACTAGATCTTCATCTCTGCCTCCTATTGTTTTGTAAGTGTGATAGAATAGGATATCTACAGAACTCCCAGTATTAATTAAAACTCTATTGATTGCCCATGAATCTTTGGCCTCATCATCCTCATCTTCTTCTTCCTCTTCTCTTTGTTTTGGGTTTATCTCTAGTCTCACCACCAATGGACTGTCATGCATTTCTCCAGGCTAAGGTACTTCTTGTGCAGTGAAAGATGTCAAAATCTATCATGAGTTGTATTGTCTTTGAAAGACAGGCAATTATGGAACCAGAAGTTTCCAGAAATGCGATAATAATGTTTCCGCCATGATCAGGAAATCTAAAATCCTACCAGAAGTTAGCATGACAACCCGCCACCAGAAGTTTGGCAAGAGTAAGGTTTATGACCTTAAATGATCTCCCACTTTAGTCAGGGGGAGAAAAGTCACCATTAAAGGATGGTGCAAATTATGATAACCTAAAAGGTTTTTCCCGCCTTAATCAGGGGGAGAAAAACTGTCGTCTGAAGATGGCATGTATTATGTCGACAAATTTAAAGACTTTGTTTTGAATTTATGGATAAGACAGGAACAACCTAATGGTTGCAGTAAGCAATGTCGACATTCAAATAGGTTATCCGATTAAGCTTTATACTGATCAAAGAAAGTATGGATGCCACTAGAATTGGCGTGAAACATCTCATTTGTTTTCTCACACCAAGATATTGGATGTAATTGAGGTGTTGGAGATTACTCATGATTAAAACAAATAATTGCAGTGGCTCTGAGAAAATATTTGATATTTGATACTTAACTACCAAATTCTAAACTAGTCCGAGACTTGACTTAATAGACTAGAAATCAATATATAGTTTTGATCATGTAATATTGACAACAAGCTTGAGATATCAAAACTTGTGGGTTCAACCTAACAATGCTCTAACATACTATGTTTTTGGTAATGGTGCTAGGACCTTATTTCTGCAAAGATAATTGGCATTTTATTGGAAAGCTCGTGGAATGGGTAGATTATGATACTATTGCTTTGTATTTTCCTAGTGAAAATGATTTTTTGGTCTCTGATTATGTTGGTGATACTTCCTAAGATTTTCTTTCTACTAGTTCTACTCTAGCTGTTGATACTTTTCACATAATTTCTTATGTAGATGTTAATGTTAATGAAGAATACTTAGTTATCTGGCCAAGCTCTACTAGACAATTTACTGTGAAAGATACTTATAGGGTCATTTCAATTCATATAGATTATGTTTTTTTGTCATTTTATTGTGTGGTTTAAACTGCATATCCCTAGACATTCTTTTATTACTTCGATAGCTTTTCAGGAAGATTGAAGACTAGAGACAAACTTGTTAGATCGGGAGTACAGTAAAACTTCGATAAATTAATTCGTGATAAATTAATAACTTCGCTAAAATAATATTTTTTGCCAGTCCCGACTTGGGCCATTGTATTAAATTAATAACCTCTCTAAATTTATGAGATAATAAAAAATTTAAGTATCCAATAGGGCCCAACTGAAATATAAATTAATAATTATTAATAATAGCATTACATTACTGGTGCCTTACTAAAATAAGATTCCAAAGTTATTTGTTTCTTGTTCACATTTGTGCAACACTGTACTTCATCTCTGATTTATTTATAGTCCCTTGAGGAGTTCAGGAGTGCATTTTTCAAATTGTAAGAGGAAATCATTTAGCTTTACTATTGATAAGATCGCTTCTTTACGAGAAACTGATTCACTTGAGATGTATTCCGATGCACGCTTAATTGTATTTGATATCGTTCCTTGACACACTTGTATGTTAAATTTTCAAGAATCCATTTTTGTGTATCTCTTTGAGTCACATTTGGATTGGAATGACTATATATGCTCACACAATGCTTTTCGAATCTTGTCTGTCATCGTGGATTTTTTGACACCTTTGAGACAAGAAGTATGAGCTATTGTTACATACTTCTTTTGTGTTGTTGTTTTTTGTTTCTTTTAACATCAAAAAATATATAAATTTATGCACATAATATGCAATATTCTATATTATATTATGCCAAAAATTTATTACACATCAATTTGAATTGAAAAAAATAAATATCTCAAGATATTTGTTATTATGGGAAACCATTAAGTTTAACTTAAATATTTTCTTTTATTTTATTTTTGAAACTTAAATTTAGAGTGTTCTGATAATTTAATAACTTATTAATTTATCGATAATACTTCGCTAAATTGATAGAATTTGTCAGTCCCAACATTATTAATTTATTGAAGTTTTACTGTAAGTTGAAAAGGATGAATGTGTCTTGTATGAGAATTGTAGGATCTGAAGCTCATCTCTTTCACCATTGTCTTATTTCAGCTCTTATATGGACTAGTCTTCTTCTTAAAATGGGTTATATTAAAGGGGATACTTCTTCTTGGAAGGTTGAAGTACAATGGTGCGTTACTTACTTTGAGGGAAATAATTTGATTAACTCTATTGAAAAACTTGTTTACATTAGTTTCATCTACCAGATTTGGAGGGTGTAGGACCATAATATCGCCATGATATTACTCTTGCGAGATTAACAACACTTCTGCGAATATCACTGCGAGTTCTTCAACAACACTTTGCGAGTATCACAAGATAATTCAAAGAATGAAGAAATAGCTGACAAATGAAGAAACACGAAAAGAACATGATTGTTCAGCGATGATTACAACGCTCGCGAGAAGTGATATTATAACTACTGCGATAATATCGCGAGTCAGATCCGAAATTAAAGGACAGCTTAGCTGTCATCCACTATGTAACTACCCTATATAAGGAGACCCAGTAGATTCAGAGAGAGGATGATGTATTTTTGAGTGTTGAGAAAGTCTTGAGGAGGGAGAAAATTCAAGAGAGCGGTTGTATTCTTGATTTCTTCTATTTCTTGTAAACATTTCTAAGAATCAAATGATAAAGTGTTGTTTTTAATCTTCAAATATGTGTTAATTACTGTAAATTCTTATCAAGGGTGTAGTGTGGGATTTCCTGCAACTACATTTTGGCGCCCGAAACAGGGATGAATTGATGATTCTCTGAAGAAAAAGATAAAAATTAACATAGTGATTGGAAGGAATTTGGAACAATTAGTGAAAGATCTTACGCAACATCTAATAGTTTACTAAGATTAATGGCTAGAAGAAGAATAAATACATCAGAACCAACAACAACCGTAAGGAGGAGTAAAAGACTTGCAGGTGGAGAAACAGATGAAATAGGAGAATCTTCAAGGATAAGAACAAGAAGAAATAGAACAAGGAATGAAGGAGAAAATACAATTCAACTGCCGAATCAACAAACACCAATATAAGATAGAGCTGTGGATTATGACAGAGTGAGTGTGCATACTTGGCAATCAAATTCGATGGAAGAAGCAGAAGATCGACAATTAAGAAATGAAAGAAGAGAAGAAAGAAACCAGGATAAATGGAGGATTAATACAAGGAGATGATGAAAATGAAACAATAGAGGTTTTAAGACAAAGAATACAAGAGGAAAGGAGGATAGAGGCGGAAGAACGTGCTAATCTAACAAGACATAATCACGAGCTAAGAATGGAGAATTTAAGATTACAAAGTAGGAGATCAAGAAGTACTGCTAGATCAAGTTCAAGATCATTTAGAGAAGAACCAAGGAGAAATTCCCCTATGAGAAATGCTAGAGCAAATATCCGAGAGGAAATGCAAAATCCAAATGAAGAGCAACATCATGGAGAAGAAGAGATGATAAATGATCACTACATTCCACGCGGTGAAACTGTGAATGGTAGACGTGATAATAGAAATCAATAAGGAGGAAATAACCAAGATGATGAAGAAAATCGAGAAGAAGGTAGAAGAATATTACATGGGCGAGAAATCCAAAGAAATCAAAGAATCATTGAGGACGAAATTGAGAGGCATTATGCTGAACAAGCACGTCTAGCTTGCGAAAGGGAAAGATTAAGAGAAGAAGTGGAAGAACAAGAGTTTCAAGAAGCAATACGGCAGAATAATAACGACAATCGAGAAAGGAGACACACACAAAATCTCCATAACAATAATATCAATGAGGAATATGATATTATACAAAGGAGAATAGAAAGACAACGAAGAGAAACGATGAGTAATGAAGAAACTCGTAGAGAAGAAATTGGAAGGCGTAATCAGTTGCGAATTCAAGAAGGAGGTGAAGAGGAAAATCGCAGAAGAAGACAGAATGAAGATGCAGATGAAGATACACAAAATCTCGCAAGACAAGTGTAGTTGCAGAATATCCTACAACTACACCCTCAGTAGAATTTGTAAAACTTAAGAAGTTCTTGATGATGAATGACAATTTTCTTATCAATGCCCTCAATTGATTACAAAGAAGTATCTAAATGGAACTAGAATAGTTACAACTTTCTCTATTCTCTTTCCTAAGATATTTTCTAACACTCACTAAAAGAACCTCTCAAATTTTACATTTGAACTACTATTTATAGGGAAATCTATACAACTGTATGTAAGCTGTGAAATATCGCAACTTATATTCGTAAACCTATTTCATCTTCGCAAATCATTCACACTTCTTCCGTGTTTCTTTTATTATCACATTATCTTGTGACATCTTCCCCTTATACTTGTTCCGACATTCGTGAACCAATACATTGCGATATTCGGTACCTACATCTTGCCTCTTCTCATGTCATTTCTGCGAAGAAGTAATGATCGTGAGAACATAACCGTTACTTATTATTTTTATTAGGATTTGGACACGTCTTTTGTAACCGTACTTTTCTTAACCATTCCCTTATATAAACTCCTTTTATTCCCTTCCTTATCTTTTTCTTACCTTCTCTTTTTACTTCTGCAACTTCATATTCTTATCACATTTTCGGTTATCACTTTCTCTTCCTGTTAATCCCATGATGAGTTCTCCAAGGTAATTTTATTTTATTTCTCGCATCTTTCATTTGTTTATCCCTTTGATTTTTGTCCAATTTATTGTTTGATTTTGATTTGTTTCAGCAAAGCTACCCCTCAAGTGAAACCTTCAACTAGAAACTCAAGTCCTAATCTTCAAAGAAGAAAATCCGAGAATCAAAAGGTAGTTAAAATACTTTGTCTTCTTTTTTAAACAATATATTGTTGCCTCAGTTTTTAATCTTCCTTTTGATTCGTAGGTAGGTGAAAAACCTAACCCCAACAAGAGAACTCGTATGATTAAACCCAGACCATCAATTTCAATCGATGACTTCCTTCCTGAGGTTGATGAAGAATTTCCCTCTCCCCCTCGTGAAAATACTTCTTCGCAAACTCCTGCCTCTACTCTATTACCCAGTTTTCAGTCTCCCACCAATGTCAATTTATCAACACTTCTTCGAGATCAACCTTCGGAAGATACTTTCTCAACTCCGTCTCCCAAAAAACCTATTTTTACCCCTAGTCCTTTGAGTGCTGTTGCTCCAAGTAATTTACAACTTGCTCTGATTCCTTCAAATTCTTCTCCTCTTTCTCAAGAAGCTCGAGATGGAATTTATTCAACTTTCCAAATGTTATCTGAGGTCTTAAGTAGTACTGCGAAGTCTTCAAATGTTCGTTCGCAATCTGATTTTGCGAAGTGCTCAATAATTTCATCAATCCTGATATTTATATTTCACGTCAATCCTTGGAAAAAGAAGTTGAATTGCTTCGCCAATCTCAGGAATCTTTGAAAGCGGAATGTGAGAATCTTCATAAAGTGAATCATCAGCTCCAGAATGATTCTCTAGATTGTGCGATCCTTCGCAAGAGGAATGATGCATTAAAAGATATTACTATTATCTCTATATTTTCTTTCTTTTGTTTACTTCTATTCCTCACATGCTTGAAACACCCATTTAAACCCATTCCCCTTTATAGAATCTATCCAGAAATGTAGAATGTTGGTACTTCATCATGAATCAGACATAAAAGAATCTCAAGCCAAGCATGCAAGTCTTTTGAACCAATTCTCCCACTTATCTAATCTTCATTCATGTGCTCTTGATAATTTTGATGCCCTTTTCCAAGAGAATACCCAATTAATTTACGATCAAAAGTTTTTGAATGATGAAATATCTCAGCTCACTTCTTCTTTAACTAAAGCCGATTTAAGAATAGAAACCCTATTATAAGAGAATGAAACCTTATCAAAAGAAAGATGTTCGTATTTGAATACAATGACCGTTTCTTAGCAACAATTAAATGTTCTTCAGAGTAAATATTGCGATCAAGAAAATCTCATTTATTTGTTAAAAGGTGAACTTGAGGAATTAAAGAAGTCTTCAGATGCTGAGAGAAGTTCTTTTGCTGCCGAGAAGAAATCCCTTCTTAATAAGAATATAATCCTGAACACTAAGAGGAATAAACTTAAAAAAGAACATTCCCAAGTAAGAAACCTTAATACAAAACTTGCGAAGGATAACAAATTTCTTCATTCTAAAGATCAAAAGATTCAATCCAGACTTGAAGGATTAGTTGGTGATGGTTTTGATAAAGCTATGGATCAAATGAAGAATTGTTTTCTATCTTTAGCTCAATTTATTACTTCACAAAGAGAATGTAGTCATTAAAATTTGACTGCCTTTGACATATTTTTGGACTTTGTTATACTCGTATGATTGACTCCTTTGAATTCTATTTTACTCGCAGAATCCGAAAACAACCTTCGCAATGCTAAATCTGCGTTAGAAACTACTTGTTCTAAGCTTCAGTCCTCCTGTTCTAAGCTTCGCAAGAGGAATACTTTGCTTTCTACTCGTTTAACTGATTCACGTGATCGTGCCAATCGGAGATTCAACTACCTTGCTTATGCCAAAGACATTGAGGATACTAACCACCAAAAGGCTTTAGCTCGTGAAAGTCATTTAAAAGCTCAAGTCTTCGCAAACAATATTCTCTTATCAAAATCCTTGCCTCCAGTGAAAGTTAAGCCTCTAGAAATATCTGATGATGAAGTTGTTCGTGATCCTGATAGTGACTTTGATTACGAGAGTGATGATGAAAGACTTGATGGTGAGGAATATTCTCCTGTTACTGATGATGAAGATGGTGGTGAGAAAGAATATGATCTCCAAAAAGAAGTTCATGTTGATGGTCCTACCCCTCCTAAAGATCCAGCACAAAACATTGACGAGGAGCATTAAGCATGATGGATTATTCTACTGTTATTCCTCTTTTTTACGAACAACTTTGTTTTCCTTTCTTTTAAACTCTTTCTCTTGGTTACTGTTGATTCTCTTTCTACAGATGATCCTTCCTACTGTTTGTTTTCCTTAAGAGGTATACTTTCTATTTTGCGATACTACTTTGATCTTTCTCTAGATTTGCATGACTTAATCATATGAAGAGAAATTGCATGACTTGATCATATGAAGAGAAATACTATATCTTGAAGACTTAGCTTAGTATTCCCTTTCCCCTTATTATTGCTCTTCAGATGATCAATTACTGTTGTAAATATTAGAATATCTGCCTCTATTTAAGTTGCGAAGTTTCAATTTGTTGCGAAGTAAATTAGAAATCTCCCCTTTGAAGTATAATAAGTATGAAATCTCCGTGAAGAATTATGAAACATCCTTGAAGAAGTATAAGAAGTATGAAATACCCTTGAAGAAGTATAAAAATTATGAAATACCCTTGAAGAAGTATAAGAATTATGAAATATCTTTTGAAGAAGTATAAGAAGTATTGAATATTTGAAGAGGTATGAGAAGTATTCAATCTTTGAAGAAGTATAAGAAGTATTCAATCTTTGAAGAAGTATAAGAACTATTCAATCTTTTGAAGAAGTATAAGAAGTATTCAATCCTCGTAAAACTTAATGAATATGAAATATTCGTCTTTAATTGTAAATAAAATTGCATCTTTTGTTAGGAATTCGTGATATATATTCTTGTAAAACAATTTCGACGATATTGATGGAATTGATTTCATTAATTGCTGTGGTATTATCATGCCTTCCTAAGTAAAGGTCTTATTTTTCCACCTCTTTTGTGATAATATTTTTGTGTTTGCGATAATATGACAACTTTGAATAATCTTGCGAATATACAGTCTCGTGATATTATCGTCTTGCGATGAAATCGCAGGACGTTATCACACTTTCATGTAATAACCCATTGATCTCATCTTAACCTTTGTATTTAATTCTGCGAGTATGTATATATAGATACATGTATATTTTTTTTTTTTTTTTACTCGCAGAAATATTATTGTTGCACAAATATGACAAGCCTTTATGTTCTTGCGAACAAGAAGCCTCATGACATTTGCGTCTTATAGCACGTATCATCTCCCTAATGGAGGGTGCTACCCTTTATCTTCCCCTTGGTTTCCCCTTCAAGGAAGCGTACATCGACCATACAAGGTTAGCTCTTCCCATCCGGTTTTGCAAACAACCATCTTTTGTTCGCAACCTCTTATCCTTTTTGCCTATAGGGCTTATAGTTACGAGGTTGCACCCTATGGGGTATCTTTGGGCCAAGTGCATCATTTGCCAAGACTTATCAAGAATGGCAGTTGTGCTTCAAGCCCATCCGGCACTCTTGACTCAACCGTGTACCTCGGCGCCTTGATCGTTTTCTGCACTTCTTGAGAAAGACAGTATGCCTTAGTCGCCCAACCTAAATCATGTTACATCGCAAGATTAAGTTGAGAATAAAAGTGTCTAACCCGGATAGGTACCCCGCTTTTGGGTTGTACCCCGTAATGTTCATGTACTCAGGTTCCTTGGTGGTGTTCCGGTTTCCCTGAGCCATGCTTATAGGTACCCCCTTAAATGACGTACTTTAGGACTTTGCCTCTTACGAAATGTTGCTTCGCGAACTAGGGTGTACGCCATAAAGGTTTTCCTGTGTAAAATTTCTGCGGCTTTTTTTTTTTTTTTGAAAGCTAATCACAGTTTGCGGTCTTTTGTTCGCAAATATCTTTTGCGTCTTTCTTTAATGAAAGCTGATCGCAATAAGAATTTTAAAAATTCGTAATTTTGTTAAGTTTCATGTGAGCAAACCATATTCGCAAAAATTTTCATGAGGTTTATGGATAATACCTTTTTAAATACAATCTATTCCAGGGTCGACCAAGTCTTAAACCCATGTCTCTCCCCTCTGGATCCATCAGCCGATAAGCTCCACTTCCCACAACCTCTTTGATGACATATGGTCCATCCCATTTAGGTGCTAATTTTCCTTTATTTTCTTTCTGGTATGGAGGTGTTTCTCGCATGACCAAATCACATGGTTGATACTCACGTTCAATAACTCTCTTGTTATACTCTCGAGCTAATCTTTCCTGATAAACTTTCATATATCGCAACACCTTTTCTCTTTTTTCTTCCAAATCATCCAATTCACTTAATATCACCCCTGCACTTAAATTTCTTTCCCAGGCTTCTTTCTTTGTAGTCGTAATTATAACCTCTGTTGGCAATACAGCTTCTACTCCATATGTTAAGCAATAAGGAGACATTCCAGTTGCCTCTCTTCTAGTTATATTGTATGCCCAAACTGCGCTAGGTACTTGTTCGCACCACCCTTTGAGATGTCCTTCTAATTTCTTTTTGATTGTGTCTGCGATTGTTTTATTTGTTGCCTCTGCATGTCCATTAGCTTGTGGATATAATGGAGTTGATTTCCCACATTTTATCCTAAAAGCACTAAGTAACATCTCTATATTTTTCCCTTCAAATAGTTTCCCATTTTCAGATACTAATTGTGCTGGAACTCCATACCTACAAATGATATTCTCGAATATGAATGTAAAGACATCCTTATCACAAATATGTTGTACTGCTTTTACTTCTGCGAGTTTCGTGAAATAATCTGTTGCGACTATTAAAAATCTTCTCTGCCCAGATCCAGGTAAGAATGGGCCAACAATGTCTAATCCCCATTTACCAAAAGTCCAAAAGCTTGTTGAATAGGTTAATGTTGCTCCTGGTGCATGAGTTCTTTTCCCATGTCGTTGGCATTATTTGCATCGTCTTACCAATAATTTTGCGTCTGTGTGCATATAAGGCCAGTAATATCCTTGTATTTTTGCTTTATACGCCAGAGATCTTCCCCCACTATGATTTCCAGCTTCTCCTCCATGTAACATCTTCAATATTTTTTCTCCTTCTTCACGAGTTAAACATCTTAGAGGTGGTCCATTGAAATATTTTCTGTATAAAATTCCTTCTCGTAGTTCATAATTTGTTGCACGACTCTTTAAATTATGTGCTTCTAGTCTGTTCCTGGATATTTCTCCTGTTGCGAGATATGCATGAATTTCCTTTCTCCAATCTGCGATATATTCTACGATGTTATCTGGTAGTTCCATTTTTACTTCCATCGCAATTGCTTCTTTAATTTCTTCTTCCTCCTTATTTACTGATGGATGTTGAATTGTCTGGATTTTGATGTTTCTTGCATTAGGATTTGTCATCATACTTGGAATGAATGCGAAATCATCTGCGAGTCGATTGTATTTCCTTGTGATATGCCTCCATTTTAGCTTTGGTATCTTCGCAGATAATTCATCAACGAGTTTCTTGTATTTCTTCAAAGAAAACTCATTCGTGGTATATTACCCTTTAATTTGACAAATTACCAACTGAGAATCACTTGTTATTCTTATACTTTCAAGCTTCTTTTCTATTACGATCTTCAATGCATGCACTACAGCTTCGTATTCTATTTCATTGTTCGTGGATGCAAATTCCAGTCTGAATGAAAATGCTGTTTTTTCTCCTTTTGGTGAAATCAACACAATTCCAACTCCATTCCCCTCACTGTTGGATGACCCATCTATTTGGTTCTGTTAACAAGTCTTTTGGATTCCCAAATTCTTCTTCAACATCCATCATCTCTTCTACTGCTTCATCTTCTTCCAAAGGAAATTCTGCCAAAAAATCTGCGACAACTTATGATTTTTGCGATGATAATACTTCATAATTTATCTTGTAATGATTTATTTGCACATTCCACCTTTCTATTCTTCCTGATCTTTTTGTGTTCTTCATGACTGACTTAATTGGGACCTTGGTTACCACTTTTATCACATGTGCTTGAAAGTATATTCGCAACTTAAATGATGCATAAACCAGGGCTAAGATTAACTTCTCCATTTTAGAATAATTTCTCTCTGTTGTGTTAAAAATTTTACTGATGTAATAAATGGGCCTTTCTACTCCTGTGTCCTTTCGCAACAAAACTGCACTTAAGGCGTATTGAGTTGTTGCGAGGTATACCAATAATTCTTCATCTTTCTCTGGTTTTTGTAATATGGATGTATTCGTGAGATACTCCTTGATCCCTTGAAAATCTTTTTCACATTTATCAGTCCACTTGAATTTTGCTCCCTTCTTGAGTATGTTGAAGAAATGTTTGCATTTATCTGACTTTCGCGAAATAAACCTTCTAAGTGAAGCTAAGAGTCCATTCAGCTTTTGCACTTCTTTTACTGTTGCAGGTGTTGGCATGTCACGAACTGCTTGTACTTTTTCTGGATCGACTTGTATTCCCTCCTTTGATACTATGTATCCCAAGAATTTTCCTGACGCAACTCCAATTATACATTTTTTAGGATTCAATTTGATGTTGAATTTTCTCATTTGCTCAAATATTTCCTTCAAGTCCCGCACATGATCTTTGGCTTCTTTACTTTTTATCAACATATCGTCTACATACACCTCTAAGGTTTTATGTATCCACTTTGCGAACACCTTTTCAACCATTCGTTGATAAGTAGCACCCGCATTTCGTAGACCGAATGGCATCTTCACATAGGGATCAAAAAATGCAGTATGTTCTTGGTCTTCTTCTGCGAGTGATATTTGATTGTACCCTTTATACCCATCAAGTGAAGTGACTCTGTCATGTCCTGCAGCTGACTCCACCATTTGTGGTATATCTGGCAATAGAAAACTATCTTTTGGACATGCTTTGTTTAGATCAGTGAAATCTATACAAATCCTTATCCCTTTATTCTTCTTTGGAACAATGACCATATTTGCAATCCATTCTGGATATTTTGCTTATCTTATGATTCCCGCATCCAACATCTTTTGCAATTCTTCTTCTATTTTTGTATGATAATTTTGCGAAATCTTTCTTATTCTTCGTTTGAATGGTCTCACACTTTTATCTATGTTCAATCTATGACACGCCACTGATGGATCAATTCCTGGTATTTCATCTACACCTCCTGCGAATATATCTTTGTATTCTCGTAAGAGATCAATAGTTCTTTTTTTTCTTCTTCGTCCATCTTAGTTCCAATTCGCAAGATTAAAGTCTCCTCTTTACTTCCAATATTTATTTCTTTGGTTGGTTCTGCTGCGACATAACTAGGACTTTGCTCTCCCATAGGTGTTGGCTCTTTGATTACTTTCATTGGTTCTCCTTCTTTTTCTGGGATCTCACTTGGTATTCCTCTTCCTTCTTTTGCTCTTATTGTGTACACCCTGAACTCCTCTTCCTTTTTTTCTTATTTCGCAAATTTTCTGCGAAACTGTTTCTTTCTGGCTCTTCCTCCACACTGTTTTACTTCAGTCTGATAACAAAATTTTGCACTATCAAGATCTCCTTTTATCTCTTGTATTCCGCTTGGTGTAGGAAACTTAATTGATTGATGTAATGTCGAAACAACAACTTTAATCGCATGAATCCATGGTCTTCCTATCAGCATATTATATGGAGATTCCATATCTACCACGCATAAAACTATGTGTGTTTCAATTTCTCCCAGCGATACTCGTAACATTATTTCCCCTTAGGATTTTGTTGTAGATTTCCCCAATCCATGGATAAGATATTTTGAATTTGTAATTTCTTCATCTTTTATCCCCATCCCCTTAAGTGAATGATAGAATATAATATCAACAGAACTCCCTGTATCAATCAAAACTCGGTTTAATTTCCATTTTTCTATAGATTCTGTAGTTTTCCTCTCTTCTCGCATGATCGGAATTGTGACTACTAATGGTGAAGTGTGGTTCAAGTCTTCATTTGGAATTTCTGCTACTGAAAACGTGATTTTCTTCTTTTCCCATTCTTTCAAAGTTGTTATTTTCTCCACCTCCATAATCTTTCTTCCTCTACAGTCTCGTTTGTGTATTTTTCCTTTTATGTTGTTATGAAATTCATCAATCATTGTCTTTGTGATCATATTACATTCTTTTGTTTTACAATCTTCATCTGTTGATTCCATTTGATCTTCAAATTTCCAAAATTCCTTCAAATTTCTGCTATGATGATCTTCAGTCCCTGTTTCTAGCGACAATTATGTAGTTGCAGAATATCCTACAACTACACCCTCAGTAGAATTTGTAAAACTTAAGAAGTTCTTGATGATGAATGACAATTTTCTTATCAATGCCCTCAATTGATTACAAAGAAGTATCTAAATGGAACTAGAATAGTTACAACTTTCTCTATTCTCTTTCCTAAGATATTTTCTAACATTCACTAAAAGAACCTCTCAAATTTTACATTTGAACTACTATTTATAGGGAAATCTATACAACTGTATGTAAGCTGCGAAATATCAGAACTTATATTCGTAAATCTATTTCATCTTCGCAAATCATTCACATTTCTTCTGTGTTTCTTTTATTATCACATTATCTTGAGACATCTTCCCCTTATACTTGTTACGACATTCGTGAACCAATACCTTGCGATATTCAGTACCTACAACAAGAAAGACATGAACGCAGAAAAAGAGAAGTTGTACTGAAAAGACCAATGGAGAAAAATTTAGCTGGGAATGAACAAATTTTAAGAGAGTTAGCAGAAATGAGGGGAATGTTGAATAACAGAAGAGAGGGAGGCAAAAGGCAACTTGATGAAGCCATTGAAGAAGCTTCGAGAAATCCATTCACTCAAGAAGTACAATTAGGAGGAATCCCTCCAAAATGCAATTTACCAGCATTAACCAGTATCTTCGATGG
This sequence comes from Papaver bracteatum, assembly GCA_023529315.1. NCBI lineage: Eukaryota > Viridiplantae > Streptophyta > Magnoliopsida > Ranunculales > Papaveraceae > Papaver > Papaver bracteatum. The sequence continues at coordinate 87,613 of JAJJWX010002920.1, forward strand.
GACTACCTGTGTTGTTCAACATGTCAAGGCATATGTTAGGTGTATGCTACAGTAGGAAAACCATGATGTTGTATTATGCAAATACTTTGCATCTAGCTTAACTGGAGAGGCGTTAAAATGGTTCGAAGGCTTACCTAAAAATACTATAACTTCTTTCAACCATTTGCAAGCTACATTTCTGGGAGCATATATAAGCAACAATTCTTCGCGGCCCGGTATTGAAGATGTATTTGGATTAAAATATAGGATTGGAAAGAGTCTGAAACACCTAACCATAAGATGGAAGACAATGTGCAGTGAAATGACAGGAAGGGTGGATGTGAGATACCTCATTTTATCTTTCATTAATGCAATGTTCACAACCAATCTGCCGTACATAAAAATTTTCAGAATCAAAAATACCATCACAATGACTGAGATACGAGAACTACAAGAAGAATATAATGCTTTGGAGGAGAAACAAAATGAGATGGAATCATATCCAGTCGCAAACACCATCTTAATAGCGATAAACGGGAGTTTACTTCCTAAAATGATTAACAATGTGGCGAGCACCTCGCAGCCACAATAAGAGAAAGTGGTGATTGATAACCAGCAAAAATTAGTAGCCATGGGAAGTCGAGATCAAGAGGAATATGAAAGGGAAAGGAATTATTACAATCTCGGCGGAAATTTAATAAGATTCAAAGACTTGATCAGCCGCATGAGACTTATGGTGGTCAGAGGAAAAATAATTTCTGAGGGCAAGGGAGTCAGAGAATAATATGGGAAGAAATTAAGATGCCACCTCTGAATGCTAGCATAGAAAATTTTTTGGAGGCTATCATTTTGATGGAAAATATACCATCACCCTGGAATGTGGGAAAAGAGCCACATCAAAACAATCGAAATCAATAATTTTGTCCTTACCATCATTTTCATGGTCACTCAATAAACGATTGCAGGAATGTAAAAAGAATAATTTTGAGGATGATTGATCAGGGAAAGTTAAATCATTTTCTAATAGGACATCCGCAATCTCAGCAGTTACCACCAGCACCAGATATTCGTAGAGTGAATACTGTAAAAGGATCAGAAATATTTGTGATAGAGGTTGGAGCCAAGGAGAAGAATTTGTTCTGTAATTCCATCATACATTCATACAAGACTATTGAGGATTTCTACAACAACGTTCTGAGCAGAGTCTTCGTGAGAGACGTAGATGGAAGAGAGATAATGAATATTGCGAGAGTTTCGCCATTAGAGGATGGGAAAAATCAAACTATTTCTTTCACTGCACAAGAAGTACCAGAGCATGGTGAGATGCATGATAACCCACTGGTGGTAAGATTAGAAATAAATCCAAAATAAATAGAAGAAGAAGATGAAGAAAATGATGATGGAGTTGAAGATTCTTGGGCAATTAACAGAGTTCTAATTGACACTGGAAGCTTAGTGGATATCTTGTTTTATCATACCTACAAGACCATGGGAGGAAGAGACGAGGATTTGATACCATCGACATATAAGATCTATGGTTTTAACGGTACTGCCAACAAACCCAAATGGGAAATTACAATGCGAATTCCATTAAAGGGGCTACCTTCTAAGATCTTATTCTATGTTGTGTATATTAAATCACCTTATAATGCCCTGATTGGCCGACCTTGGCTACATGGGATATTAGGTGTGGCGTAAACTTTCCACCAATGTATTAAATTTCCTCATCCTAATGGTGTTGGAGTAATAAAGGGAGACTAGGTTGATGGGAAGAAATGCTATGAAATTGATATGGAATCTTGCGAGGAAAGCGCAGCAAAGAGCAGAAACTGGAAACGAAACATCAAGCAAAAACAAAGAGGTGATAAGTTGATGGTTGATACAATAGAGCGGCGAGAGGAAGGAACATTGCAAAATTAACATGAGCTGCAAACAACAGATGGCGAGCGTCTCGCAGATGGAGAGAAAATAACAAAACGTAACAAAAGGGCAGAAGCAGAAAGTAGTAAGTAAAAAGGTAAAATGATGAAATTTAAGAAAATGTCTCAAAATAATATTTCGTTTAAATGAAAAAGATGAAGTTGAAAAATTATACAAGAGTTAAAATGCAAATAAAGAGAAGATGAAAGAAAATAAATTTCATCAGAGTTGCGATAGTCTCGAGAGAAATATAAGAACGGGATGAACCTTTATGGCGTACACCCTAGTTCGCGAATAAAATTTCGTAAGAGGAAAATGTAAGACCTAAAGTGCGTCATATAAGGGGGTATATGTTTTCATGACTCAGGGATAAGGTTATACCGCTGCTGGAACCTGAGTCATGAAGATGATGGGTTTAAAGAAAACCTATCCAGGAGAGGTACCTTGGATTTCCAACTATATAAGGTTATACCCTGGTTAGACAACCGAGGGTCTCTCCTAAAGAGTGCAGAGTATGATCAAGGTGCCGAGGTACACGGTTGAGACAAGAGTGCCCGAGGCGTACGAAACTACCCTGGCCATTCTTGGAAAGTCTTGGCTATGATGCACTCGGCCCGAAGAAAACCCCACTTAGGGTGCAGTCTTGTAACTCCAAGCCATATAGGCACAAAGGATAAGAGGCTGCGAAAACACCTGGTTGTTGTTAAGACCGGATGGGAGGAGCTAGTATTGTATGGCCGATGTGCCCTTCTTGACGGGGAAACCATGGGGAAGATAAGGGCGGCACCCTCCATTAGGGAGCTGATAAGTGTCTAAAGACGGCAATGTTATGGGGCTTTATGTTCGAAATAACATTTAGGCCTATCATATTGTTGCATGACAAATATTATACAGAGGCAACAAGCCATGAGAAAAAGATAAGATGAGATCAATGGGTTCTTACATGAAAGTGTAAGGACGTCCTGCGATTTCATCGCAAGACGGCAATGTCATGAGGCTTTGTTCTCGCAAGGGAGCTTAGACTTGTCATATTGTCGCAGAGAAAGTTACAAAATGCAGATTAGACAAGATCAATGGGTTTTTATATGCAATTGTAAGAACGTCCTGCGATTTTGTCGCCAATAAAAAATGTGGAAAGATAAGACCTTTAACTAGAAAGGCATGATAAGACCACAAGAAATCAAGATTGAATGACTGCGATATTGACGCAGAGACAATGAGACTTGCGATATTAATACAGAGATCATGAGATTTGTGATATTTACGTAGAGATCATAAAACTCTGTAACTGTTAGCTGTGATGTTATCGCAAAGATTGAGGCAAAAATAATTAAATATATTTTATTCACAACTAATATCTAAACTCTACTCAATTTTTTTAATATTGCAGATGAATAACAGAGGCAAGTATGGGAATGAACAGAATGATAGAATTTTTATTCATCATTATATGATAAATTTACGTAGACATTATCATATGATACATTTACACAGATAGTTAAAGGTTAATAATCATGTTGATTAACTATATTGCAAAAAAGAATTGTTTTCTGACTTATACAGATAGAAGCAAAAGAAATTTATACACTAAAGAATGTTGGAAGCTGGAGAAACTCGCAACAGTATATTACAAGGAGAAAGAGATAAATGAACAAATATTACAGAGAGATTAAAAGGAAAAAACGAGACTAATTAGACCCATCTTCTTCCTCGCCAGATTTTTCTCCTTTTTTAACATCATCCTCTCTATGTCCTTCATCTTCGCCAGATTCTTCCGCCTCACTGTCATAGATAACAAGGTTTGGAGTATTCGTTGGAACTTCCTCAGCGAGGCAAGGATACAAAGAGTGAGAAATGTTATGATCATCACAAACCATCTTGACGGAGTCATTGCGAACACCAACAAGGAGATTACTAAAACTGGTAGCAGAAATCTTTAATTGGGTCTTCAATTTTGAATATTTCTCATTGCGAGCAACAAGAGTTTTTGCGAGTTGATTCTTATCAGCTTCAAGTTCTCTAATTCTTTCAGTATATCTCTTCTCAGCTCCTGCGAGTATATAATAACAAGTTGGAAAATTTTGCAAAAAACTATAAAACACAAGGGATTAAAAAGGAAGAACAATTAACAACCTTCTCTTTCAGAAATCATGTCTTTAATTAAGGCCGCTTGTTCAACATGAAGACTAACATCTACACCTAAGTTAGCTCTATCGTTGTCAAGAATCTTTGCAACCCAAGCAAATTCATCATCATCTTTAATAAGAAGACGAGAACGAATTTGGCTTTCTCTTTCAACAAGAACCTCTTTATCGCAGATAAGTCTATCTATTTTAATTTGAACTTCAAGAAGGGTTTTATAAAAATCCGCTAAGGTTTGAGCTCCTTGTCTAGATATATGATCTTTATCGTCTGAGAGATCACTGTTCTTGGCCCTTAAAGTTCTAATTTCTTCCTTAGAATTATGGTAAAAGCATTTGAATTTGTTAGCCATGTATAAACAAGATCTATCGTCAGTTTCTAAGAGGTGAAGCTTAGACCTGAGTTCATCTATGGAAAGAGAATTAATTCTATCATTGGAGGGATTAATCAAAGAGTTATTGAGAAGCTCTAAAAGAGTATCATCATCTATTGGATTTGGAAAAGAACGAAGGAATACAGCTTCGTCAAAAAGGCCGTAAATATCCGCGAAGAAGGAAAATAAGAAAAAATGCAAAGGAATACAAGGTTAAAGAAAAAGAGAGAGATTTATTACCATAGAGTTGATTGTTCGCAACTTGGAGGCTCGCGACCTTTTCTTACGAGAAAGAAAGTTCAGTTTCCAACCGCTTGATCTTTGCATGAAGGTCAGCAGACCCAGATTCCAATTGCCCACGCAGACTAGCAGACTCAGATTCCAACTCCATATTCTTCTTGCGAAAAGATGCGCACCTTTTCTCCAAGTCTGAGGCAACAACAAAGGAAGCTCTTCCAATTTGCGAGGAAACAATGTAAATTAAAACTTGGTGAGGAAATGAATGTGTAGTTGCAGGAAATCCCACAACACACCCCTTGTAATATCTTGATAATAATTTCTTGATCTAAACTCATTTGATATTATAATAATGATTAAAATACTAAAAATTGTAAATAGACACACAGATTTTTACATGGTTCGATCAATTTGACCTACATCCATGATTCTTCACTATGATTGTTTAAATTTACATTTTGATTTACACTGATAATCTCCATTAATGGAGTTCTAAATCTAGTTTTGGGGAAGAAGATGATAAATAAAAATACAGTCTTTCTCTAAAAATCTCTCTGCAGAATATCTCTCTCTATCTCTTCTAAAATTGTCCCTCCCTTTCTCTCTCCTGCTCTTCTCTTTATATAGGTATCTTCATGGTGGTTGACAGCTCACATTCAACTCATATTTCCCATTTTTTAGGATCTCTGATATGCTTCTTGCAGGCTCTGCTATGTTTCTCGCAGGCTCTGCTATGCTTCTCGCGAGATTTCTCTACAACCACAAAATCTTCATTTCCTTCCTTGTTCTCGCGAGATCCCGCCTTATTCTCGTGAGTATTCTCTCCAACTACAAAATCTTCACATCTTTCTCATGTTTTATGCTGTCGGTGTCTATTACGTCATTCTTTGAATTATTCTGCGATACTCGCAATGTGTTGTTGAGGAACTCACAGAAATGTTGTTAATAATTTCGTAAGAATATTGTTGTGGCGATATTCTGATCCTACATCTTGCCTCTTTTTCCTTGAATATTGCTTGAAGAGCGATCTTTAAGGAAAAATCAATTGATGTAGTAGTCTTTGATCTTTGTTGATGAAGGAACGAGCGAAAGAATATTGGACTTGGAAAGTACTTGCCTCTATTCTTTTGTGAAGTTCCGGATCTTTGTGAATTAAATAAGAAGTATCAACTCTTGAAGTATGTGAATTATGAAGTATCCTTGAAGAAATATAAGAAGTACTCAATCCTCAAAATATAAGAAGTATCCTTTCTTGAATAAAAGTCATAAGTATTGCCTCTATTCATGTGAAATTATTATTTCATTTTTGGTGAAAATTCTTGTCCATTTTGGAAATGATTCTTACCGAGAAGATAAAGAACATAAAATGTTTGCTTGGTAATCCATAGTTGCCTCTGTTCTTTATCTATGAAGGTAGAATCCTTGAAAAAATGTTGAATGAGCGGATTGTTTCTTTATTCTTATCTTGCCGATGCCTCATGCGATAATCTTTTTTAGAAAATTAGCACATTCTGCGAAATAATCACATCTCCTGCGAAATTCTGGAAGAGTCTGCGAGATGCTAAATGAATTTGTAAGTTTCTGAACGAGTCTGCAAGATTTTGAATGTTTCTGTGAGATTTTGAAATAGTGACGTGAATAGTGACCGAATAGTGCTGCGAAATTATGAAATAGTACTCCTGAAATAGTGCTGCGAGATTATGAAATAGTGCTGCTGAAAGACGCTGAATAATCCTTCTGAGAAATTCTGAAAAATACTTCTGGGAGATTCTGAATAGTATTTCTGAGAGATTCTAAATAGTACTTGCTATCTCTCCTGCGATGAATAAATCTTTCCTGCATTCTTAAAGAAAATAGTTAATGTTTGAGATTATTCTATTGGTCTTATTTTTCCTTCCTAGTTAAAGGTCTTATTTTGCCAATTTTTATTTTGTATTTGCGACAAAATCGCAGGATATCTTCACATTTGCATGCAAAAACCCATTGATCTTTCCTTATCCGCATTTTGTCAATTTCTCTGCGACAATATGAAAAGTCTAAGTTCCCTTGCGAGAACAAAGCCTTATGACATTGTCGTCTTGCGATGAAATCGCAGGACGTCTTTACACTTTCATGTAAAAACCCATTGATCTTATCTTATCTTTTTTCTTTTATGGCTTGTTGCCTCTGTATAATATTTGTCACGCGACAATATTACATGCCTAAATATTCTTGCGATCATAAAGCCCCATGACATTGCCGTCTTTAGACACTTATCATCTCCCTAATGGAGGGTGCCGCCCTTATCTTCCCCCTGGTTAACCCTTCAAGGAGGGCACATCGGCCATACAATACTAGCTCCTTCCATCCGGATTTACCAACAACCAGTTGTTTTCGCAACCTCTTGTCCTTTATGCCTATATGGATTATAGTTACAAGATTGCACCCTAATTGGGGTTTTCTTCGGGCCAAGTGCATCATAGCCAAGACTTACCAAGAATGGTCAGGGTAGGTTCGTCCGTCCTGGGCACCCTTTGCTCAACCGTGTACCTCGGCGCCTTGGTCATACTCTGCACCTCTTATAAGAGACCCTCGCTCGTCCAACCAGGGTATAACCTTATATAGTTGGAAATCCAAAGTATCTCTCCTGGATAGGTTTTCTTTAACCCTAACATCTCCATGACTCAGGATCCAGCAGCGGTATAACCTTACCCCTGTGCCATGCAATCAGTTACCCCCTTATATGACGCACTATTAGGTCTTATATTTGCCTCTTGAGAAATTTTATTCCCGAACTAGGGTGCACGCCATAAAGGTTCGTCCCATTCTATTAATCTCTGCGAAATTTTATTCGCGTTTCTTGCGAAATTATCGCTCATTCTTTCATTTCTATCATAATATCAGGGTGCAATCTGAAATCTGAAATCTTTGTAGTTGATTTCAGATTGCACCCAGATTCTAGTACATTATAAATCTGAAATCTTTGTAGTTGTAAAATCTTTATTATTCTGCGATTGTATCGCTCTTTGTAAATCATATTAAAATTTTTCAAAATCTTAGAAATCTTTGTGATAATTTCGCTTTTCTGTAGTCTTTGAAATCTTTGAAAAATTTTGAGTTCTTTAAATTTTTGCGATGATTTCATTTTTTTTTTTATTTTTTTATTTTTATAATCTTTCGAAATCTTTGAAATCTTGCGATTGTATCGCTTTTTGGTAAATTAAATCAGAAATCTTAGAAATCTTAGAAATGTTTTTTTGAAATCTTGCGATTGTATCGCTTCTAGTAAATTAAATTAAATCAATTTTTTTTTTTTTTTGAAAATATTAAAATCTTAGAGATGTTCTTTGAAATCTTGCGATTGTACCGCTTCTATTAAATCGAAAATTTTATATTTTGTAAGTAAAATATTCAAGGAAGTAGTACATAACTTTTATGTTATTTTCTGTTGCTGTCTTCTCTTGCGAAATAATCATCCTTTTCTTCATTCTTGGCGAGATAATCATCAACTCTGTTCTTTGCGGAATAATCAAAAATCTGGCGAAGTAATGAAATACCAAATTCATGCCTCTGACCAATTAGTTGTACCAGAAATTTGCAGCTGTATAACTTCTGTGCAAGCTTAGGACTTGATATTCTGGTTATTGTTGGTCGAATTTTAATGGTCTTGGACAAAGTGAAGTTGCCTACTATCCATTCTTTCTCTTCGCTGGTAATGATTTAGACGTGGTTAATACCTTTGCGAAGTATAGGAATGTATGTGTCGCGTTCATTCTTGAATGTAAACATCCGTTAAGTAAACATCTGCAATGTAAATATTTACAAGGAAAAAAAATTTGTAAGGAAAAAATTTTTGTGTGAATATGAAGATTCGAACTTGCGATGTTAAGCCTGTTCTCCTCACTGATGACCAATTGTTACAGCTTCTGTTTGTGAAAGTAAATCATATTTCCACCCTCATATTACTTCTTATCCCTGTACATCTTATCAATTCTTGTTGTACTTTTGTCAAATTCTCATCTACTTAATTTCGAGCTGCGAATCCAGCATCTGCTGATACTATCCCAAGTCATTCATGTGATATGCTAACCTGCGAGTTCTTCGTAGGTGTTTCTTCCAAAAGTTAATTAAGCTCTTGTTCTTGATTTTGGTTGTTCCATAACTTTGTAAAACAAATCAAATTTTCCAGCACTTTTGGATAAAGTAATTGTTGAGTTTTTAATGTCCGTGCTTGTGTTGTTGCGGTTCTACTCACTGTTGTTGTTATTGATGACTAAGTTAACTCGATCGTCATATGTCGTTTATTTTCTCATTGCTAACTGGAGTTAGGTTTGTTGATGGAATTGCATTAATTCTTCTTCGCTGCTGGGAGTTTTATTTTATCACAAAGTTTTTCTTTTGTAAATTTCTTCGTTTGAAATAATTCACTAGTTTGTATCTACTTTCTTTGATCGCCAAAAATTGTAATTGGATGTACATCTCTACGATATTATCGCAGCTAAAATCTTGATATACTGATACAGTGATTCATGTTGATTTCATTTCTTTATCCTTACTTCCCGTTTCTTCTTTCTGGCTCGTCCTCTATAAGGTTAAGCTTCCTCTTTGTGAAGTAACCTCTGCCAACTGCTTCGCTGGTATCATTTTCTTCTTCTTCTTTATTAATGGCAGTAAGCTTCGCAACATTTTTTCGCAGGTTGGCTTAATTTCTCCTTCTTCTTTCTTGAACTTGTGTTGCTATGTTCTTGTCCCTTTCATTGATGCCTTAGCTATTCATCTCCTTTGAATAGTTCCTTGCGAATTGAAGATAATTCTTTGTGAAATCCCCAATGATGATACAAAGTGCTTTGGCTTCTGATTTAATCATCTCTTTACTTCTCCGTTGCTGTGTACTATAGAATAGTCATTAATGCTTTGATAAATTCAGTCTTATTTTGCTGGTATTTCTATGAACAGTTCTATGCTTGATAAGGTTTCATTTCCTTGGTTTACCACCCTTGAATTATTGTGATTGGTGAAGACTTTCGCTTTGAATATGATGAGTGAAGTTAAATATCTTCGTTCGCAGTAACTTTTTTTGGTTGGTATTCCTTTGATTCAGGTCATTGATCTCTTCGATGATTTTAACTTTATAAAACAGACGTATGAAGTTTCTTCATGCATGCTTCTACTTGGTTTTACTTCGTTTAGATTTGACGTTTCGCCCAGCCAGTATGGTTTCTTTACTTTTGACAGTAAACTTTATAGACCATTTTTATTGTGATATTCATGGTCATTAGTGCCGGTTTCATCTGTCGTTGTATAGATGCGTATTTTATCGCCGTTGTATTTGTTGAGAATGCTCTTTGTATTTCAGTAGAGAATTCTTTGCTTGCTGCGATCACTTCGCTGCAAACAAGTTCTGTTGATCGATCGAATATCACTTCTAGAATGTCCGTCACCAGTTCATACTCCAAGCCATTCTTCCAACTGATGAAAACAATACTGCAGCTCAATTACGTGTTCATCAGCAGCAACCCATTCAGATATACTACCGTTTGTTAGCTATACTACCGTACGTCATTGCAGTCCCAAATATCACCCTCTTCTCATGTCTTTTCCCATCTTATTACTTCTTCGCAGCTTCACGATTTGTGCATATGAACCATTTGATTAATTTATTCTCTTTTTTTTTACTATTTTTATAATGGGTGTGTGGCGTTATTTATGATATTTATCCTTTATTCTTTCTTCTCCATTAGTTATGGAATCTTAAGTTTCTAACATTGGTTTAAATCCATTTACTTGTTGTGGTGTTCCATTTATTCCATTTGTTTACATACAGGGGCAGAATCTCATGCTACTTTCTCTTGGATTTCTCCCATTTGTTCTCACACGGTCCTTTAGCTAAATTTTTTCTTCATTTTCCCTTGGTAATATTTCTCCCCTGGGTCACCTACGAACTTACCTGCCTGGTCTTACATATGTACTTCTCCCAGTGACATCTTATAATACTTGTTCTCTGCGATATGTACTTCAAGATTTTGTCCCTCTGTACAGGATTTAATTGCTCCAGCTTGCTGTTTGCGATAGATTTGCAGACATTCTTTATTCTATAGTCCCCTGAATTTTGTTACGTCCATGTGATGGCTTCGCAGACTTGAGGCTGCGATGACGTCTTTGGTAGTAATAATTTTATCTTTGTATTATTCCTTTCTTCGTTGCTGGCAATACTACTATGTGTAGTTCCTTGTTGGATAGATTTTTTAGATTGCGTTCTCGCAGCTTTGTATCATTCTTCTTTCTTTGTTAAGTCCATTATTTGTATGTTGTTGTGGCTCATGGTTGGTGGCTGTTGGGGCTATAGTTAGAGTCTCCTCTATTTACGTTGTTATGGTCCTTGCTGTTGGTGTGATCCCATTGCACATGTACCACTACAGAGTCCATGTTTAGATGCTTTACTTTCCTGTAGAATTTCCTTGCCATTAATAACTCTTACTTAGAGAATATATGTCGCAAACAATTAATCAAATCAGCGAATTAAACACACACTTATATTTTTATTTTTTGAAGTGACATCATAATATGGAAGATTATCATCTTGATTTTGTAAAATGCACAGATTCAATTTAATTTGAAAGTTCAATGATTCCAAAACTGATTAAATGGTTATATAGAATGTGGTTTACTGTTTTTGAATCTACCCTCAGAATTTATTTTGATTTGAAAATTCAAAAGAAATATAAATTTTTCTTAAAAACAAAGTATAATCATATATGAAATTTTGGCTAAAATTTTGTTGTAAATCATCAGATCGAAATATTAAAAGCAAAATTAGAGAGAAGAAAAGAATTTGTCCTTTTGATGCTAAATGTCGGTGAAGACTCTGTTAATTTCATGAGAGGGGTTATCTTCCAATCTACTTCCATTTGCCTTCTTTTAACTATTGGTGCTATTCATTGTCTGAAAGTGTGCGGAAATCACTATAACTCCCATATTTTCCTTTGTATATCACGGATCTCATTGAATTCATCACCAACAATTTATAAGTTCTTTGAATCTTCCTCAATCCAGTAAGCAGGTCCCTGTTTCTAGCGCCAAAATGTAGTTGCAGGAAATCCCACAACACACCCCTTGTAATTTCTTGATCTAAACTCATTTGATATTATAATAATGATTAAAATACTAAAAATTGTAAATAGACACACAGATTTTTACATGGTTCGATCAATTTGAACTACATCCATGATTCTTCACTATGATTGTTTAAATTTACATTTTGATTTACATTGATAATCTCCATTAATGAAGTTCTAAATCTAGTTTTGGGGAAGGAGATGATAAAGAAAAATATATTCTCTCTCTAAAAATCTCTCTGCAAAATATCTCTCTCTCTCTCTTCTAAAATTGTCCCTCACTTTCTCTCTCATGCTCTTCTCTTTATATAGGTATCTTCATGGTGGTTGACAACTCACATTCAACTCATATTTCCCATTTTTTTTAGGATATCTGTTATGCTTCTCGCAGGCTCTGCTATGCTTCTCGCGGGATTTCTCTACAACCACAAAATCTTCATTTCCTTCCTTGTTCTCGCGAGATCCCTCCTTATTCTTGCGAGCATTCTCTCCAACTACAAAATCTTCACATCTTTCTCGTGTTTTATGCTGTCGTTGTCTATTACGCCATTATTTGAATTATTCTGCGACACTCACAGTGTGTTGTTGAGGAACTCACAGAAATATTGTTAATAATTTCGTAAGAATATTGTTGTGGCGATATTCTGATCCTACATAATGCATAAATGTGGTGAAGAAGTGAAAACATACCAGAATACCAAGAGAATTTAAGAGACTGGGAGTTATTGATATCGAGATTCCTTGGAGAGAATTATTATTAACCAATATGGGAGCATCGCAGATCTTAGAAAGATCCTGGGATACCCCATTAGGAGCTTCATTTACATAATCATTTGTGATACCATGTGTAAGATCGCCAAAAATGTTAGATAGCTGGGCCATGGAAGATTCAAATTGCAAGGATTCCACTGCGGAAGGGATATCATCATCATCATCATCGTTGTCATTGTCAGAATCATACCTTGAATTTTCTTCATTAGATTGAGGAGTTGAAGAAAAAGAGAATTAGGTTTTTCTTTTCTTTGAGGGAGGAGAACCAGATTTCTCTCTGCGAGGAGCAGTAGACTTCCCTTTGGGAGGAATAGTAGATTTCTCCTTGCGAGGAGCATCTTTGTCTTTCCCCTTAGTTTTCACAATCTTCATAGGTTTTATTTCTTCAATAACCTGCGAACACAGATAAAGATAAGAAATAGAGGCAACAATATATTGTTAAGAATTATAAAGGAATATTTCTTACTTCATCTGTGAGCGATTTAAGGGCTAAAAAGGTGCTGGGCTTTCCAAATTTCTGGTAGTTAAGTTTCAGCCTGTTAATCTGGAAAAATTGGAGTAGTCAGCGAGAGAATGAAAACATGAGGAAGATAATAATGATAATCATGCAAAAAAATTGAGGGAACATACCTCTTTATTCCTTTAAGGACAGTTGAAAACCCACGGTTGATATTCTGCGAGATTCGCTGGCAATACATGAGGACCGGAGATGTAGGGACCCTCTAGGCATAATGGAAAAATAAACCATTTATCATCACTGGAGTGGAGAGGGCCTTGATTATTACCCTATTCTAATCGATGTCTAACATAAGAACTTTATCTTCAGCGATGTCATCTTTCTTTTGTAAGCGGACACCCCAACAAGTGTTTTTCTTCTTCATAGGGATTATATCGCAATTTGCGAAGAAGTTCTCCACAGTATACATCGCGGGGATAATTGGAATATCCTTGAATTTAGGATTCTTCGCAGTATCAGGATAACAAGATTCTTTACCAGCACCGCGAGTAGCATATTCAAGGATTAAGCGAATACAATCCCCACTCAACTGATATACCGCTCGCAAGAATTTCTCGTGAGAGAGTATCGCGTAGAATAAAGGAAGTTCTGGGTTATAGATAGGAATGGGAAGACTATCCTTAAGCTGGCCTAGCGAGACTATGATCTTCTCATGATTACATGGAAAATCAAAAAATAATGGAACAGAAAGTTCAGACTTAGGGTTTTGATTGGGAATGGTGGACAAAGCAAAACCTTTGTCTTGAAATTATTTTTGGATCTTCTCGAAAGCGATCATATATTTGTGACCAGCTGCAACCATTTTTAGTATGGGAATGAAGATTGAAAGAGTAAAAGACCGAAAGAAAAATTGTGACAGTAGCGGATTCGGAATTTACGGAAGAACAGTGAATTTGCAGAGAAATTACGGAGAGAAGGAAGAAAGAAGTAAAAAGAAGAAAAGAGAAGAGTGAAGAAGATATATATAGAAGGTAAAAAATCTCGATAAAATAAGTACAATTAATATAAGGAAGAGACGTGAACGGTTGGAATGCAGCGGTTGAAAGGGACGTGTCAGAGGTTGAATGGAAGAAAAAACACGTATAATAAATCTGACAATAAATGCAGAAATGTGTCAGAACAATAAAAAGCGAAAAGATGAACAGTTGCGGCATTCTAATTCTCATGATGTTTCCTCCTTCGCAGGAAAGACATGAGAAGAGGCAAGATGTAGGACCAGAATATCGCCATGATATTACTCTTCCGAGATTAACAACACTTCTGCGAATATCATAAGATAATTCAAAGAATGACGAAATAGCTGACGAATGAAGAAACACGAAAAGAACATGATTGTTCTGCGATGATTACAACGCTTATGAGAAGTGACATTATAACTACTGCGATAATATCGCGAGTCAGATACGAAATTAAAGGACAACTTAACTGTCATCCACTATGTAACTACCCTATATAAGGAGACCCAGTAGATTTAGAGAGATGATGATGTATTTTTGAGTGTTGAGAAAGTCTTGAGGAGAGAGAAAATTCAAGAGAGCGGTTGTATTCTTGATTTCTTCCATTTCTTGTAAACATTTCTGAAAATCAAATAATAAAGTGTTGTTTTTAATCTTCAAATATGTGTTAATTACTGTAAATTCTTATCAAGGATGCGGTGTGGGATTTCCTGCAACTACAGAGGGAGAGGTATAGTAGTTTTTTTGCTATTAAAAAGAGTTTGGGTCTGCAGGTGAGTCTTCTTATTATTCAAGATATCCATCTTAATATTAGTATTCATATTAGAACCATTAGTGATACTCCTAAAATACAAGATTTATTCTTAATACTTTTACCACTAAAGTCTGGAAGCAGTGTAGTTGGGTTGGTCCTGAGGAGAATGGAATTATGATCAACTTTGATGGTTCTTTGAAAGAAACTACTGCTGATTTTAGAACTATTCTAAGGAATTATCAAGGGGATGTTATCAATTGTGGCTATGGGGGATGTGAATTGGAGAGAGTGCCAAGCATACCACCAAATTTGTTGATTGACAACCTATATGGACAAAACCTAATATAGTCATGGCTCTAGCTATGCAACTAGGACATAAGGGCGTCAAGGATTAAGAAATCCAGCTTCAAGAGTCTCTTTATTTATAGATTTGTGAGGCTGCGTATAACTTTGAATTCAAGATAAGATTTCTTAAAACTCAAGCAAATACTTACTCAGTTTAGACGAAACTCTAAGTTAAGAATTCATGTACGCATGTGAAAATCTCGTATTGAAATTACATAGAAGAATATGCACTAAAATACGAGGGTACCCAAATACACCACAATCTTTTATTTATCCACCTATAAGTCCTCTTATCGAAAGTGATCTTCTATGGACAAAGTCGAGACAATGCAACAAATCATTATTCACACTTTGTGTGATTGTCTATGGATACGAGATCGAGATATTACGACAACCAAAGTGTGATACTTGATAATAGGTTTGGACTTAACCAACCTCTATATGATCAATATCAAGTATGTACGAAGTTAACGTTTGTGTAATTTACTTTAAATTATATAAACAAATATAATTTCAAAAAATAAAAGTAAATCACACAACAGGATTTTGTTAACGAGGAAAACTGCAAATGCAGAAAAACCCCGGGACCTAGTCAGAATTGAATACTCTCTTCATATAGTTGAGACCAAGCAACTACCCCTAGTTCACTTAGTTTCCTCAGTATCCCTGCGCTTCCGACTTCGATGAGTGTATGCACCAGAACAATTCCTTTGGATCATATTCCAAACAATAAAAGAACAACAAATCTGTTTGGTATCAACTCTTTCGATTCTTTCAAGATAAAGATATCTCAAGTCATACGCAAAGGCTCTTCCGTTTAATCTAATAAACTCCTTTGCCTGGTTAGATCAATCTATCCAATAAATACCGAAGTGGTTAAGTTTAGATTCACAATTAATCGATATAGATTCCAACATGAAACTATAAAGTGATGCAGATCTCACGCAACTAATCAATCAAATAAATATGATTCTAGTTGGACCCCAGCCGATCAAGGTTTGTGCACACCCAAAGATATGAGAAACAAATAAGAGATCTTATTTGTCTTCAAATCTTCTTTAATGTTCAATAAACACCTGCACAACACCATTTGAATTTCTTGTGATCAATTACACACAGATTGGAGTCTGTTAACAATGGATTATCACAAGATATTTTTACATCTACAAATAGTTCTGAAGATCTCGTCGATACTTCGGTCTAGTTTGAGTGAATCTTATATCAGAAGATAAGATTCTCAAGAATAAAAAAACTAGGTGCAATCAAAGTTTTAACAACCTTTAGTCAATCAAATCAGTCGAAAACTAATAATACTGCAATTATCTAGTTTTCCACCAACGGTAATCGCAGAGCTTTTTGATCCCACATAAGTCTTTAAACAAGCGGTCGTAAGATATTTTGCCTAATTAGGGTACTTTCCTCTCCGGATAGACGGATCCACCAAAAACAACAAAAAGATGAAGTTTTTCTGGCTCTTAGGATAGTTTGCTTGAAATGCAAACTTAGGTATTTATAGACCAAGGATGTTTGGACACCAAGGAATTTCCAAAACCAAAAATATTCTCAAGATATGCAATGAATGGCAAAATTCGGTTTTCATAATTCCAATAAATGCTTGTTCGAAGTTTCCGAAATCTCTCAATAAAAAAATATCCAATTAGTAAATGCACATTACTAAGTTTTATTCTATAGAGATATGCATTTAATTGCTGGTAATTAAAGCATATAAAACCAAAAACGTTATTTAAAAGATTCTCAATTTATTTCGGCACAGGATCTTTTTGAGTACTAAGGAATATCTTTGAACAATAAATGATGAGAGTTACTGAACGTGTTCAAAGTATGTTGACATCTTTTCACTGTAAATATTTATTCATATTTACATGGATTTACATTCTTGGAATCGGTTATATCACACTTCCAAACAAGTTTAGAATTGATTCACCTGTGTTCCAAGATCACTATGTGATTGATCAAATATCAAATCACAAATATGGGTTCAATCGGTTTTTCCCATCTTTAGGATCGATTATACCTTAATATGTAAACACTTATGATCGGTCACACAAGTTACCAGGACCGGTTACATCAGTTACCAGGATCGGTTACATCAATTACCAGGACCAATTACCATATACTCATGGTATTGCTTGTGATCGGTCACACTAGTTACCATGATCTATTACACCAATTACCAGGATCGGTTACACCAATTACAAGGATCGATTACAAAACTTCTCCGTGATCGGTCATACCAACTACAAGGATCGGTCACATAAATTACAAATATCGATCATACCATCTCATGGTGATTACTTAGGATCGGTTACACTAATCAACAAAAACTAGTCTTACCAAATCATAAGTCAGACATTGTGATTATTTATACCAAGATACATAACAAATTTACGATCGGTTCTACCATCTTACATATATTGGTAATTCAAAGATATGAAATGAATATCCGTACCAATAATCCTAGCAATTTCCCTTTCGATTCATAAAACAAGTTCATGAATGTACTTCCTTTAAACAAATGTAAAATATTATTTCCTAGGACCATAACCCATTCACATAATCAAACAATATATACATGATTATGTCGATGTAATATCTACGAAGTCCAAAAGATAAGCGTTATACTTTATAGTCTAATTCCATAATATTATTATCATACAAATATGACCATGTCACACCACTAGAGTAATATATACACTATGAATAATATATACAGTTTCGCAGTTATGTTTTTGAAAAAGCGGGGGTCTAACAACCTCACCCAATATTTCGATTAGCAATCTGTATGGACAACTCCGAGTTGTTTTCTAGAGAATCAACTAGACTCAATCAATAGAAAATACTCAATGAGTTATTATCTCAATCTCTCGATTTGATTTACTCAAGAAAATATGATTCGCGAGTCTAATCTAAGAGAGATAACTTGGATGGTACCACAGACCAATATCCAAGTGTCAATCGATTTAAATCAACAACCAATAGGTCAGATATTCTAATCGATTGAAAAGCGCACAACATATATTATTTTAATAATATAAAAATATAATGCGGAAAAGAAATAACACATACACCAGAATTTTGTTAACGAGGAAACCGCAAATGCAGAAAAACCCCAGGACCTAGTCCAGATTAAACATATATCGTACTAAGCCGCTACAGACACTAGCCTACTCTTCGGTTTGGACTGTAGTTGAACCCCAATCAATCTCACACTGATCCAAGGTATATTTATGCTCCTACGCCTCTGATCCCAGCAGGATACTGCACACTTGATTCCCTTAGATGATCTCACCCACAACCAAGAGTTGCTACGACCCAAAGTCGAAGACTTTAGCAAACAAATATGCTCACACAGAAAAGTCTACAAGATAAAAAAAATTCGTCTCCCACGAATAAACCTATGAGTTTTGTTCCGTCTTTTGATAAATCAAGGTGAACATGAACCAATCAATAAAACCAGATTATATTACAATTGTACTCGGAGGCTAAGAGGTCATTGCGAACAATCAAAACCTACGGCTTTCTATTGTCATTATTTCACCATCTACACCTTCTTCTTCTTCTTCTAAGAAAAATTCGATAGGAGTGGATGCTGCTTTTAAAATCTTATCTGATGTCTTGGATGAGGCTAAGAGGTCTTCTACTGACCCCGTAAAGCAGGACGTCTGCGAGGTTTTATGTAAGTATCTTGGTTCTAACCAAATGGCTTCACAAGCAGCTTTAGAAAGTGAAGTTGAATCGCTCAAAAGAAATTTCCAAGCTAAGACTTCAGAATGTGACATTCTCTATCAAAAGATTCGCAATTCTTCACTTGACTGCGAGAATCTTCGCAACAAGAATAATGAGTTAAAAGGTATAATTTTCCTTCCTCTGTCTCTGGTTTTTCTGTTCTAACACATTTTCATTTTCTCTGTATTCAAACTTCCTTCTTAAATTCTTGGTTCGTATATTTAGTTTTAAATCAGAATCGATTCATGGAGAGACTTAAATTTGAGTTTATCGCTGAAGAAGCTCGTGTTGAAAAAGATTCTTGGATGGACTAGTATAATAGATTAGATAATATCTACACATATTCAATAGATCAAATAGATAATCTTACTAATGAGAATAATCAATTATCGCAAAGCCAAAATTTATTAAGTAGCGAGGTTGCTCGCCTCTCATATTTGTTAATCAAGGCTAACTTGGCGACGGAATCTTTATCAGATGAAAATAGAACTTTATCTTAAGAAAAACATAGTTTTTCAAGCTTGATGGCGATTTCCTCGCAACAATTGAGTAATCTTCAAAGAATATGTGATAATCAAGAGAAATCTCTTCGTTCTCTTAAGGATGAACTCAAGGAATTAACTGAATAATCTGCCACTGAGAAGGATAAACTTATCAAGGGTAGATTAACTCTTAGTTTAAAGGCCAGCA
Organism: Papaver bracteatum; assembly: GCA_023529315.1. Classification (NCBI taxonomy): domain Eukaryota; kingdom Viridiplantae; phylum Streptophyta; class Magnoliopsida; order Ranunculales; family Papaveraceae; genus Papaver; species Papaver bracteatum. Next base: position 107,138 of record JAJJWX010002920.1, read on the forward strand.
AGCTTCAATATTAATACTCCCAATTGGAAGAATCTTATTCTTTATTAGCAAAGGAAAACTCGTATCTCCTTTTTAAAGAAGAAAATATAAAATCTCTCCTGAAGGGTATAGTTGGGGACAAATTTGACGATGCCATGAATCAATGGGAGAATTGTTGCTTATCTTTAATTCAAAACTTAACTTCTCAAAAAGAAGGTAGTCATTTTGACTATCATGACTGTTAATTTTCCTATTTAATTTCTCCACTATACTTCTTGCGAGATTTTCATCTGAATATTTTCTTGTCATTTTTGTTTCTCGCAGAATCTGAAAGAAGCCTTCGCTCTACCATTTCTGACCTGACTGATAAGTTGGCTAAAGCTCGCAAAGAAAATGGATCTTTCCTTTCTCGTTATGTTAAACCTCGCGATCAAGCAGAGAGAAGATATGATTATCTTGAGAAAATATTTCTCAAGAAGACCAGACAGAAGAAGAAAAAAGTCCACCTAGAGAAGTAACCACTGGTGGTAAAGCAATTGTTGGCGAAAAAGAAGAATCTCGAATCAATCACAATGAGAAGAATGTTGGTGAAGTTGATAATGCTAACAAGGATGATGAATCTGGCGATAACAATACTGAAGCCTGAGTTTTATTTTTATTTTTGTTTTCTCTTTTCTCTTTTTTCCTCTTTCTTGCGAGTAATGCAACTTTATGCAACTTTGGAACTCGACTTTTATTTCTGTTATTTTGAATATTCTCAAGGAATATAATGATATTTTATTTATCCACTCCCCTACTTGCCCTTCATTATCTTTCTTGGAATGGTCAATTAATTCCTGCATTCTTTCTTTGCGAACTGTGTTGCGATATTTCTTGCGAAATTATAGAAGATGTTGTGATATGATGAATAATTCTGAAGGATTCTGAGAGATCTTTCCTGCATTCTTAAAAGAAAATAGTTAATGTTTGGGATTATTCTATTGGTCTTATCTTGCCTTCCTAATTAAAGGTCTTACTTTGCCAATTTTTCTGTCTGCGACAAAATCGCAGGACGTCTTTACATTTGTATGCAAAAACCCATTGATCTTGTCTTATCTGTATTTTGTCAATTTCTCTGCGACAACATGAAAAGTCTAAGTTCCCTTACGAGAACAAAGCCTCATGACATTGTCGTCTTGCGATGAAATCGCAGGACGTCTTTATACTTTCATATAAAAACCCATTGATCTCATCTTAACTTTCTATTATAGCTTGTTGCCTCTGTATAATATTTGTCACGCGACAATATGACAGGCCTAAATGATCTTGTGAGCATAAAGCCCCATGACATTGCCGTCTTTAGACACTTATCATCTCCCTAATGGAGGGTGATGCCCTTATCTTCCCCCTGGTTGCCCCTTCAAAGAGGGCACATCGGCCATACAAGACTAGCTCCTCCCATCCGGATTTACCAACAACCAGCTGCTTTCGCAGCCTCTTGTCCTTTATGCCTATATGGCTTATAGTTACAAGACTACACCCTAAGTGGGGTTTTCTTCGGGCCGAGTGCATCATATCCAAGACTTACCAAGAATGGACAGGGTAGGTTCGTCCGTCTCGGGCATCCTTGGCTCAATCGTGTACCTCGGCGCCTTGGTCATACTCTGCACTTCTTAGAAGAGACCCTCGGTCGTCCAACCAGGGTATAACCTTATATAGTTGGAAATCCAAGGTACCTCTCCCGGATAGGTTTTCTTTAACCCCAACATCTTCATAACTCAGGTTCCATCAGCGGTATAACATTATCCCTGAGTCACGCAAAGAGATACCCCCTAATATGACGTGCTTTAGGTCTTACATTTGCCTCTTACGAAATTGTATTCGCGAACTAGGGTGTACGCCATAAAGGTTCGTCCCATTCTTTGTTTCTTTTGCGTATATCGCAATTTTTCATTCTTTATGTAATCTTGAATAATCTTGCGAACAAACTCGCCGCTGTAAAAATTTGTTTTGCCCATTTTTTATTAAAAATTTGTTACTGATAATATCTTTTTAAAAATAATCTATTCCATGGCCTACCAATTCTTTGACCAACATCTCTTCCCTCTGGGTCTACCAACCTATATGCCCCTGTTCCAACTATCTCTTTAATGATATACGGTCCATCCCATTTTCTCGCCATCCTTCCACCATGTTCTCGCTGGTACTCTGGTGTTTCTCGCAAAACTAAATCGTCTGATTGAAACTCACGTTTCTTGACTCGCTTGTTATATTCGCGAGCCAACCTTCGCTAGTAATTTTCCATATGTTGTAATGATTTTTCTCTATTCTCTTCTAATTCATCAAGTTCTCTTAGAATCATGCTAGCATTAAGATTCTTCTTCCAAACCTCTATTTTTGTTGTAGGAATAACAACTTCTGTTGGTAGCACTGCTTCAACACCATATGTTAAACAAAAAGGTGACATCCCAGTTGCCTCTCTCCTGGTTGTGTTATAAGCCCAGACTGCATTATGTACCTGTTCACACCATGCTCTATGGTACCCTTCTAGTTTCTTTTTCAAGAAGTCAGCGATTGTCTTATTAGTTGCTTCATCCTGACCATTAGCTTGTGGGTATAAGGGAGTATATTTTCCACATCTTATCTTAAATGCATTGAGTAGAAATTCTATGTTTTGTCCTTCAAATTGTTTTCCATTATCAGAAACCAACTGTGCTGGAATTCCAAATCTGCAGATGATATTTTCAAAGATGAATGTAAATATATCCTTATCGCGAATATGTTGTACTGCTTTTACTTATGCCCATTTTACGAAGTAATCTGTCGCGATAATTAAGTATCTCTTCTGTCCTGAACCTGGCACAAAGGGTCCCACGATATCTAAGCCCCATTTTCCAAAAGGCTACACACTTTTTTAAGATGATAATGGTGCCCCTGGTGCATGTATCCTCTTTCCATAACGCTGGCAATCTTCACAACGTTTTGATAATTGTTTTGCATCTTCATGCATATATGGCCAATAATAGCCTTGCATTTTTGTTCTATAAGCCAAAGATCTTCCTCCGCTATGATTACCAGCATCACCGCTATGCAAAATTTTTAATATTTTTTCTCCTTTTTCCCGTGTCAAACATCTAAGTAATGGCCCATTAAAAGATTTTCGATACAATACACCATCCCTTAATTCATAATTTGTTGCACGGATTTTTAATTTGTGCGCCTCCAATATATTTCTTGGTGTTTCGCCTGTCGCCAAGTATGCGTGAAGTTCTGCTCTCCAATCTGCGATAATGTCGCTGGCTAATTCTTCTGTGCCATTTTCTATTATCATTACATCCACATTTTCTTCTTCTTTTTTATTAATTGAAGGTGATACAAGTGTCTGAATTATTATGCATCTCGCAGCTGGGTTTGTCATCATACTTTATATGAACGCAAAAGCATCTGCGAGTCTATTATCTTTTCTTGATATATGTCTCCATTTTATTTTTGGAATTCTCGCAGACAATTCTTCAACAAGTTTCTTGTATTTCTTCGGGGATGGTTCATTTGTTGTGTATTCTCCTTTTATCTGGCGAATAACCAATTGCGAGTTACTGGTAATCCTTGCGTTCTCCAACTTCATCTGTACGGCGAACTTTAGAGCATGCACTACAGCTTCATATTCTGTCTCACTATTAGTGGATGTGAAATCAAAACGAAATGAGAAAGCCATTTTTTCTCCTTCTGGCGAGATAAAGACCACTCCAATTCCATTTCCTTCCCCATTTGACGATCCATCCACCAATATTTCCCACATGTTCGGTTCCTTTAATAGATCTTTTGGATCTCCATGTTCTTCTTCTATGTCCATCATTTCTTCCACAGCTTCATCATCTTCTAGAGGGAATTCTGCTAAAAACTCTGCCACAACTTGTGATTTTGGTGAGGATAAGACTTCATATTTGATTTCAAAGTGCCCTACTTGTGCATTCCATCTCTCAACTCTGCCCGATATTTTTGAATTCTTCATTACTGATTCAATGGGTACCTTTGTTAACACCTTTATTTTATGTGCTTGAAAATATATGCGAAGTTTAAAGGTTGCATAAACCAATGCCAGAATTAACTTCTCAATTTTTGAATAATTTTTCTCTGCAGAATTAAACATTTTTCTGATGTAGTAAATTGGTTTTTCTACCCCTACATCTATTCGCAATAACACCGCACTTAAGGCATGCGATGTTGTCGCAAGATAAATAAATAATTCTTCTCCCGGCTCCGCTTTCTGTAAAATAGATATGTTCATTAGATAGTTTTTAATTCCGTGAAAATCCTTTTCGCATTTATCTTTCCACTTGAATTTTGTACCCTTCCTGAGTATATTGAAAAAATGCTTGCATTTATCTGAAGATCGCGAGATAAATCTTCCTAGCGATGCTAAGAGCCCATTCAACTTCTGTCCATCTTTCACTGTTGCTGGCGTTGGCATATCGCGAATTTCCTGTACTTTCTCTGGATCAACTTGAATTCCTTCTTTTGATACAATATAACCTAAAAATTTCCCTGATGCTACTCTGAAAATGCATTTCTCAGGATTCACCTTGATGTTAAAGAGTCGCATTTGATCAAAATTTTCCTTCAAATCTTGTACATGGTTCTTTGCTTCTTTGATTCTTTACTCTTTACTTATATGTCATCTACGTACACTTCTAATGTTTTGTGTATCCACTTTGCGAACACCTTTTCCACCATTCTTTGATACGTTGCACCAGCATTTCGTGACCCAAATGACATTTTTGTGTAACAATATAATCCTCTTGGAGCGAAAAATGCAGTGTGCTCTTGATCTTCTTCAGCAAGAGGGATCTTATTGTATCCTTTATACCCATCCAATGAAGATATTCTATAATTTCCTGCTGCTGACTCAACCATTTGAGGAATATCTAGTAATGGAAAGTTATCTTTAGGACAAGCTTTGTTTAAGTTAGTAAAATCTATGCAAATTCTTATCCCTTTATTCTTCTTTGGAACCACTACCATATTTGCAATCCACTCCGGGTATTTTGCTTGCCTTATAATTCCCGCATCGAGCATCTTATGTAATTCTTATTCTATCTTTGAGTGATAAGTTGTCGGGATTTTCCTTATCCTTTGTTTAAATGGTCTCACATCTTTGTTAATCTCTAACTTATGACATGCAACTGATGGATCTATTCCAGGCATTTCATCCATACTCCATGCGAAAATATCCTTATATTCTCGCAAGAGGTTTATGGTTTGTTCTTCTTCATCTGCACCCATCTTAGTTCCAATTTTAAGCATTTTAGGTTATTTTTCACTTCCAACATTTATTTCCTTTGTTGGTTCTGCTGCGGTGTAGCTGGCCTCAGGTTCTCCCATTGGCGTTGGTGTTTCCATGATTCTCGCGGGCTCATCTTCTTGCGAGATCTCGCTGGGTATTCCTTTTCCTTCTTTTGCTCTTATCATGTAAACTTTAAATTCTTCTTCCTTTTTTGCCTCTTTTGCCAATTTTCTGCGAGCTTTTCGAAAATTTGGACGCTCTTCATAGCTTCTCACTTCAATTCGATAACACAGTTTCACGAGATCAGTATCTCCTCTAATTTCTCCAATTCCACTAGGCATAGGAAATTTAATGTATTGATGTAATGTTGATGCTACAGCTTGGATTGCGTGTATCCATGGTCTCCCCAATATCATGTTATATGGTGCTTCCATATCCACCACACATAATGTTACTTGTGTTTCAATATCTCCTAGCGGAATGCGTACCATTATTTCACCTTTAGGTTTCGTTACAGATTTTCCAAAACCATGAATGTGATAATTTGAACAAGACATCTCTTCATCCTTATATCCCATCTTCTTAAATGTGTGATAGAATATAATATCTATAGAACTTCCTGCATCTACCAAAGTTCTATTCACAGTCCATTCTTCTGCAGATCTTGTTGATTTCTTCTCCTTCACTCGCATAGTAGATACCGTGATTACCAATGGAAATGTATGATCCAAATTTTCTTTTGGTATTTCTGCTGCTGTGAATGTGATTTCTTTCTTTTCCCAATCTTTCAGAGGTGATATTTTCTCCACTGTCGTAATTATTTTTCCTTCAAAATCTCGTTTATGAATCTTTCCTCTAATATCTTTATGGAATTGGTTAATCATTTTTTTTGTTATCATATTGCACTCCAACTTCCTGTAATCCTCCTTTACTCCAATTGTTTCTTCAACTGCTTCACCAATTTGTTCAATCATCTTCTTAAATCGAATATTGATCTTTTATCTTGCTTTTTCCTATAATTTTCAACTTTCAATCCCTGTTTCGGGCGCCAAAATGTAGTTGCAGGAAATCCTACACTACACCCTTGATAAGATCTTACAGTGATTAACACATATTTGAGTGATTAAAATGACACTTTATTATTTGATTCTCAGAAATGTTTACAAGTAATGGAAATAGATTAAAAATACAACCGCTCTTTTGTTTCTCTCTCCTCAAGAATTTCTCAACACTCAAAAAATACATCATCCTCTCTCTGGACATACTGGGTCTCTTTATATAGGGTAGTTACATAATGGATGACAGCTAAGCTGTCCTTTAGTTTCGGATCTGGCTTGCGATGTTCTCGCGGTAGTTATAATGTCAATTCCCGCAAGCGTTCTAACCATTGCAGAACGATCATGCTCTTCTCATGTTTATTCAATCGCAGCTATTACGTCATTCTTTGGATAACTCTTTAAGTTATTTTTATGACACTCGCAAAGTGTTGTTGAAGAGCTCGCAGTGATGATCGCAGGAGTGTTGTTAATCTCGCAAGAATACTGTCATGGCGATATTCTGGTCCTACATTAGCATCATCGTTGTTGAAAATCCATAGCTATAACAATGAGAAAAGAATCGGTTCTCAATCATTTTTATACAATGCCATAGTATTATTACACAGCGTCAAAGTCCAATTGCATCAAAACTTCAACAACAACACTATGGGGATACTTTAATCCCCCTTAGTCAATACTCCATCTCACATGGAACCACTTCCCCTTACATAATGATCCAAAAACCATATGTATTTGTAGTGTGAATTATAATTAATTCTCCCCCTTTTTGTCAATAAATTGGCAAAGGTACAAGAACGAGATCTTAATGAAATTTCCGTAAGAGACATTGAAATTTCATGACCAAAGGTAAATATGTATCATCTTGTTTAGATGCAATCATAAAGCCGAAGCTAAATGCATTCATCAAGGAGTTTATAAAGACGCAAGTTAAGCCCTATAATATTCCACAGCCGCACTCCCCACAAATATTTGGCAATTAAGTACAAGTTCAAAAGAACTCTCCCCCATAAAATGTCATTCCCTAAGGAACAACAAGAGCGACCTTAATTTCAAATGAAAAGAAGTATTTCTTTAGACTCAACAAATTACATACATCTATGAATTTGGAATCCAACAAGAAATATTCAATCAAATTAACCACAACGAACCAAGATTAATTTGACTAAATATGCTCAACACAAGTAAACTTATGGTGACTTAAAAAATTAATTAAATTAATCACAAGAGAACTTGCAAATAATCTAATTGTCATACTCAACCAAACTAATTACAAGAGTAATCAATTTAATTGGCCACATTCGACATAAGAAGAACTTACGGAGTGCTAACTAAATAACCATACCAGATGATTGATTTAGTTCATTTGGGCTCAACACAAGATATTATGGAACCCAGACTAAGATTATCATAGGATATGACAACCTTAACCGTAAATGTACTCAACATAAGTAAACTTATGGAATACAAACTAAATATCCACACAGGTTGATTAATTTAGTTCTTAATGCTCAACATATAACATCTCATGGAACAACCAACCATGCCAATAAGGAATCGACTTAGTCGTATCGTGCTCAACATGAGATACACAATGGAACCTTCACGGTAATACATAATAATATGGATAAATAAAGCTTTATACCATGGATAATACAAGGATTCATTCTATGTTTCAATCACTATTTGCACAATGACACACAATAGACATAATCCTTGAATCACAAAAGATTTTAACCCATCTTACATCAACAATTGACAATATAGGCTTAAATTTTGTGCTTGTCAAAAGTTTATTCATCCTTTTATCAATATATGCATATCAATTCACGAACGACTTTACTTTTGACAAAATATGGGACAATCAAGTTCACGGACGTAAACACACATATCCCATCAAAATATTGCAATATATAAAATCATAAAGATTAATATTGCAACCATTATCTTCCAAACAAACTTAAAAATTTTAAACCAAAAAATCTAAAAACAATAAGAAGATGAAAACATTGGATAGCTTTGTGTAATCACAATAATGGCTATTCCAAAATACCAGTTATTCATCTAAACAAAAAGAACCATAGAATATTTACTAGATTTTAAAAGAAATCAGAGTTCATTAAGAACCTCGTATATTTCAATGAAGCCATCAAAGAAGGTATCGCTGATTTCATTTATTCTATTGACCGTAGACACACCATGTTCGTGAGTCAGAACACTAACTTTGCGGTCAACCACCCGAGAAAGATGTCTGCCTTTGGCACAGTCCATGATAAGCTTCTTTTGATTTCGTATCAGAATGTTCTGATTAGCAAGAAATCTGGTCTGACCATCTAGAAGTTGGTTTATTTGCAACTGAAGATTTGCAAACTCGACCTTTGAATCGTTCTGAAAACGAGTTAAATCCTTGACAGAATCATCAATCCAGAAGTTGTGATCCTTTCTTTCAAGCATCTTCTTTATAACAAGCTCTTGAATTGATTCACGTTCCTGCTTTCCTTCCTCCATATCAAGACACACAATCTCTTGATATCTTGTAGAGATCTTCATAGCAGTTTAAGGAATAAACACACAATATAGGAATATATATGCATTCGTGAACGAGAGTAATAATCTCTAATTCAAACCCTAAGAGTTCACGGGAGGAGGTTACAGGCGTTCGCGGACTGCTAATCTCAAAACTCAAACTGAAATACTATATAACATACTTGAGTATTTCTCAATAATTTTCCTTGCATCTCTCAAGCTTGAAACAAGGAAACAAATACCTGGAATCAGGTGATTGGGTGGAAACTAGTTCCACTGTGCTTATCGAGAAAAGGTTTGTATATATCAGCAGTCAGTTTGACCTTTGTTTTCTTCGCCTTTCTTCGGTTGGTATCCATCCCTGAAGGATAAAACATGGCGTTTTCAACAAATCCATCAGATGGATTTCTATGAAGACTAAGTCTAGGACCTCTTGCAATGGGTTCAAGAGGATCAGAATAGATAGGCATCCATTTCATAGGCTTAGGTTTATCAGAAATATCCTTATAAGTACAGGAAATCATTTTGTTAGCAACACAAGAATTTATGCCAGAATGCACTTGAGCCATGTACTGATTTCTATAATAGAGATCATTCTTATAAGGTTTCTGATTTCTTGTGGGCATACGATTCACTGTGTTAGTCGACTGACTATTTTTTCCATTGACAGTGAAGAGAAGCAAATTATGAAGCTTAGAAATTTGTTTCCTTCTTACAAAACAATGGATAGCATAGTGATTCTGTTTCCCATAAAAAGTACAGATTCGCGGAGGAGAAGCAATAATTGGCACCTGTTTAAACTCCATAGCCATGTGAGAAGATTGTAAGTTATGTAAACTTTTCTTGACACAATCTTCTTCTGGATAATACTTTGTCTTGTATAGAACGTCACGAGAGTTAGTTTGTACAGTGAATTTTCTCCTTAAGACAGAGTTTTCCTTTTCTAAGGATTTGCACTGTTCATGGGCCAGAATAAGAGATGCACATAGTTTTTCTTTTTCAGCACGAAGTCTGTTGAGATCTGATAAATGAGTCTCGATCAACCGTTTTACTCTTATTGAGTCCTCTTTAATAATATCCTCAAGAGTACAAATCTTTTCATGTTGAAGAGTAGTTTCTTGAAGAAGTTTCTCAATATTCTTAGAGAATGACTTAATGATATTGTAGAGATCAAGTTCTCGATCAAGAGACTTTTCAAATTCATCAATAAGCTGATCAAGATTATTAAAATCAATATCTTCAACTGTATGTCTTAAAATTCTGGTGAGCTCCTTTCCAGCTTCTTCCAGAGTGTCACATGCCTTATGAGAGGAAGAAATGTCATTATCGCATTGAACATTCTTTTTACCTCAGGATTCAGAAGAATCAACTAAGGAATAATCCATTGAGGTGTTCCCAAGACATTTGACATGATCAAAAGCTTTAGGAGTCATTTTGGTATGCGCAACAGATATTTTGTCCACAGACTCAGATTGCCACAAACACAGACTTGTAAGGTCTTAAACGTGTTTGCCTTCTCTGATACCAATTGAAAAAGCGGGGGTCTAACAACCTCACCCAATATTTTGATTAGAAATCTGTATGGACAACTCCGAGTTGTTTTCTAGAGAATCAATTATACTCAATCAATAGAAAATACTCAAGGAGTTATTATCTCAATCTCTCGATTTGATTTACTCAAGCAAATATGATTCGCGAGTCTAATCAAAGAGAGATAAATTGGATGGTACCAAAGACCAATATCCAAGTGTCAATCGATTTAAATCAACAACCAATACGTCGGATATTCTACTCAATTGAACAATGCACAACCTGTATTATTTCAATTATATAAAAATATAATGCGGAAAAGAAATAACACAGACACCAGAAATTTTGTTAACGAGGAAACCGCAAATGCAGAAAAACCCCGGGAGCTAGTCCAGATTAAAAAAACATTGTATTAAGCCGCCACAGACACTAGCCTACTCCAAATTAACTTCGGTCTGGACCATAGTTGAACCCCAATCAATCTCACACTGATCCAAGGTACAGTTATGCTCCTACGCCTATGATACCAACAGGATACTGCGCACTTGATTCCCTTAGCTGATCTCACCCACAACCAAGAGTTGCTACGACCCAAATTCGAAGAGTTAAGCAAACAAATCTGTCTCACACAGAAAAGTCTACAAGATAGATAAAATTCGTCTCCCACGAATAAACCTATGAGTTTTGTTCCGTATTTTGATAAATCAAGGTGAACATGAAAAAATCAATAAAACCAGATTATATTCCCGAAGAACAGCTCAGTTTTATTAATCACTTCACAATAGTCTTAATCGACTCAGCGAAAAAAGATATTGTGGAATCACAAGCGATGAGACGAAGATGTTTGTGATTACTTTTATTTCTTGCCTATCGGAGATAGAAATCTCAAGCCAATTATTACAATTGTACTCATACAATAGAAACAACAAGATCATATCACACAACTACAAGTAAAGTAGTATCGGTCTGGCTTCACAATCCCAATGAAGTCTTTAAGTTGTTAACCTGGTTTTAGAAGAAGAAAACCAAAGGTTAAAGGAGAATCAACTCTAGCTTAGCACACTAGTATCCCACAAAATATGTGGGTATTAGGTTTCCCAGTTGCTAGTGTTCTGCCTTATATAGCCTTTCAAATCAGGGTTTGCAATCAATGTTAGATTAGTAACAAAGCATTCAATATTCACTGTTAGATGAAAACCTGATTAGATACAAGCTAATATCTCTCAACCGTTAGATCCAAAACTTAGCTTGCCATACACACATGTACTTGACGATTTTGGGTTTGTGTAACCGTACCCAAACGTGTAAAATGGTTGGTTCAATATTAGTCAACCAAATGGTTAGCCAAATGATAACTTTCATATCAACTATATTCTTCTTCACCATAACTAGTCCAAATGACTCAAATGAACTAGTTAGAGAGTTGTTCAATTGCTATGAGATCTTATATACTACACAAGACACGATTGAAGCAAAAATGATGTGATTCACTCGAATCGATTCATGAACTATAAAGCCACGGTTTGCAATAGCATTCCTTAAAAAATTTAAATAACTTCATGAACATCGTTTTTAGACATAACCATTCAAGTTCGCGGACTGGGTTCGCAGACTCACATAACCGGTTGGAGTTCACAAACTCCAGCATAAATTCTCGGGTTCGAAAACTTTCGTCAGTTCGCGGATTGAGTTCACGGACTGAAACCGAGCTACAACTCTAGCAGAAATTCTTGGGTTCGAGAACTACGCATGTTCGCGGACTGCGTTCGCGGACTGGGTTGAGTGCTCAAGTTCCGATTTTCACTTGATTAACAAAGTTCGCAAACTTCGGTTCAAGTGCTAAGGACTTATACATATATGTGTTACCACAATAATATTTATATCCCCCAATGGTTATATTGTCTAAACTCCTATTTCAATAATTGAAACATTCTCAGAAGACGTCATATAGTTGTTATTCACAAACTAGTTTTCGTCAGAGCAATTTCCACAGTGATTGAAACATAACATGACTTTCGTCACTAGGCAAATATGAACTTGTATAAAGCAAAATATTTACCAACACACATTTAGAGAAATAAATAAGCGAGATATACTCAGCTCAAAATGTCACATGTGCATACCTTTAGTCTATATAGTAAAACGACTTTTGTCTCAAGATAGGAGATAGAGTATGTCAGAGTACTGCTCGGTCAAACTCGCATGCGTTGTTATCTCAAGCATGTTTGTCAATCTTAGTGATCAAAACTATAAAGTCTTGATTTCTAGTCTATTATAGCTAAGGTCTCAGACTAGGATAGAAAGTGTAGTTGAGCTCAAGAACTCCATGGAGATCATCATACAAGACGAAGGATTACTCAAGGAACCAGTGGATCTTCATCGACTAAAAGGTATGTAGAGACTTGAACTTATCTATCACTCAAAAGTCTATCTACTCTATCTCCTATCTTGAGACAAAATTCGTTTTACTATATAGACTAAGAATATCCACATGTGACATTTCGAGCTGAGTATATCTCGCTTATCTATTTCTCGAAATGGATGTTGGTAAAGCTTTCATTTTAGCCAAGTTCGTCTTTGCCTAATGACGAAAGTCATGTTATGTTTCAATCACTTTGGAAATATCTCTGACGAAAAATAGTTTGTGAATAACAACTATATAACGCCCTCTGAGAATTTTTTTAATGATTCAAATGAGAGTTTAGACTATATAACCATTTTGGGATATAAACATTATTGTGGAAACACATATATGTATAAGTCCTTAACACTTGAACCGAAGTTTGTGAACTTTGTTGATCAAGTGGAACCGGAACGTGAGCAGCAACTCCGTCCGCGAGCTCAGTCCGCGAACTGGCGTAAGTTCTCGGACCAGAGAATATCTGCTGAAATTGAAGCTCATGTGAAGTACGTGAACCCAGTCCGTGAACTGATGGAAGTTCTCATCCCGAGAAATTATGCTGGAGTTCATTAACTTCAACCAGTTAGCTTGAATCCGGGAATTCAGTCCGCGAACTCAAAAGGTTATATCTGAAAACGATGTTCGTGAACTTATCTTAAATTACTAAGGAATGCTTTTGCAAATCATGGCTTTATAGTTCATGAAATGATTCGAGTGAATCACATCGTTTTTGATTCAATTGTGTCTTGTGTAGTACATGAGATCTCATAGCAATAGAACAACTCTCTAACTAGTTCATTTGGACTAGTTATGGTGAAGAAGAATATGGTTGATATGAAAGTTATCATTTGGCTAACCATTTGGTTGACTAATATTGAACCAACCATTGTACACGTTTGGGTATGGTTACACAAACCTAAAACATCAAGTACATGTGTGTATGACAAGCTAAGTTTTCAATCTAACGGTTGAGAGATATTAGCTTGTATCTAATCAGGTTTTTATCTAACGGTGAATATTGAATGCTTTGTTAGCAAGCTAACATTGATTGCAAACCCTGATTTGAAAGACTATATAAGGGAAAACTCTAGCAACTGGTAAACCTAATCCCCACACATTCTGTGTGATACTAGTTTGCTAAATATAGAGTCGATTCTCCTTTAACCTTTGGTTTTCTTCTTCTAAAACCAGGTTAATGACTTAAAGACTTCATTGGGATTGTGAAGCCAGACCGATACTACTTTTCTTATAGTTGTGTGATCTGATCTTGTTGTTTCTATTGTACGAGTACAATTGTAATAATTGGCTTGAGATTTCTATCTCCGATAGGCAAGATAAAAGTATTCACAAACATCTTCGCCTTATTGTTTGTGATTCCTCAATAATCTCCTTCGATGCGTCAATTAAGTTTATTATGAGGTTATTGAAAACTGAGCTGTTTTTAGGGAATATCAGTCTGGTTTTATCGATTGGTTCTTATTCACCTTGATTTATCAAACGACGGAACAAAACTTGTAGGTTTATTCGTAGGAGACGAATTTATCTATTACCTGTAGACTTTTCTGTGTGAGACAGATTTGTTTATTAAAGTCTTCGACTTTGGGTCATAGAAACTCTTAGTTGTGGGTGAGATTAGCTAAGGGAATCAAGTACGTAGTATCCTGCTGGGATCAAAGGCGTATGAGCATAACTGTACCTTAGATCAGTGTGAGATTCGTTGGGGTTTAACTACAATGCAGATCTAAGTTAATTTAGAGTAGGCTAGTGTCTGTAGAGGCTTACAACAGTGTATGTTTAATCTGGACTAGGTCCCGGGGTTTTTCCTGCATTTGCGGTTTCCTCGTTAACAAAATTTCTAGTGTCTGTGTTATTTCTTTTCCACATTATATTTTATATAATTGAAATAATACATGTTGTGCGTTGTTCAATCAATTAGAATGTCCGACCTTATTGGTTGTTGATTTAAATCGATTGACACTTGGATATTGGTCTTTGGCACCATCCAAGTTATCTCTCTTTGATTGGACTCGCGAATCATATTTTCTTGAGTAAATCAAATCGAGAGATTGAGATAATAACTCCTTAAGTATTTTCTATTGATTGAGTCTAACTGTCTAGTTAATTCTCTATAAAACAACTCAGAGTTGTCCATACATATTGCTAATCGAAATATTGGGTGAGGTTGTTAGACCCCCGTATTTTCAATTGGTATCTGAGCAGGAAAACACGTTAAAGACCTTACAAGTCTGTGTTTGTAGCGATCTGACTCTATGGACAGAGGTGTTATCTCAATAAACGTACCACCCAGTCTTCGATGGCTCTAATTACTTATGGTGGAAAATTGTTATACGAGATTTTCTTCAAGCACGTGATTTTTAATCATGGGTATATGTTTTTAATGGCTATGATCCTCCCGTTGCTACAGAAGGAGAAAATGTTCCAAATAATATTGCTGAATATACTCCTGGAGAGATTCTTGTTGCAAAGCAAAACTCCGATGGTTTGAATGCGATCATACATGCCATTACCCCAAATCTTAAGCACCATGTGTCTAATTTCACTAAGTCACAAGAAGCTTGGGATATCTTTGTAACCGTGTTTGAAGGAAATACCAGTGAAAAGGAAGCTAGGCTTCAAAACCTTAGTTCCGATTGGGAAAACCTCCGTATGGCAGATGAAGAAACATTTGATGAGTTTAATCACAAAGTGTCTAAAATTGTTAATGCATCTTCTGCATTGGGTAAGATTATTCCTGAAAAGGATTGTGATGAACATTCTCAGATCACTGCCATCTAGATACGATGCTAAGAAGCGTGCCATTGTTGAGGGAAATAACCTTGATACTCTTTCTAGAAATTCTCTAGCAGGAAAGTTGAAAATTTTCGATTCTGAACTAGAGCAAAGAGAGAAACGACTTCTATCTAGCAATCTTGTTGTTGCTTATAATCGTAAATCTTGACGTCCCAAATTGATTGACAAAAAGGATGAGAATTGCTTTAATTCAGTTTTGTCACTGTTTATTCAACAACTTAAGAAATCTCTTAGACAAAATAAAATAAAGTCTCAAAAGAAAAAAAAGTCAATCAATAAAAAGGTTCAGAAAAGTTATACTTGTTTCAAGTGCTATAGAAGTGTTCATGATACTTCTGAACATCCAAATAAGGAAATGAATGAGTTAACTAAAGCATGGATGGCCACTCTTGACTATTTTCCTAAGGATGACATCTATGAAGATTCACTCAATCTGTTTGGTGATAATCATGAATGTCCTCCTAACAGTCTCGATCATTCCATGATAAACAATCTTACTTCTCCAGAAGTCTTACAACTAGATAAAGAAGTCGTATCTAAAAAGATTGAAAATATGGAAAGTGAACTATCAAGGTTAAAAGAGAAGACTACTCACAATCATGATTCTCAAAACTTTTCGATTTTTTCGCCAAAAAGTTGTCAGCAAAATTCTCCTGAGACTATATCCTTCTTAAGTCACTCAGACAATAGGGATGGTACAGAGAATCGCAAGCACGTTCCTAATCTTATAGACTCTACTTGTGATTATCAGGACCATGTGAAAATTTGGAGCACTCAGAAACAAAGAAAACTGTCTTCTACAAAACATTGGTTGCAGAAGAAGAAAAATAAATCTCATACAAAATCCTCTGCCTTTGTAAAAGAGTTTTCCAAAACAATGCATTGTTTGCGGAAATCAACAATCAAGGTGTTCAAATCTATGCTAAAAAGGGGAAAGGATGATGTCCACTCATCTTTCTTAAAAACAAGACGGAAACAGACTATAACTTCATCACCTCAAAAGAAGTTACCCAGTTCTGAGAAGAATTGGAATTTGTACTGTTTATAACACTATATTAAGGATCTCTTTGTCTATCCCTCTTAGATGAAGAAATCATAATATTTGAGAGGGTTGTGATGAAACATTTCTTTTCTAGTTTTTAAGGTTTGTTTTCCTAAGAATAATCAAAATTCTGTTAGGGTTTTGGTCAAAGGTTAGTTTTGGATTTTTGTCTTCTTAGGTTCCTTTAAATTGAGGTTCTCTATGTCAAACATTTCATCTACCTTTCTATCATGTCCTCCTCAAGTCTTTATAGCAAAGAAAGCGATGTTTGGATTGTTCTCTTTCCATCAAAGAAGATACGATTTGATTCTTCAGATAATGGTGTGAACCCTGATTCTCATGGTTCCTCACTGGATGGGAATATCTCTGCTTCTCATTTTGATAAGATCTCATTGATTATGAATCTAGTTTTGGAACAATTTTTCGCCCTGAAAAGTGATCTAGAAACTTCCTCCAAGAGACTTGAAGAAAAGATGGAAAATCTAGAATCCAGAATTGATCTTATTGAAGATGAGCTTGAAGAATACAGAGAATATGAAAAGAGTATTCAAAGTAAGTGAATTATGTCTAGTAAATCTTCTATGTTTTTTGTTTTATTTAGAAGAATAAATAGTGTTTTGGAACATCCATGATTGTGATTACACATAGCTATATCCAATGATTTCATCTTCTTGTTTTTAGATTTATTGGTTTAAATTCTAAAGTTGTTTGGAAGATGATGGTTGCAGTATTAATCTTTATGGTTTTATTGCAATATTTTGATGGGATATGTGTGTTTACATCCGTGAACTTGATTGTCCCATATTTTGTAAAAAGTAAAGTCGTTCACATATTGGTATGCAAATATTGATGAAGGAATGAATGGACTTTTGGCAAAAGACAAAAGTTAAACCTATATTGTCATTCTTTGATGTAAGATAGGTTAAAATCTTTTGTGATTCAAGGATAAAGTTTATTATGCCACGTTGTGATGAAAAAAAAAAAGAATAGGTCCTTGTTTTTGTAATCCACGGTATAGAGCTTAATTGGTCCATATTAATATGTATTACCGTGAAGGTTCCATCTTGTATCTTATGTTGATCTCGACACAACTAAGTCGATTTCTTATTGGCATGGTTGGTTGTTCCATAAAGATGCAAAATGTTGAGCATTAAGAACTAAAATAATCAACTTGTGTGGTTATTTAGTTTGTATTCCATGAGTTCTCTCATGTTGAGTACATGTACGGTTAAGGTTGTCATTTCCTATGATAATCTTAGTCGGGGTTCCATAATCTCTTATGTTGAGCCCAAATAAACTAAATCAATCATCTTGTGTGATTATTTAGTTAGCACTCCATAGATTTTTCTCATCTCGAGTGTGGAAAATTGAATTGATTACGTTGTGATTAGTTTAATTGTGTAATCCGGTTAGAGTATTTATGGGTTCTCTTGTGAATAATCTAATCGATTAATTAAGTCTCCATAAGTTTACTTGTGTTGAGCATATTTAGTCAAATTAATCTTGGTTCGCTTTGGTTAATATGATTGAATATTTTGGATTCCAAATTCATAATTGCATGCAATTTGTTGAGTCTAAAGAAATCCTTCTTTTCTCTTGAAATTAAGGTCGCTCTTGTTGTTCCCTTGGGAATGACATCTTATGGGGGAGAGTTCTTTTGAGCTTGCGCTTAATTTCCAAATCTTTGTGGGGAGTGCGGCTGTGGAATTTTTTATGGGTTATCTTGTATCTTTATAAATTCCTTGATGAATGCATTTAGCCTCGGCTTTATGATTGCATATAAACAAGATGATAGAACATTTACCTTTGGTCATGAAATGTCTCTTACGGAAATTTCAGTAGGATCCCGTTCTTATACCTTTTCAAATTTTATTGACAAAAAGGGCGAGAATTAATTATAGTTCATACTACAAATACATATGGTTTTCGGATCATTATGTAAGGAGGAGTGGTTTCCATGTGAGATGGAGTATTGACTAATGGGGAGTGAAGTATCACCATAGTATTGTTGTTGAAGTTGTGATACAATTGGACTTTGACGATGTGTAATAATACTATGACATTGTATAACAAAGATTGAGAACCAATGCTTTTCTCATTGTTATAGCTACGGATTTTCAACAACGATGATGCTAAACTTACAACCTTTGGGATCATTGGACTACTTGGAAGTGATGAAGATTTCGGGTATTGTTGAAGATTAGGCATGTGGAATAGGAGCTACAAAGTTTATTTATATAATTTTTGTATTCCATATGTATTAATAGTTTTGCCACTAAAATTGACAAAGGGGGAGATTATTAGAGCACTGCTCGGTCAAACTCGCATGTGTTGCTATCTCAAGCATGTTTGTCAATCTTAGTGATCAAAACTATAAAATCTTGATTTCTAGTCTACTATAACTAAGGTCTCGGACAATGATAGAAAGTGTAGTTGAGCTCAAGAACTACATGGCGATCATCATACAAGACGAAGGACTACTCAAGGAACCAGTGGATCTTCATCGACTAAAAGGTATGTAGAGACTTGAACTTATCTATCACTCAAAAGTCTATCTACTCTATCTTATATCTTGAGACAAAAGTCATTTTACTATATAGACTAAGAATATGCACATGTGACATTTCGAGCTGAGTATATCTCGCTTATCTATTTCTCAAAATGGGTGTTGGTAAAGCTTTTTATTTAGCCAAGTTCATCTTTTCCTATTGATGAAAGTCATGTTATGTTTCAATCACTTTGGATATCACTCTGACGAAAAATAGTTTGTGAATAACAACTATATAACGCCCTCTGAGAATGTTTCAATGATTGAAATGAGAGTTTAGACTATACAACCATTATGGGATATAAACATTGTTGTGGCAACACATATATGTATAATTCCTTAACACTTGAACCGAAGTTTGCGAACTTTGTTGATCAAGTGGAACCGGAACTTGAGCAGCAATCGAGTCCGCGAACTGGCATAAGTTCTCGAACCCGAGAATATCTGCTGAAGTTGAAGCTCAGGTGCAGTCCGCGAACCCAGTCTGCCAACTGACGGAATTTCTCATCCCCATAAATTCTGCTGGAGTTCATTAACTTCAACCGGTTAGCTTGAGTCCGCGAACTCAAGATGTTATGCCTGAAAACATTGTTCGTGAACTTATCTTAAATTACTAAGGAATGCTTTTGCAAACCATGGATTTATAGTTCATGAAATGATTCGAGTGAATCACATCATTTTTGATTCAATTATATCTTGTGTAGTACATGAGATCTCATAGAAATTGAACAACTCTCTAACTAGTTCATTTGAGTCATTTTGACTCGTTATGGTGAAGAAGAATATGGTTGATATGAAAGTTATCATTTGGCTAACCATTTGGTTGAGTAATATTGAACCAACCATTTTACACGTTTGGGTACGGTTACACAAACCCAAAACGTCAAGTACATGTGTGTATGACAAGCTAAGTTTTTGATCTAACGGTTGAGAGATATTAGCATGTATCTAATTAGGTTTTCATATAACGGTGAATATTGAATGCTTTGTTAGCAAGCTAACATTGATTGCAAACCCTGATTTGAAAGGCTATATATGGGAGAACTCTAGCAACTCGGAAACCTAATCCCCACACATTCTGTGTGATACTAGTTTGCTAAAGATAGAGTCGATTCTCCTTTAACCTTTGGTTTTTTTCTTCTAAAACTAGGTTAATGACTTAAAGACTTCATTGGGATTGTGAATCCAGACCGATACTACTTTTCTTGTAGTTGTGTGATCTGATTTTGCTGTTTCTATTGTACGAGTACAATTGTAATAATTGGCTTGAGATTTCTTTCTCCGATAGGCAAGATAAAAGTAGTCACAAATATCTTCATCTCATTGTTTGTGATTCCTTAATAATCTTCTTCGCTGCGTCGATTAAGTTTATTGTGAGGTGATTGATGAAACTGAGCTGTTCTTCGGGAATATAAGTCTGGTTTTATCGATTGGTTACTGTTCACCTTGATTTATCAAAGACGGAACAAAACTTGTAGGTTTATTCGTGGGAGACGAATTTATCAATTATATGTAGACTTTTATGTGTGAGACAGATTTGTTTATTAAAGTCTTCAACTTTGGGTCATAGCAACTCTTGGTTGTGGGTGAGATCTGCTAAGGGAATCAAGTGCGCAGTATCCTGCTGGGATCAGAGGCGTAGGAGCATAACTGTACCTTGGATCAGTGTGAGATTGGTTGGGGTTCAACTACAGTCCAGACCGAAGTTAATTTGGAGTAGGCTAGTGTATGTAGCGGCTTAATACAGTGTATGTTTAATCTGGACTAGGTCCCGGGGTTTTTCTTCATTTGTAGTTTCCTCGTTCACAAAATTTCTGGTGTCTGTGTTATTTCTTTTCCGCATTATATTTTTATATAATTGAAATAATACAGGTTGTGCGTTGTTCAATCGATTAGAATATCCGACTTTATTGGTCGTTGATTTAAATCGATTGACACTGGGATATTGGTCTTTGGAACCATCCAAGTTATCTCTCTTTGATTATACTCGCGAATCATATTTGCTTGAGTAAATCAAATTGAGAGATTGAGATAATAACTCCTTGAGTATATTCTATTGATTGAGTCTAACTGTCTAGTTGATTCTCTAGAAAACAACTCGGAGTTGTCCATACAAATTTCTAATCGAAATATTGGGTGAGGTTGTTAGACCCCCGCTTTTTCAGAGTAGATAGACTTTTGAGTGATAGAAAAGTTCAAGTCTCCACATACCTTTTAGTTGATGAAGATCCATTGGTTCCTTGAGTAGTACTTCGTTATGTATGATGATTGCCATGGAGTTCTTGAGTTCAACTACACTTTCTATCCTAGTCCGAGACCTTAGCTATAGTAGACTAGAAATCAAGACTTTATAGTTTTGATCACTAACATTGACAAACATGCTTGAGATAGCAACGCATGCGAGTTCGACCGAGCAGTGCTCTAACAGTTTTCAATATAGCACGACTTGAAAGATACGTTAGGAATAAAAACAGTTCAAGTCAATATTATTAACCTCAAGAGGAAGGATGATGTTGTCGTTGTTCTTCACTTTCTTCAGGTCTTCGGAGTAATACTTGTATGTCTCAACATTCATAGACTTTCTAGTCTAACCTAAACGAAGTTGACTCTAGTATACAATCAAGCGACTTTAGATGAGTTTTGATTCACTAAAATATGACAACCAGACTTGACATACCAACGCTAAGTGAATTCAACCGACCTATGCTCTAACAATACATTATGGTCCGGAGTTATGGAACCATGCATAATGATAGTCCATAGCCTCTAAGTAAGCCAATCCTACAAGCACTAACGGTGTTCAATAACACTGAAGACTTAAACAATAATCCACAAGATAAAATTGATATTATAAATAAATTTGTCATAGAAGTGTCTATGAGAATTGTATCAAAAGCGAACATAGTCATACAAGACAGTCCATGAGTTCTGGAAGTTCGCGAAGTCAAACCATAGGGGTATGCAAACCGGTTTTTCAAACCTTCCCCCATTTCTGAACTCAAATTTAAAGGGTATGCAGACTGGGTTTGTAAACCTCTACTGTTCGCGAAACTCAGATCGTCTAGGCATATATATATACCTTGATCCAAGTAGTTCCGAAAATATCTCATTTTAAAATTTGAAACACTCCCAATAGCCATATACAATATGTACTTTGGGTAATTTCCAAATGATCAACTTGAAACAAAAATAGTTTATGAATATAATAAGTTGTTCTAAATAAGATTGCTAAGGATCTATGAACATCCATTGCATGAATCATATTTCGAGAGTTTAACCAAGACAAGCTTGAACTCAAAATTTCTTCTTTGTAATATTAAATCTACTAAAATCATACGACATAGTCTCATAACATAGAATGGTATATGTCATGATTAAATAGGATGTGCAGTCTTCACATGCATATTTGTTGATGAAGTTCTCGCAAATATCTTTGTTTATTCTCCAGTCTTCAATCTTAGAGGGATATTCAGCAATGATATTTGATACTCAACTACCATGCTCTAATCCTAGTCCGAGACTTGGCTTTGTAAACTAGAAATCAAGATATTGTTTTGTACATCTCAACCAAGCGATGCTCTAATAGGGTGTATTCCTCTTTATGTAGCTTCCCAAGAATTGCATTGAGTGGAACTGCGGTTGAAATTAACTATTGAGAATTTGATTCCTAGATTTCATGTCAGTGTTGACTCTATAGCCATACAAAACTGAGCCTAATCCACCTTGGAGCCTATACTCTAAAAATACTCATTTCATACCTCCACATACAAGCATGGCATTGTTTGACTCCGTCGAAGATTTGGGAATCATCAAAGCATGGTACAACGAAATTCGAGTTGTAGATCACTCCCCCGTAAAGGTAGTTACTTAAACCTTTCTTCGAAGATATATGACAAATATATACAAGATTATAGGAACCCGAAGAGAATAATACTTCAACAAATCCATGATAGGTACCAAGTCATTCAAAATGCGATAATTACTTTTATAGCTATCCAACAACGGATATTGAGCGCTATCCACTTTAGCTTGTCCCTTCAACAATTTATAAAAAAAAATTATGGTTTATTTTGCATAATATACTTTTATCAATTGGTAACCAACAAAGTAAGTTTGTGTCGTTTATTTGTCGCACGAATTCGTGAAAGCGCATTACTTGGAGGAAAAATGAGAAGCATTCACATTCGATGAAAGCTATCACTTCGTGGTATCTAAAATTAAGGAGTGTGCCCCGGACTTTATGGTAGGTGAATCGTACTCGGATTCCTCCGATGAAGATTGATAGTTTATAAGTTTTTGTATACATTTTGTGGGTAGATCTCTATGTAAACCCTCACGAGACTACAACTCATCCACTAGGGTCGCCTAGGGGTCCAGAGGCTTGATGCACGTGCTAAGCGCATCTGTGATTCATGTGAAAATGAGTATATTTGAAACGAATGAAAGTATGAATGAATGAATTTTATTATGAAAATGAAACAATCGGTTTATATATGACACCAAACAAAACCCGATTATAAGAATCGGATTTTACCTATGCGTACTTTAACTGATTCTTGATATGTCCTCCGTGAATACCAAAACACCAACCCAGAATCGGTTTACGAATGCATGAACGTAAACTGATTCTGGGTAGAGTTTTCGAAGAAGAAAAAACAAAAATTTCAATTGTTTGATGTTTTGAAGATCAATTTACATTATTTGATATCACATCTAATACGGTTAATTAACACCTAAAACGACTAATTAACACTAATTAATCAGGGGTAAATGGATACTAAGAGAATAGTTGGCTAAGGGGTTGTGCCAAATTAATTTCTAATGATCATTTTTGTCATTTAGTAATAGTCCTCAAATAAAACCCCTGGACCTCAAACTATGAAGGTTAATTTCAGCCATGGTATTAGAATTTTCAAATATTTATGCCTGATCCAATTTCCATAACTAATGGCTTAATACTTACCAAGACAAAGATGACCAAGTGACAAAATTTTGCTTGGAAACCCAAAATCTACCCATCACCGAGTAAAAACCTAAAAATACCCGTAACCTATAATCCATTGCCACTTAAATTATGTGTAATTACTGAAGTTCTTCCTTGGAACAAAAATTACCAGTTTATCTGAAAAGTGCCTATCGACCCAATTTGCATTGTAATACAAAATCTACCTCATACCCAAAATTTGCACATCAACTCGTAAATTTGCTGGTGACCTGGATGTTGCATTATAGACTTAAGTTTACCGTGTGATTTGATATTTTCTTGGTGACCTAAACCCCACTTCCTTATTTAAACATGCCTTTCGAACGGAACCAATATTTGTCTTTTCATACCAAAATTGCCTCATGACTCAATATTTACTTTAGCCCAAAAAATTTGTTGCCACATAAAGTTTAATTGGCGATTCAAAACTTTTCCGATGACTTGAAATATGTGATGTAAAAGTAAAATATGTTCCCTGACCTAGGACATATTGCGTCACAATAAACTGAATGTAATCGTAAAATTTAGCAGGTGAACAAAATTCGTTTCAATGTCCCCAAAATTGTCATGTGACCTTTTTTTTTTTGGAAATAGATATGTATTGATAAAAAAACAGAGAAAGTTAATCATATTGATTCAGTCTCATCTGTTACTATCTCAGAATGAGAAGTTGTTTCGATGACTGAATCTGTTAGATTAACCTCCACTGAAACTGTTACAGGAAAGGTGTTTAAATTACAAATTTCATAAGCTTTTACAGTGTCATAAGCTATTGTTGGAATTAAAAAACTAGGTGCTTGGTTTATCCATGAAGTTAATTTTAGTGTTACTTTTCCTTCCCTTCTTTGCCAAAACATCACTACTATTTATTCGCAACCAAGGTCTTAGTTGCTAAGATGCAATTTTTAGGAACTAAAATGTTATTGGTTCTGGTTCTAATTTAGATGAAGACGTTGCGAATATTTTGCAAAAAAAAAACTAAATTGTACCTAGTTCCCTATGTTTAACATTCCATAGATGTACAAACTGTTATACATTCATTCACTTTCATTTCCACATTTACCATTATGAAAAAACAATTCTTCAATTTCAAGAATGGTCATTCATTTAATGGACATAAATTTTGCCATTGGATAAGGAGATACTACATTATAACTTACAAATCTTGAAGCCGCTAAGGGACCTAATGGTTTCTTGCTTTGTTCTCCAAGTTAAAACCTTTCCATAGATCTTGTACAGTTGCATACCATGATCCACATGAGCAATGACGGAGATGTTCCTGATAGGTATAGAAGCTTGTCCAAGTGCAGCAGCTAGTGGGTTGGTTGATAGCAGGTGCAACACCAAGAACTGATGTTGCTGGTAGAGCAGGGGAAGCTCCATCATGACTACTAATTTGGATTACTAATTTAAAGAAATGGTAAAACCAAAACTAGGACTTGATTACTTTCCATCGCTACCTAATCATAATGTCAAAAACAAATCCAATGAAATGTCAAAATAAAATCATTAAGGACAGCAAAACGTTGCATAGTTGTTATCTTTTTTATTTACATTTATTTATATTACCTCATTTTAGTCATAAAGAATAAATGTGCCTAAGGTAATATTGGAAATGATTATCTCCTTCAATGACTAGATTTTGCAAGTTATTTGAGTTAGCCCATTTAGTTGCCAACAAAGAAATTGGCCTGAATGCATTACAGATCAACATTAACAACATATATAGGCATTGAAATAATAAATGGCCCTCATATAGTCCATCTACAATACTCAACAAAATAAGAAGGTATGCTTTTAGTTCTAAAGTCAGCTTAACTTTCATTATCCCCAAATTCAGAAAGATGACGATGATAAAGAAAAGTATCAAAAGCAATTCATGTAGGTAGGATCCTAATTTGGATTTGAAGGTTCTTGTCATCAGGTATGTTCAAAATCATGAATTTGGATAAAACCAAACCTGATAAAATCCACATCAATGAACATAAAAAAACAAATGATTATGTAGAAAGAACTAAATCAATTACTATTCAAAGATAACTTATTCAATCAAGAACATATACTAATTCAATATAAGGTTGGGAGAAAATTGATGAAATCAATTTAAAGCATCACAATGCAATTTGAAAGTGTTAATGAGTGTTTATAAGTCCTAGTGGATTTTCCAATGTAGCAACAAAAATTCCGAATCGCACTAGTGCCGTTTCAAACCTGGGTTGTGAATCCCTTAAAATGGTGTAGTGTTTTAGTGTTACTTTTCCTTCCCTTCTTTGTTGGTTTTATGGTCCAGTTATGAAGGATAAAACCAAACCCTGCATTACTATTCAAAGATAACCAAGAAGCATCACAATGCAATTTGAAAGTGTTAATGAGTGGGATTTTCCAATGTGGTGTTGGTTTTATGGTTCTACATTGTGGTTCACTAAAAATATCCAATTTAATTGGATGCCAGTAAGCATAGTGTCTAGTGATATCAAGTGTAATATGATCAGGTGTTCTAGATTTATCTTGAAAAATTCTTAGACACCTTTCCTTCCAAATAAACCAGCATTTGTTTGCTGCAGGTGCCATTGATATAGAATTCAAATCTCCTGCTATCCATTCATTGTATCTGTGCCAGAAAGAATTATTGACAGAGTTTGAGTTATGAGGTTCTCCCTGCTGATTCCACACATCCTTTGCATAATCGCAGTCAAAGAACAGATGATATGTAGATTCCACAGCATCATTACAAAACACACATTTGTTGTCTACTGATCTTAATTTATGTCTAGTAGGAAGTGCATCTTGCAAGCATTTCCATATGAATAACTCAATTCTCTGAGAAGTATCCATGCTCCATAATCCTTTCCAAAACTTCTTTGTTTTGTTAGGAATTGAGTTAAAAGGATTTAGAAGTCTGGCATATAGAGATTTTACAGAAAACTCTCCATTCTTATTTAAGGTCCATATTAGTTTATCTTTTTTCAAACTTCCTTCAGCAGTCGTATACAGTCTTATGTTATTATTTTCTTGTACTATTGAACTGTCAAACAAAGATTGTAGCAGTTCCAAATTCCACTTTTTCGTTTTTAAGTTTATTAGCTCAGACACAAGTGTTATGTTTGTGTTTCCTTGGTGAACAGACTCTGCCAAAGTCTCTTCCCTGGTTGGTAGCCATTTATCCTCCCAGATATTTATGGACTTACCATCACCCACTTCCCATAAACTGCATTTTTTAATGTGTTCTATGCCATGTAAGATGCACTTCCACACCCAAGAAGCTTTCGATTTCTTCTTGGAATATAAGGCTCATGTTTTCTTAAAATATTTCCCTTTTAGAATTTGAGCCCATAGATCATCTGGGTTACTTACTAACCTCCATGCTATTCTGTTGATCATGGCTTGATTGACCTTATTTTCCTCCTTAAAGCCTAAACCTCCCTGTTCTATGGTTTACATAGAATATCAAAAGATTTTATGTAAATACCTTTAGAATTTGAGTGTTCCCTCCCACCAAAAGTCTCTATGTATGTTATTGATCCGTTCTGTGATCTTTTTTGGTAAAACAAAACATCCCATGCTGAAGATTGTCATGCTAGATAAAACTGCTTTGTTCAAAACTATTTTACTTGGCTGTGACAGGATCTTTCCCATCCAAGTTTTTATTTTATGTTCCATTTTTTCAATTATGTTGTCTAAGGCTTTAAGTTTCGATCTATCTATGAACAAAGGTTCCCATAGATGTGTGTCTTTTATGTTTATCTTTTTTATCTTCATTAATCTGCAAATTAAGCCCTGGTGTTTATTGTGAACTTTTTTGCTAAAAAACAATCTAGATTTGGCAAAATTTATTACCTGTCCTGATGAAGCACTAAACATGTGACTGGCTTCTAGTAGATTTTTACAACTACCTAGATTAGTTGTAGTGAACATAAGGAGGTCATCTACGAAAAATAGGTAGGAAACTGGAGTTGATTTAGGAGTTAGTTTAATTCCTTGAACTTTTTTTGTACTTTCTAAATGATTTAACAGTCTTGAAAAAACTTCCATACACAAGATGAATAGGTATGGAGACAATGGATCTCCTTTCCTAATCCCCTGAGATGGTTTGAACTCGCTACAAGGGTTGATGTTAGATCACTGCTCGGTCAAACTCTCATGCGTTTCTATCTCAAGCATGTTTGTCAATCTTAGTGATCAAAACTATAAAGTCTGGATTTCTAGTCTACTATAGCTAAGGTCTCAGACTAGGATAGAAAGTGTAGTTGAGCTCAAGGACTCCATGATGATCATCATACAAGACGAAGGACTACTCAAAGAACCAGTATCTTCATAGACTAAAAGGTATGTGGAGACTTGAACTTATCTATCGTTCAAAATTCTATCTACTATATCTCTTATCTTGAGACAAAAGTTATTTTACTATATAAACTAAGAATATGCACATGTGATATTTCGAGCTGAGTATATCTCGCTTATCTATTTCTCGAAATGGGTGTTGGTAAAGCTTTCACTTTAGCCACGTTCATCTTTGCCTAGTAATGAAAGTCATGTTATGTTTCAATCACTCTAGATATCGCTCTGACGAAAAATAGTTTGTGAATAACAACTATATAACGCCCTCTGAGAATGTTTCAATGATTGAAATGAGAGTTTAGACTATATAACCATTATGGGATATAAACATTGTTGTGGAAACACATATATGTATAAGTCCTTAACACTTGAACTGAAGTTTGCGAACTTTTTTGATCAAGTGGAACCGAATCGTGAGAAGGAACTCAGTCCGCGAACCCAGTTCGCGAAATGGCGTAAGTTCTCGAACCCGAGAATATCTGCTGAAGTTGAAGCTCAGGTGCAGTCCGCGAACCCAGTCCACGAACTGATGGAAGTTCTCATCCCGAGAAATTCTGCTGGAGTTTATTAACTTCAACCGGTTAGCTTGAGTCCGTGAACTCAGTCCGCGAACTCAAGAGGTTATGTCTGAAAACGTTGTTTGTGAACTTATCTTAAATTACTATGGAATGCTTTTGAAAACCGTGGCTTTATAGTTCATGAAATTATTCTAGTGAATCACATCGTTTTTGATTCAATTGTGTCTTGTGTAGTACATGAGATCTCATAGCAATTGAACAACTCTCTGACTAGTTCATTTGAGTCATTTGGACTAGTTATGGTGAAGAAGAATATGGTTGATATGAAAGTTATCATTTGGCTAACCATTTGGTTGACTAATATTGAACCAACCATTGTACACGCTTGGGTACGGTTACACAAACCCAAAATGTCAAGTACATGTGTGTATAACAAGCTCAGTTTTCGATCTAACGGTTGAAAGATATTAGCTTGTATCTAATCAGGTTTCCATCTAACGATGAATATTAAATGCTTTGTTAAAAACCTAACATTGATTGCAAACCCCGATTTGAAAGACTATATAAGGGAGAACTCTAGCAAATGGGAAACCTAATCCCCACACATTTTGTGTGATACTAGTTTGATAAATATAGAGTCGATTCTCCTTTAACCTTTGGTTTTCTTCTTCTAAAACCAGGTTAACGACTTAAATACTTCATTGGGATTGTGAAGCCAGACCGATACTATTTTTCTTGTAGTTGTGTGATCTGATCTTGTTGTTTCTATCATACGAGTACAATTATAATAATTGTCTTGAGATTTTTGTCCCCGATAGGCAAGATAAAAGTAGTTACAAACATCTTCGTCTCATTGTTTGTGATTCCTCAATAATCTTCTTCGCTGCGTCGATTAAGTTTATTGTGAGGTGATTGATGAAACTGAGCTGTTCATTTGGAATATAAGTCTGGTTTTATCGATTGGTTCCTATTCACCTTGATTTATCAAAGACGGAACAAAACTTGTAGGTTTATTAATGGGAGACGAATTTATCTATTACTTGTAGACTTTTATGTGTGAGACAGATTTGTTTATTAAAGTCTTCGACTTTGGGTCGTAACAACTCTTGGTTGTGGGTGAGATCAGCTAAGGGAATCAAGTGCGCAGTATCCTACTGGGATCAGAGGCGTAGGAAAATAACTGTACCTTGGATCAGTGTGAGATTGGTTGGGGTTCAACTACAGTCCAGACCGAAGTTAATTTGGAGTAGGCTAGTGTCTGTAGTGGCTTAATATAGTGTATGTTTAATATGGACTAGGTCCCGGGGTTTTTCTGCATTTGCGGTTTCCTCGTTAACAAAATTTCTGGTGTCTGTGTTATTTCTTTTCCGCATTTTATTTTTATATAATTGAAATAATACAGGTTGTGTGTTGTTCAATCGATTAGAATATCCGACCTTATTGTTTGTTGATTTGAATCGATTGACACTTGGATATTGGTCTTTGGCACCATCCAAGTTATCTCTCTTTGAGTAGACTCGCGAATCATATTTGCTTGAGTAAATCAAATCGAGAGATTGAGATAATAACTCCTTGAGTATTTTCTATTGATTAAGTCTAATTGTCTAGTTGATTCTATAGAAAACAACTCGGAGTTGTCCATACAGATTGCTAATCGAAATATTGGGTGAGTTTGTTAGACCCCCGCATTTTTAGTTGCCATTATGAAGAACTGCAATTGAAGAAGTAGAAAGACATTAATAAATAAGTGTACACCAATGTTCAGAGAAACCAAAAGCTTGTAGAATTTTGATCAGAAAGTTCCAGTTTACCCTGTTGAATGCCTTCGACATGTCTATTTTGAGGCCAATGTTAACAATTTTATTTTTAGTTTTTTTTCATAGAGTGCACCATTTCATGAGCAACAATAATGTTGTCTGAAATTTGCTTGGATGAAAGAAAAGTAGATTGTAAAGGTGAAATTATGTTTTCCAGGGATTTTTTGAATCTATTAGCCATAAGCTTAGCTATGATTTTATAAGGTGTATTGCACAGACCAATTGGTCTTAAATCTCCAGGAGATTTTGGATATTTTGTCTTTGGGATTATAAAAAGAAAGGTTTTATTTAGGCCTGTCAATATTTGTCCGATATCCGGAATCCATTTCCGAATATTCGAGATCCTATAGGATTTTATCCGTTTTATCGGATATCGGATATCAGATCGGATATTTTTTCCTTAACATATTGGAAACGGATTAGACCCCATCCAAAATGTTAATATCCGATATCCGATAGTATAGGAACTTATTTGTAATTTATCCTAATTTCGAGTATAGTATCGGATATTATCGGATAAATATCCGATAAGTGTCAATTATGAAAATGTTTTACAAGGGTTTTTAAGTTTTTTTGGTATAACCGGAAATTATCGGATATATATCGGATATCCGACAGCTTAGCCTATCGGAATCGATATCTAATTTTGATATCCTATAGGATATTATCGGATATCCGGTAATACTTAACCTATCGGATATCTGATTTCTAAATATCCGATGGATATTCTTCCATTGAAAGGCCTAGTTTTATTTAGCTCACTGTTTAGTTTTTTGTTTTGAAAAACATCTTGTATCACAGCCACTAATTGTGGTCCTACTATACCCCAATTATATTTGAAAAAACTCACTGGGAAACCATCTGGCCCCGGAGCTTTGTTTGGTTTTAGTTTTTTAACCACCTCCCATATTTCATCTGAAGATGAAACTTCTGTTAAGGCATTATTTTCATCAGAAGATATACAAGGTGAAATGTGAGAAAATATCTTTTCATCAGAGTTAGTAGAAGTCTCAGTGAACAACTCAGAGAAGTAAGAAGTCAGAACTTCTTCAATTTCTATTCTAGTAGAAACCACATTATCGTTTTTATCTTGTAAACAGTCTATGTTATTTCTTTTTCTTCTTTTCAAAGTTATAACATGAAAGAAAGTTGTGTTTCTTTCACCCAAAGCTATAGTGTTGTTTCTTGATTGTTGTTCTGCAATTTCCTCTTGTGAATCATACAGTGCTTCTAGTTCTAATAACTTGTTGTTTATAAGATTTGTATTAGTTTCATTTGTTGGTTTTGCTGTTAATCTCTTTATGTTCTTTAGATTATCTTGATCTTTTTATTTGGTTTTCCAAACACATCTCTTTTCCAAGTACTTGAAATTGTCATGTGACCTCACATCTGCCCCGCGACCGTATATTTATTATGCAACCCAAACTTATTTTTTTGTAATTTGAAATACTACATAACCTAAAATGTTGTTGGGAGACCAAATTGTTGTACCCTTAACCTTAAACCTGTTATGTGACCTGAATTTTTCCATTGTGACCCAAAACCTTTATCGTGGCCCAACTTTGTTAATGGACCAAAATCTACTTCATAATCAAGAATGAGCTATTTTGACCCAAATTCTTTTTAGTTTCCTAGTTACTATAACGTAAAGTTGATCCCATAAATTATTTTTTCCTAATAACCAAAATTTTTTTTGGTCATCAAGAAGATACGCTTTAATCCTTGTTTTATATATGACACAAAATCTACCTCGTGATCCAAAATATTATCAACTGATCAAAATCTTTAGTACAAAATCTTTTATGGTATGTTACTCAAGCCTTAAAGACTAGCTAGGCGCCCAAAATGTACATACATGCTTGAAATCTCTCATTTTGATCTTAATTGTGTCTCACAACCAATATATTATAATGATCCTAAATCTACCATAATGACCTATGTAAGTCATGTGACATAAAATTATTTACATGACCCAATATAGGTCAAAATCGTTTTTCCAGTGAAAATAAATTTCCATGGATTGAACATGTTTGGACCTGAAAAATTTCACGTGATCCGAACAGTGGAATGTCTTTGACCCGGAATTTTCAAAGTAACACAAAGTATCTTGCATGCGCATATAATCCATATCATAGGCTTTTCCGTTTGAGCTTTCAAAAAAATTAAATTATTACTTTTAAATATCAATGATCTGTAATACATCAATGGTAAAATGGAAAGGTGTTTCTCTTCTTCCTTTTTGTTTCTCTCGCTAAAACTTTTCTTTAAAACTCTAAAAGCTATCACAATCAACTTGCAAATATTTGGTCTGTTTAGACCAGATTTGAGTATTGATTTTGTTATTTTCATTTTTTTGATACCGTTTGACATATTTTCACTATTTAGGTGATTTTAAATTCGCTTTTTGGATGATTATTTTTTTGCCACAAAAGTGATTATTTCTTCACTTTAATGGTGATTCATTCGATCTTTTGTTATTTGGTTCATGGCTTGTTATTTTAGATTTAATAACATCGAAGGTTCAACATAGCGTTACTTTAAGTTCATCTTCAACAAAAAGGATTTAGACAGGTTTTTCCTTCATATATACAAGATCAAGAGCAAAGTACTCCTTTCCCTTTGGAGCATCTCTTATTAAAGAAGACAGACAGACATACATTCTTTTTTTTTTGTCAATCAACAAATTTCAATACATTCAAATCAAAGTGTGATTACATGATCGCTTACAAGAAAAACAAAAACATCAAGGTACAAGATAATAAAACCCCTAATACAAATGAAGATATCAATTAAAAATACACCGCGAAGAGAAAGAGCCATATACCGTAAAGATACCCAATTTTTGTAAATGTAGTAGGGAAGGGTGATGGTATAATCCGGAATCGATTCCGACCATTTAATCATATTTTCTTATTCTTCAATAAGAGATACTCCTGTAAGAAAGGAGTTATTTGCCCAAAATCTTGTAGATCCAAACGAACTCGGATGCCCTGAATCCCTTAGATTGAATATAGATTCTAAGCAATAACGAATTGGATTGTTGATGTTCTTGAATCGAAAATAGCAAGTCACGAACCATCGATCAAGGTTTGAATAAATCACCCTCAAAGCGAAGAGAAACTCGCCCCAAATGGTGAAGAAAAATCGCTCCAAATAGCGAAGAAATATGTCAAATGACATCAAAAACAAAAGAAATCTACTTTATTTGATTAAAACTTGAAAAGAAAAAGAAATCTTGCTCAGATCTGGTCCAAAAGGGTCAGAATTGATTCCCCATAATACCATATTTTCTCTCTACTTCTCATACAAAAATTGGGTGTTTTTACGGTATTTTGCTCTTTCTTTTCGCTATTTACATGCAATTATTACCTTTATCTGTAATTGGGTTTGGATTTCTTGTATTTTGATGTTTTTTTCCTTGTAAACAATCATGTAATCACTTTTAAAGATTGAATAAAATATGGTTTGATTGTTCATTAAAAAAAAGGTTAAAGTAGAAATAAAAAAAGTCAATAAATTATCATGCCAATCCATTTTCAAAAATTGCCAACCAGAAACAAAAAAAAATCACTTCTTCGAGAGAAGGACATTTATGATCTCATGTAACAAAATAAAAATAATAAAAATACACCATACCTAAAATAGGTTTATCTAAACAATGATTACAAGTTATCCATTGTAAGAAGTAGCTAAAATTAGACAACAATATTTATATATTATGGTTGTACATTATTCATAGAAATGTGAATATGTCCCACTAATTTATCATAAAAAATTATTTGAGTAAGTATTTATATTAACTGATAATGTATTTTAACTTTTTTCAGTAACAATGAATGAATTACACTACTCAATCGACACAAAATAATTACTTAGATCGAGCCCATATTCTTATGGCACGAGCATGTTCTAGTCTACCGATCGTAGTCAATCTCGGCCGTGATTCTGACGAAATTTCTGGTTTCGTCTCAAGAGTGAAAGGATTTTACAATTTCGCCGAGACGAGATTTCAACGGAAAGATCATTTGACTCAGCTGATATAAAGACGAGAACAATGGTGATAATAAAGAACAAGGTAATTACTCATTTTTTCTCGCTATTTTTTGGTCACAATCACTTCCATTTTTCGTTGTTATCTGTTTTTTTTTTTCCTTTTTCATCCATGTTTTGCTTCAAACATATCACACCTTTTCTATTTATTACTCTGATTATTCCCAAATCAAGGAATATTTTTATCTAAAGTTTTCTATTATGCTTAACTTTTAAGTAGTAGTAGTAATGTACATACCATGATTTGTTTCTTCAATCGAAGTTATAATTCTTACCTTAAGGGGTTGTTGTATTTGATTGATTTTTCAGACTTTGTTCTGACTCCTGATTCTTTATAAGTTAAAAGGAGAAGTGTAGTGTTGTCTCTTTTAAAAACTTGGACATGAAATCATTAAGATTACAAGCAGTTAAGAAAGCATTAATTTGATGTTCTCTAAAAAAACTAACAAAAGTAGTGAGAGAGATTAAGTGAAGGAAGTCATATTTTACACCGAGTATTAGCACAACACGAATTAGTTTTTATGAAATTTCTCTATTAGTACTCTGAGATTCTTTCGAAAATCTCAACGAGATATTCTTGTTCTGGAATCTCAGCCCCGGCCGAGACAGTTCGAGACACGAGATTAACTATATTGAGTCTACCTCTATTATAAAATATTACTTTTAATTGATAATTCTTGGTAAAATTTTCCTATAAATCCAATATAAAGATAATTTATATAAGTAAAATGAAATTAATTAATGAAAAACAGAAACCTTTTACTTACTGACAAAATATTTATAAATTTGATCTTGTTCCATTACTGTCCTTTTTAAATGATTATTGTTTTTTATTTGATTTTATTTTTACTTCCATATATTGTAGGTCAATTAATTTAATGGACCCTTTTAGCATAATATTAATACTCATGGAAACTGAAATTTTAATCTTTGATGGCTTTTCATCAATTTCACCTTGCGTTATTATAGGTGAAAATTGATTATTCAACAACCTCGTTGACGTTACCGTTGGTCAAAACTGGAATTTCCATGTTTCTCGTACTTTTTTTGCAGGTATTGGATGAAAAAGCTGCAATTTTAGCATATCTCACTTTTTCTCGTTCTAGGGAAGTACTGAAAGTCCACCGGTGGAAACCAGATTCTCCACTAATATTTATGTTTTATTGTAGAACCTTATTTGTAGGATCATAATATCGCCACAGCAATGCTCTTGCGAAATTTATAAACAACGTTTCTGCGAGCTCTTCAACAACACTCTGTGTGCGTCGCAGAGTGACTCAAAGAATGATTCAAATAATGATGTAACGGATGACGGTAACAGAAACAAGAGAAGAACATGGCGATCCTGCGAGAATAAGCATTACAACTACTGCGAGAATATCGCGAGTCAGATCCGAAATTAAAGGACAGCTTATATGTCATCCATTATGTAACTACCCTATATAAAGAGATCCAATAGACTCAGAGAGGGAGAGGTCAATTTTGGAGTGTTGAGAAAGTTTTGAGGAGAGAGAAAGTTCTTGTGAACGGTTGTATTCTTGATTTCTTCTATTTCCTATAACATTTCTGAGAATCAATCAATAAAAGTGTTGTTCTTAATCTTCAAATATGTGTTGATTATTATGAATTCTGGTGAGGAGTGTAGTGTAGGAATTCCTGCAACTACATAATGGCGCTAGAAACAGGGATGTTTCTGAGCAAAAATTGAAATTGTGATTTGTAAGAATTTGAAGAAATTGGAAAAGATTTTTACGTGATTTACAGTAATACATTAAATTTGAAAGAATGTCTAGAAGAAGAAATACATCAGAACAACCAACAACCGTAAGGAGGAGTAAAAGACTTGCTGAAGAAGAGGAAAATAAAATAGGAGAATCTTCAAGATTAAGAATAAGGAGCAAAAGAATAAGGAATAATGGAGAAAATCAAGTTTAACAACCGAATCAGCAAACACCGATACAAGATAGAACTGTGGATTATGACAGGGTGAGCGTGCATACTTGGCGATCAGATTCAGTAGAAGAAGCATAAAATCAAAAATTAAGAAATGGAAGGCGAGAGGGAAGAGATCAAGAAGCGGTTGGAGGATTAATTCATGGAGATGATGAAAATGAAGCAGTAGAGGCTTTAAGACAAAGAATACAAGAGGAAAGGAGATTATAGGCAGAGGAACGTGCAAATTTAACAAGACAAAATCATGAGTTAAGAATGGAGAATTTGAGATTATAAAGTAAGAGATCAAGAAGTACTATAATATCAAGTTCAAGGTCATTGAGAGGAGAAGCAAGGCGAAATTCCCCTGTGAGAATTTCTGGTGAGAATATTCGAGAGGAAATGCAAAATCCAAATGAAGAGCAGCATTATGGAGAAGAAGAGATGATTAATGATCGCTACATTCCGCGTGGTGCAACTGTGGATGATAGACGTGATAATAGAAATCAAGAGGGTGGAAATAACCAATATGGAGAAGAAAATCGAGAAGAAGGAAGAAGAATATTATATGAGCGAGAAATTCAAAGAAACTGAAGAATAATTGAGGATGAAATTGAGAGGTATTATGCTGAACAAGCACGTCTAGCTTGTTAAAGATAAAGATTGAGAGCAAAAGTGGAAGAACAAGAGCTTCAAGAAGAAATACGTCATAACAATCATGATAATTGAGAAAGGAGATGCGCAAGAAATCGCAACAATGATAATATCAATGAGGAATATTATAGAATACAAAGAAGAATAGAAAAACAAAGAAGAGAAACGATGAAAAATGAAGAAAATCACAGAAGAGAAAATGAAAGGCATAATCATTTGCGAATTCATGAAGGAAGTGAAGAAGAAAATTTCGGGAGAAGGCAGAATGAAGATGCTGAAGAAGAAGCACGAAATATCACAAGGCAAGAAAGACATGAACACAGAAAAAGGGAAGCTGCGCTGAAAAGACCAATGGAGCAAAATTCAGCTGGGAATGAACGGATCTTGAGAGAGTTAGAAGAAATGAGGGGAATGTTAAATAACAGAATAGAGGGAGGCAGAAGGCAACTTGATGAGGCCATTGAAGAAGCTGCGAAAACTCCATTCACCCAAGAAGTTCAATTAGGAGGAATACCCCCAAAATGCAATTTTCCAACGTTAACAAGTATCTTTGATGGGACTACTTGTGCTATTCAACTTGTCAAAGCTTATGTTAGGTGTATGCTACAATGGGAAAATCATGATGATGTATTATGCAAATATTTCGCATCCAGCTTAACAGGCGAGGCGCTAAAATGGTTCGAAGGTTTACCTAAAAATACTATAACTTCTTTCAATCATTTGCAAACTACATTTTTGGGAGCATATATAAGTAACAATTCTTCGCGACCTGGCATTGAAGATGTATTTGGGTTAAAACAGAGGGTTGGCGAGAGTTTGAAACATCTAACCATAAGATGGAAGACAATGTGTAGTGAGATGTCAGGGAGAGTGGATGAGTGATACCTCATTTTATCTTTCATTAATGCTATGTTCGCAACCAATCTGCTGTATATACAAATTTTCAGAATCAAAAATACAATCACCATGACGGAGCTGCGAGAGTTACATGAAGAATACATTGCATTGGAGGAGAAACAAAATGAGATGGAGTCATATCCCATTGTGAACACTAGTTCAGGTGCAGCAAACGCAAGTCTACTTCCTAGATTAATAAATACAGTAGCGAGCACTTCGCAGGTGAAGCAAGAAAAGAGTATGAATGATGATCAACAGAAATTAGTAGCTATGGGAAGCAGAGTTCAAAAAGGAAAGAAAATTCTTTAGTCGAAGTGGAAATAATATGATTCAAAGGCTTGATCATCCGCAAGAGGCTTATGGTGGTCAAAGACAAAATTATTATAGAGGGCAAGGAAGTCATAAGATAATATGGGAATAAATTAAGATGCCACCTCTAAATGCTAGCATAGAAAAAATTTGGGAGGCTGTAATTTTGATGGAGGACATACCCGTACCATGGAATATGGGAAAAGAGCCACACCCAAATAATCGAAGTCTAGAATTTGGCTCTTATCATCATTTTCATGGTCAATCAATAAATAAATGCAGGAATGTAAAAAGAATCATCTTGAGGATGATAGATCAGGGAAAATTAAACCATTTTATAATAGGACATCCACAGTCTCAGCAACTACCGCCACCACCAGTAATTCGCAGAGTGAATACAACAAAGGGAGGAGAAACGTTTGTGATAGAAGTTGGGGAAAAAGCGAAGAATCTAATCTGTAACTCTATCATACATTCACACAAAACTATAGAATATTTTCACGATAATGTTCTAAGCAGAGTTTTCGCGAGAGATGCTGATGGGAGAGAAATAATGAATATTGCAAAAGCTTCGCCATTAGAAGAGTGGCAAAAGAAGACAATTTCTTTCACTGCACAAGAAGTACCTGAGCCTGGCGAGATGCATGACAACCCATTAGTGGTAAGATTAGAAATAAATCCAAAACAAAGGGAAGATGAGGATGATGAGGACGAAGACTCGTGGGCCATTAACAGAGTTTTAATTAACACGGGAAGTTCAGTGGATATATTATTTTATCATACTTACAAAACCATGGGAGGAAGAGACGAGGATCTAATACCATCAACTTATACGATCTATGGTTTTAATGGTACTGCCAACAAGCCCAAAGGGGAAATTATAATGTGAATGCCATTGAAGGGAATATATTTTAAAATTCTATTATGTCGATGTTTAATATCCTTATAATTCCTTGATTGGCCGAACTTGGCTGCATGGGATTTTAGGTGTAACGTCAACTTTCTACCAGTGCATTAAGTTTCCTCATCCCAGCGGTGTTGGAGTTATAAAGGGAGATTGGACTGAGGGGAAAAAGTGCTATGAAATTGATATGGAATCTTGCGAGGAAAGGGCTTCGAAGAACAGAAACTGGAAACATAACATCAAACAAAAGCAAAAAAGTGAAAAGATGATGGTTGACACAATAGAACGACGAGAAGAAGGAATGCTGCGAAGTCAACATATGCTGAAACCAATAGACGGTGAGCGTCTCGCAGATGGGGAAAATGTAGCAAAGCGCAACAAAAACGCAGAAGCAGAAAATAGTAAGTAGAAAAGGTAAAATTTCTAGATCGTAAAATATAAGAGATGTATGAATAATTTGTTGAAGAAAATGTTACAAAAGGAATGTTTTGATTCAATGAAAAATATGAAATTGAAAAATTGCACAAGCGCTGAAATGCAAAAATAGAAAATCAAAGAAACCCGAAAATTTCGCAGAAACGCAAATAAAATTTTGCAGAGATATATTAGAATGGGACGAACCTTTATGGCGTACGCCCTAGTTCGCGGATAAAATTTCGCAAGAGGTAAATGTAAGACCTGCGTCATATAAGGGGGTATCTCTTTGCATGACTCAGGTATAAGGTTATACCGCTGCTGGAACCTGAGTCATGGAGATTTCGGGCCCATGAAAGCCTATCTATGAGAGGTACCTTGGATTTCCAACTATATATATATATATATTAACAGTTGGATGACTGAGGGTCTATTCTAAGGAGTGTAGAGTATGACCAGGGCGCCGAGGTACACGATTGAGCCAAGAGTTCCCGGGATGGATGAACCTACCCTGGCCATTCTTGGCAAGTCTTGGATATGATGCACTCGGCCCGAAGAAAACTCCACCTAGGGTGCAGTCTCGTAACTATAAGCCATATAGGCAAAAAGGATAAGAGGCTAAGAAAGCAACTGGTTGTTGTTAAGACCGGATGAGAGGATCTAGTATTGTATGGCCGATGTACGCCTCCTTGAAGGGGTAACCAGGGGGATGATAAGGGCGGCACCCTCCATTAGGGAGCTGATAAGTGTCTGAAGACGCAAATGTCATGAGGCTTTATGTTCGCAAGAATATTTAGGCTTGTCGTATTTGTGCAACAATTATATAGAGGCAAAAAGCCATGAGAAAAATATAAGATGATATCAATGGGTTTTTACATGAAAGTGTAAAGACGTCCTGCGATTTCATCGCAAGACAACATTGTCACGGGGCTTTGTCTTCGTAAGAAAACTTAGGCCTGTCATATTGTCGCAAGAGAAATTGACAACGCGCGGGTAAGGAAAGATCAATGGGTCTTTACATGCGAGTGTAAGGACGTCCTGCGATTTTATCGCCAACATAAAAAGTGGCTAAATAAGACCTTTAACTAGGAATGCAAAATAAGACCACAAGAGATCAAGATTGAATGACTGCGAAATTTACACAGAGATCATGAGATTATGCATATAAGACTTGCGATATTTACGCAGAGATTAAGGCAAAAAATTACAAACAGATCTTATTCAAAATTAATTTACTCAATCTTTCATATTGCAGATGAATAACAGAGGCAAGTATGGGAATGAACGGAATGATAAAATTATTATTCATCTTTATATGACAGGTTTACGCAGATGGTTAAAAATTAATAAGCATATTGATTAACTATATTGAAAAAAGAAATTGTTTTCTAGTGTATGCAGATACAAAACAAAAGTAATCTATAACGTCAAGGAACCTTAGAAGCTGGAGAAATTCATTATCTTTAAAGAGAAAGAAATTAATGTACAGACATTACAAAGAGATTTAAAGAGAAGATAAAGCTATTTAGATCCTTCATTATCTGCACCAGAGTCCCCCTCTTCATCTTCATCTTCATTTTCTTCAGACTCTTCATCTTCCCTATCAGAGATGATAAGATTAGGGACGTTCTCTGGAATTTCATTCGCGAGATAAGGATGTGAAGAATGGGGAATTTTATGATCATCATAGACCATTTTAATAGAATCATTGCGAACACCAACAAGAGTATTGCTAAAATTCGCCAGAGTAATTTGAAGTTGCTTTTTGAACTTGGAGCATTTCTCATTGCGAGAAGACATAAGTTTTGCGAGTTGCCCTTTCTCTTCTTCCAATTCTCCAATTCTTTGGCGAAAATTTTCTTCAGATGCTGCGAACAAATGACAACATATTAATAAAATAGTGGAGAATCAGTTAAAAGATGGATTAGTGGAAAAACAAGAATAACCACCTTCTCTTTCAAAGATCATATCCTTAATCAAGGCAAAATGATCATCTTGAAGACTAACATCTAAACTAAATTATTTCTGGCGTTATCAAGAATCTGTGCAGCCCAGGCAAACTCATCATCATTACTAATGAGAACATGGGAGAGAACTTGATTTTCCTTCTTCACAAGAGCATTATTCTCGCAGATAAGTCTGTCCCTTTCAATTTTAATATTGAGAAGAGTTTTATGGAAATCTGCTAAAGCTTGAGCACCATTTTTAATAATGAGGTCTTTTTCGTCAATAAGGTTACTGTACTTGGTTCTTAATATATTAGTTTCCTCTTTTGAGTCAATATAAAGGCGCTTAAACTTATTGGTTAAACCCAAGTTAAATCTATGT
The DNA here is from genome assembly GCA_023529315.1 of Papaver bracteatum. NCBI lineage: Eukaryota > Viridiplantae > Streptophyta > Magnoliopsida > Ranunculales > Papaveraceae > Papaver > Papaver bracteatum. Next base: position 149,438 of record JAJJWX010002920.1, read on the forward strand.
TCAATTTTTAAGAGAAGAAATTTGGATCAAAGTTCATCTATAGAAAGAGATATAATTTGATCATCTGAAAGGCTACTTAAAGAATTATTAAGGCGATCAAGAAGGGTATCCTCATCTACAGGTTCAGGAAAAGAGCGGAGGAATGTAGCCTCATTAGTAAGACCATAAACATCTGCAAAAATGGTTGCTTGGATAAGCTAAAATAGGATAAAATAATTTAGAGAAAAGGGGAAGAATTCATACCATAGAGTTGCTGGTTAGCTTTTTTAAGATCGGATATCTTTTGCTTGTCACTCAAAGCATCGATTTCTAGCTGTTTATTTTTCTTGCGAAGTTCAACAATTTCAGCTTCCAGTTCTCCATCCTTCTTGCGAAGATTAGCAGATTCATATTCCAATTTTTCATTTTTCCCACGAAGAACATCATTCTTCTTTTCAAAAGTTGCACGTCTCCTCTCCAGGTCCGAGGCAATAGCAAAAGAAGCTCTCCCAGCCTGCGAAGGAAAGCAAAAATTTTCAAGACAAATATAAATGAAAACATGGAGAGGAAATGAGAATGCACAAATGTGGCGAAGAAATGAGAACATACCAGAGCGCTAAGTGAATGTAAGAAACTTGGAGATATAGATATTGAAACCCCGCGAAGAGATTCATTATTCTCCAAGAGAGGGGCATCACAGATAGTTTCCATAGATTTGCAAGCTTCAGCAAGAGGAGTATCGCCAATCCATAACATAGTATCAGAAAATATGCTGGAAAGCTGAGACATAGAAGACTCAGGTTGGGAGAATTCCTTTGCAGAAGTGAAATCAGCATCATCATCATCGCCGTCATCGTTATTATCATCACTATAACTCTCTCTGGACTGAAGAGTGGAAGGAGATATGGATTGCATTTTTCTTTTCTTTGAAAGAGGAGCACCAGATTTCTCCTTGCGAGAAACATCAGATTTCTCCTTGCGAGCAGCACCTTTGCCTTTTCCCTTGGTCTTCACAACTTGAACAAGTTTTATTTCTTCAATAACCTTTAAACACAGATAAAAATAAGAAATAGAGGCAAAAATATATTGTTAAGAGTCATAAAGGAATATTTTTTACTTCATATGTGAGTAATTTAAGAGCTGATAAAGTACTGGGTTTCCCAAGTTTCTGGTAGCTAGCTTTCAGTTTTTCAATCTGGTAAAATTGGAGGGATCAGCGAGAGTATATATAAAAACATGAGGAAAATAATAATGGAAACTTAAACAAAAATTTCGGTAATATACCTCTGTATTCCTTTCAGGCCATCCGAACACCCATGGTTGGTATTCTGCGAGATTCGCAGGCAAAGCGTGAGAACCAGAGATGTAGGGACCCCTAGAAATAATGGGAAGATACACCATTTGTCGTCATTAGAGTGGCAAGGAGATTAATTGTTACCCGGATTCCAATCAATGTCCAACATAAGAACTTTGTCTTCAGCAACGTCATCCTTTTTCTGTAAGCGGACACCCCAACAAGTGCTATCCTTCCTCATGGGGATTATTTCATAATTCGCGAAGAAATTATTTATAGTATACTTCGCATGAACAATTAGAACATCTTTGAATTTAGGGTTCTTCGCTTCAGGAGGGTAAAGAGATTTCTTACCAGCATCGCGAGTAGCAAACTCAAGCATCAAACGAATACAATCCCCATTCAACTGATATATAGCCCGCGAGAACTTCTCATGAGAAAGTATTTTGTAGAATAAAGGAAGTTTGGGGTCATAAAGAGGAATGGGAAGGCCAGCCTCAAGTTGACCTAATGAGACTATGATCTTCTCTCCATTACACGGATGATCAGAAAATAATTTAATGGAGAGTTCAGCCTTAGGGTTTTGATCAGGAATGGTAGATAAAGTAAAACCTCTATCTTGAAGCTTCTTTGCATCTTTTCAAAGGCAAATAGACTTTTATGACCAGCTGGAGGCATCCTTAGTATGGGAATGAAGGAAAGAATAGAAGATCAAAAGGATGAGCGAAAATTTATAACAGTAGCAAATGCGGAACTTGCGGAAGAACAGTGAAATTGCAGAAAGAAGGATGAAGAAAGTAAAAAGAAGATAAGAGAGGAATGAAGAGGGTATATATAGAAGGTAAAAATTCTCGATAAGATAAATGCATTTAATGCGAAGAAAAGACGTGAACGGTTGAAGCGCAGCGGTTGAGAAGGACGTGTCAGAAATTGAATATAAAAAAAGATATGTGTAATAAATCTGGCGAAAACTGCGGAAACATGTCAGAACAGAAGAATGTGAAAAGATGGACAGTTGTGGCATTTTAAAATAATTCAATTCTCATAATCTTCCCCCTTCGCAGAAAAGACATGAGAAGAGGCAAGATGTAGGATCAGAATATTGCCACAGCAATGCTCTTGCGAAATTTATAAACAACGTTTTTGCGAGCTCTTCAACAACACTCCGCAAGCATCGCAGAGTGACTCAAAGAATGATGTAATGGATGACGGTAGCAGAAACACGAGAAGAGCATGGCGATCCTGCGAAGATTACATCATCTGCGAGAATAAGCATTACAACTGCTGCGAGAATATCGCGAGTCAGATCCGAAATTAAAGGACAACTTAGCTGTCATCCATTATATAACTACCATATATAAAGAGATCCAATAGACTCAGAGAGGGAGTGATCAATTTTGGAGTGTTGAGAAAGTTTTGAGGAGAGAGAAAGTTCTTATGAGCGGTTGTATTCTTGATTTCTTCCATTTCCTATAACATTTCTGAGAATCAATCAATAAAAGTGTTGTTCTTAATCTTCAAATATGTGTTGATTATTATGAATTCTGGTGAGGGGTGTAGGTAGGAATTCCTGCAACTACATTATTACCTGTGAACATTAGATTTTTCTCTACTAATATCGCATAAAATTGTTTTTTGTGAAAACTCTAGTTTTCACCAATATTTTAGAAAAAATTTATTATCTCATTGGTTTTGAGAAAATATAAAAAAAAATGCTCTTTTGGGATAATAATTTTAAGCTCAACTGGTAGAAAATTTATGATTTAATTTCCTTATCTGGGTGAAAAAAATTGACTATTGTGATTGTTAGAGCACTGCTCGGTCGAACACGCATGTTCTTTTATCTCAAGCTTGTTGTGAATGTTAGTTGAACAAAACTATATCTTGATTTTCTACTAAATTCAAGTATCAGACTAGTTACATAAGTTGGAAGTTGAGTATTTGACATCACTGAATAACCCTCGAAGACGGAAGATCGACGAATACATTTGAAGAACTTCATCAACACAAGAGGTGTGTGAAGACTAAACCATTCTATTTACTCACATGCATCACCATTTTATCTTTATGAGATATGTTGTATGACTTCTAGTAGATTTAATGTTGTAAAGAAGAAATATTGAGCCAAGCTTATCTTGTTAAATATCTCAAAATATGATTTAAGCAATGGATGTTCCTTGGTCCTTAGTAATCTTGGTTCGAAATAATTTATTGTTCAAGAACTATTTTTACATCATATATGGATCATTTGAAAATTGCTAAATCAATGATATTTATATCTATGATAATTGGAAATATTTCAAACATTAAAAGAGAATGTTTCAAAACTACTGTAAATCGGACTCACCATAGGTTGGCGATGTAGGATCAGAATATCGCCACTGCAACACTTCTGCGAGATTTACAGCGATAGTTCTGCGAGTTCTTCAACAACCTTTTGCGAGTGTCACAAGATAATTTAAAGAGTGACATAATAGCTGACGAATGAAGAAACACGAGAAGAGCATGATTGCCCTGCGATGGGAACGACGCTTGCGAGAATGGACATTATAACTACTGCGATAATATCGCGGGTCAGATCCGAAATTAAAGGAAAACTTATCTGTCATCCACTATGTAACTATCCTATATAAAGAGACCCAGTAGATTCAGAAAGGGATGATGTATTTTTTGAGTGTTGAGACAGTCTTGAGGAGAGAGAAAATTCAAGAGAGCGGTTGTATTCTTGATTTCTTCCATTTCCTGTAAACATTTCTGAGAATCAAATAATAAAATGTTGTTTTTAATCTTCAAATATGTGTTAATTACTGTGAATTCTTATCAAGGGTGTAGTGTAGGATTTCCTGCAACTACATTTTGGCGCCCGAAACAGGGATTGAATTAACAAAAATCATAGAAAAAGCAAGGTAGAAGATGAAAGTTATTCAGGATTAAGAAGATAATTGAAAAAATCAGTGAAATAGTTGAAGGAAGAATGATTAGAGCCAAAGAGAATTGTAGGAAATTGGAGTATGGTATGGTAACAAGAACAATGATTGACAAATTCCATGAAAACATTAAGGGGAAGATACATAAACGAGATTTTGAAGGAAAGAAAATTATGGCGGTAGAGAAAATATCATCATTGAAGGATTTGGAAAAGCAGAAAATCACATTTATAGCAGCTGAATACCAGAAGAAAATTTAAATCACATATCTCCTTTGGTAATCACGGTATCCATTGTACCAATGGAAAGGGGAAAATCAATAAAATCCGCGGAAGAATAGGCCGTGAATACAACTTTGGTGGACACAGGAAGTTCTGTGGACATAATATTTTATCATGCATTTAAGAAAATAGAATACAAAGATAAAGAAATGTCTTGTTCAACATATCATATTCATGGCTTGGGAAAATCTTTAACAAAACCTAAAGGCGAAATAGTGGTACGAATTCCACTAGGAAAGATCGAAACACAGGTAACATTATGTGTGGTAGACGTGGAATCGCCGTATAACATGATACTGGGAAGACCATGGATACATGAAATCAAGGATGTAGCATCAATGTTGCATCAATGCATCAAATTTCCTATGCACGATGGAATTGGAGAAATTAGAGGAGATACTGATCTTTCGAAGCTATGTTATCAAACTGAAGAGAGAAATTATGAAGAGCGTCCAAAGCTGCGAAATGCTCGTAGAAAAATGGCAAAGAAGACGAAGAAAAAAGAAGAATTTCAAGTTTACATGATAAGAGAAAAAGAAGGAAAAGGAATACCTAGCGAAATCTCGCAATAAGGAAATGAACTCGCGAGAGTTGTGAAAAACTCAACACCAATGGGAGATCCTAAAGCCAGCTACACCGCAGCAGAACCAACAAAATAAGTAAATATTGGAAGTAAAGAAGAACCTAAGATGCTAAAAATCGGAACAAAGATGGATGCAGATGAATAAGAGCAAACCGTAAACCTCATGCGAGAGTATAAAGACATCTTCGCATGGAATATGGATGAGATTCCTGGGATAGACCCATCAGTTGCATGTCATAAACTAGAAATCAACAAGGAAGTAATACCATTTAAGCAAAGGATAAGAAAAATCGCAACAACATACCATTCCCAAATAGAAGAAGAATTACAAAGATGCTTGATGCGGGAATTATAAGGCAGGCAAAGTACCCGGAATGGATTGCAAATATGGTGGTGGTTCCAAAAAAGAATAAAGGGATAAGAATTTGTATAGATTTTACTGACTTAAACAAAGCTTGTCCTAAAGATAGCTTTCCATTACCAGATATTCCTCAAATGGTCGAATCAGCAGCGGGAAATGATAAAATATCTTCATTATATGGGTATAAAGGATATAATCAGATTTCTCTCACTGAAGAAGACCAAGAACACACCACATTCTTTGCCCCAAGAGGATTATATTGTTATACAAAGATGCCCTTTGGTTTACGAAATGCTAGTGCAACATATCAAAGAATGGTGGAAAAAGTGTTTGCAAAATGGATCCATAAAACATTAGAGGTATATGTATATGACATGTTAGTCAAAAGTAAAGAAGCTAAAAACCATGTACAAGACTTAAAGGAGATCTTCGACCAAATGCGACATTTTAACATCAAGGTGAATCCTAAAAAATGTATTTTTGGAGTAGCTTCAGGGAAATTTTTGGGATATATTGTGTCAAAGGAAGGAATACAAGTTGATCCAGATAAATTACAAGCAATTCGTGACATGCCAACACCATCAACCGTAAAAGATGTGCAGAAGTTGAACGAGCTCTTAGCCTCGCTAGGAATATTTATCTCGCGATCTTCAGATAAATGCAAGCATTTCTTCAACATACTCAGGAAGGGTACAAAGTTCAAGTGGACAGACGAATATGAGAAGGCTTTTCAAGGAATTAAAGAATATTTGATGAACATATCTATCTTACAGAAACCAGAGCCCGGAGAATAATTATTGATCTACCTTGCGACAAACTCGCATGTATTAAGTGCAGTATTACTGCGAGTGGACGCAGGAGTACAAAAACCAATTTATTACATCAGAAAAACATTTAATACTGCAGATAAAAATTACTCAAAGATCGAGAAGTTAATTCTGGCATTGGTTTATGCAACCTTTAAACTTCGCATCTATTTTCAAGAACATAAAATAAAAGTATTAACAAAGGTACCAATTGAGTCAGTAATGAAGAATTCAAAAAGATCAGGCATGGTTGAGAGATGGAATGCACAAGTAGGGCACTTTGAAATCAAATATGAAATCCTATCCTCGCCAAAATCACAAGCTGTAACAGATTTTTTAGCAGAATTTCCTCTAGAAGATGATGAAGTTGTAGAACAAATGATGGACATAGAAGAAGAACATGGAGACCCAAAAGATCTATTAAAATAACCCAACATGTGGGAAATATTGGTGGATGGATCATCAAATGGGGTAGGTAATGGAATTGGAGTTGTCTTTATTTCACCAGAAGGAGAAAAAATGGCTTTTTCATTTCATCTGGAATTCACGTCCACGAATAATGAGACAGAGTATGAAGCGGTGGTGCATGCGTTAAAATTCGCAATAGAAATGAATTTGGAAAATGCAAGAATTACTAGTGACTCGCAATTGGTTATTCGCCAGATAAAAGGAGAATATACAACAAATGAACCATCTTTGAAGAAATACAAGAAACTTGTTGAAGAATTGTCTGCGAGAATTCCAAAAATAAAATGGAGATATATATCAAGAAAAGATAACAGACTCGTAGATGCTTTTGCTTTCATATCTAGCATGATGATAAATCCAGCTGCGAGATGCATAAAAATTCAAACACTTGTATCACCATCAATAAATAAGGAAGAAGAAGATGAAGCAGATGTGATGATGATAGAAGGTGGTGAAGAAGAACCAAAAGGAAATATTGCAGATTGGCGAACAGAACTTCATGCATATTTGGCAAGAGGAGAGACACCAAGAAATAGATTAGAAACACATAAATTAAAAAGCCGTGTAACAAATATGAATTAAGAGATGGAGTATTATATCGCAAATCTTTTAATGGACCATCACTAAGATGCTTGACAAGGGAAGAAGGACAAAAGGTGTTAAAGATGTTGCATAGTGGAGATGCTGGTAATCACAGCGGGGGAAGATCTTTGGCATACAAAACAAAAATGCAAGGTTATTATTGGCCATATATGCATGAGGACGTGAAGCAACTTTCAAGACGATGCGAAGATTGTCATCAACTTTCAAGATCTTTGCGAAGCTTGTGATCAAGAATATCACATTTTGAAGTTTTGGCTTGGAGACTTCTCTTTAGAGTTTCAACTTAATTTTTTAAAGACGCTCGCGAAGCAGTTCGATCAGGACCAAAATATTTGATTAAAGTCTCGCAGACATCATATTTGAATGGGTCAGTAGAATATTTCCTGACATCATCTAAAATGTCAGTCAAAACTTTAAAAGCAGCATCAATCCCAACTGCTGCTTCTTTAGATGAGGGAAGAGGTGTAGAGAGTGAAGTGGTAATGATGGCAAGTTGGAGATTTGAGTCATTTATGATGGTTGCATCATCATAAGGTGGAGTGTCTGGAAAAGTAACGGTTGGAGGCAAAATAGGAGAGGAAGAAACTTTGTTCGTAACAGTTTTGGGAGTCTTATTTATTGGAGGATTAATGGCATTAGGGGTATTGATAATGACATTCTCGCAAATAGAGGATGGAGGTTCCATCTGCAAAGTAGTAGAAACAAATTTGAAGATGAAAATTTGGGAATAGTAATTTCAATCTCAAGAGTCTTGGCTTTGCGATATTGCTTGCGAGGTCTAACAAAATTTTCATCACCCTGCGAGAAATAATATAGATAAGAAACAGAGGCAACAATATTGTTATTAAGAAAACAAATGTTTCTTCCAACCTTATGACTCGCAGACTTCCTTTTCTTTTCAGCAAGTTTTTGTTGTAAATCTTCTTGAAGATTAGGGTTTTGAATGACAAACTGGGTGTTGGATGTAGTTCCGCTGAAAAGAAAACATGGTGTGGGAGTTATATAGAATCAGGCAAAAAAGATCAAATAGAGTGAATAAATAGGATTTAAACAAGCAAAATCAAGTTTAATAAAGAACACATACCTTGAAAACTCCATTGAAATAAAAGAAGAAGAAATATTTCTTTGATAGACAGGTGAATTTTAGTAAAGAGTTCGTTGGACTTGTGAAAGCAATAGAAGTTAAAGAAGAAGGTTACAAATAAAAACCTGGACTCTTATTTTGCCAAACTAGATCCTCAAAACATTAATTGTATCCCTAAGCATAGTAGAAAAAATTTGTAGAGAATGAAAAAGTGAAGAAGACGAAGAAGTAAAAGAAGAAGAAATATTTCTTTGATAGATTCTCTCTTTTATAGACAAAAGGATGGTAACCGGGTAATAAAAGATTAATCGGCAAAAAGAAGAATATTCGACACGTGTAGGCGGTAACACTTAATTTACGGAGTTTTATTGGTCATATAAGATGAAACGATGAATAGTTGCGGCATTTTATTTCTCATGATCTTTCCTCCCTGATCGTTGTCATATGCGTCAAAAATAAATTACACTTTCTTACTACTCAAAATATAAATATAGAAAGGGCAAGAAAGGATCGATCCCACAGAGAGGACTAGGTTGTCAATATATTTTCGGTTTCCTATAAGTAACTCCCACTGGTTTTTCTGATTTTTATGCAAGTAATAAAAGTAAAAGCAAAACAAAGAAAAGTAAACAAATAGATTCAAGGATGTGAAAGTATTGGTTAAGGATTTCGTTTTCATTCACTAACATGCTTTCAAAACAATAAGTAGAATTGATATTTAATCTCAACTTTTATCAAAAGCCCTAGAATATATTGATCGCAAGAATATCCTGTTAATCTCCTATTGTCATCAACAAACACATTAAAAGATGCGAGTATGAGTTCTATCTAAAAGAACAACCTAACGTGTAAAAGCACTAATCAAGTTTAATTCCCTAAATGCATTAAGTTCTATGAAATCAGGCCAATCAAAGCAATTGAACGTGGAAAGCGCACTAATTCAATTTAACAAAGGTCACGATTCACATATGATCATAAGAATATATCACTACAAACTATAATCATATTTATGCTACTTGTATTCAAGGATTATCACTTTTACGTATAATAAACCCTAAACTAGCAATAGATGTGATTAGAAGTTCTACCAATTTGCAACTTGACAAAACAATCAATCAAATCATGTAACTATATTTTCAGAGAATTGTGAACGATAAATATGAGACAAAACTAATATATTGAATCAAAGAAACATGCTTTGTGAAATCCAACTATTCCATAACCAATAATAAGATTAACTACTCATGCTCATGGAGTTCATAACAAGGAGAAAGAGAAACCCTAACATGTTGTAAACCCTAGAAACAAAAGTAGAGATAAGAGATATTATTCCAAAGATATTAGGTTTTGAGAAAAGACTTCTCTTTTATAGCTCTTCTTGTTCCAAAATTAGGTCTAGCCTTCAAATCTTCAAGTCCACGTCCATCTACTAGTCCATCAAGCCCATGTATGAAAATAAGTCTCTGGGAAATTTGGGTCCAAAATCGAGTCGCCGGATTGCTGACGGCATCGCCGGAATCCGGTAATCGGCGCCAGAATCCGTCACCGGAAAATAATCGTCGGTCACCTGAATGATCAGAAACTGTCACCAAGTAATTATGCACTTCCAGTAGCTCACTCTTCTTCTCTTCAGTCCACACATTCACCATAGAACCACTTAAGCCAATTCCTAATCTTGCGAAAACACACCCAAAAGCGTGACCCGTAGCTCATATGCCCGGCCATCGATTCTTGCATCCGACTCATACCCCCTTCGTGATTCATTGATTCTTTACGATCGACACTTTAACCTCTGAAATCCGGCATCCCTGGATAGTACCACCGGTGCACCAATTCCGCTCCATTTTCGCACTGCAGTTTTCAGTCCATTTGCTTTCACTGTTGCTTATCAAAGCACCATCACCAACTGAGATTGCCTTTGCATTGCCGTCTCAACCCATATCAGATCAATTACATCTCCATAGTAATCACCAGGTCCATCCCATCTCATTGTATGCCTCGCAACTCAACACAATCAACAACAACACCAACACCTGCTCCCTTACTGAATCACCACCAGTTCTACCATTAAATTATCACCAAGTGCGGAAACAACTCTTCATCCACAGATCGCAGCTGCGGTTCCACTGCATAGAAAACTACATTTTCATGCTAACCACCACTGTCTTCCCTCGAGCTACTATTACTGCTTTGCAACTGCAGTATCCAACTGTACTGAACTCTCAGCTGCTAACCAATCATTCCCTGTAGCTTCAGTCCCGCGTAACAAGCCTTCACTGCAATTTTATCACCACTAACACAACCAACTGCTGCTTCATCATTCATTTCTAGCGTAATTGTTCTCCCAGCTACACTGCACCTCCCATTTTCTTCGAATCCATTGCAGCTAATTCCCTATACTGCAACTCAGAAACAACATCAATTTTGCATAGCAATTCCTTCAAACCCTTAAAGCTCAAACCTAACAGTGCAGGTATAGCAGCATCATTTCTTATGCAATATTGTCACAACTATTAGCAGCTCCATGTACATCTCCATTTTCGCAACTCAAGCCACTCCTCGACAACTGCAAAACCAATGCACCCACTGGTAACTCTTCCCAGCTATAGCATAATCAATCAGTAGCAAACTTATGCCTTATCCCTTGGCTCCACACATAGCCTTACACATTCTAGGAAGCACTCCATACTCTGCAGCAAAAAACTCCACCTGAGCTGGATTAATTCAGCTCCAATACCCATTGGCGACAACCTAACATCAGTCACTGCACAATTTCATTTCTTGTAGCTCCCTTGCAAACTCCACCAGCCCATGACAACTATATGACAACCAACTAAATTTAAATATAGCTTCAGTTCAAGTTCACGAATTTCAGTTCAACTTACACTGCACACAACACCAGCACCTACTCCTCTATCTCCATAATTGTCTCCAAGCCACCAGTACCATCTGTAGCTCCAGATCTTCTTCCCTGTAACTTGAATTCAACATACATTGAAACACATTTTTCATCACCATTTATCTGAATTCTTACCCTGTGTTCTGCCTGCGATATAACCCTGCTCAGTGCATCAGCATCCACTGCCATACTACCAGAGCTTCCTCATAACTCAAACCAAAACCACAGTTTCCAACCATACTTCCCAATCCTGTAATTCTAGCCATCAGTTCCATCATTGAAAACCATTATGTAGCTACAATAACTTTACCAGTAGCTCAATTCAAAACTACCAGTTACACTTCATCTGACTTTACAGAATTGGCAAACCCTAACCATCATCAAAATTGCCTCAACCACACTGGAACTTCAATTCCAGCTGAACCCATCTCGAATTGACCCTAAATTCACCATTAATTCTCACCAAATCCTCCATCTGATTTTTCCATGTGCATCCATGAAACAATGGCAGTAAACTAGGTTCTTCTTTTATTTCTTAATTCAACACAAACCAATGAAAAACCCACTTCATGAATTCGCCACAGAAACCACAAGAACCAACATCTCCTCTGGATTCTCCTCCTCTGCAATTTCCGGCAACTAATCCCTCTACTGACATATCAAACTTCAAAACCCTTTATCAATTCCTCCACCCGCAGAAGCTAATAATCCGACAAACCCATCTTGTACATTGACAGAAACCCATTTGCTCTTCGTTTGCAGCTCAGCGAACCCTCATAGATTTCTTCCATTATTCTTCATCAGTAGATCCTCCATTTCCGGCCACAAAACCCATGATAATCACAGATTCACCTTGAACCCATCTTCAATTTCACAACAGACTCTTAACTATGCCTTAATTCTTCTCCTCATCGATTCAGATGGCCTCAGCTTCTCAGCTCTCTTTCTTTCTGTTCTTCAAATTTGCACAGCATCTCTACCTCGAGCTCAACAGCGGCAACTGCTGCTTAACTTTCTCAATTTCAGGTGAACCGAGTGCAATGGATGAATGAAAGAAGGGTCTCTCGATTATAGGGTTAGAAATGATTGGGGTGGTTATTGACACCCCACTGCATAAGATAAGGGATACCCCAGTGGATACCCTATAACATGTAGTCACCCCTTAACATCAGCCGGCTGTTTTCAATACTCCTCTGAGAGAGTTGCCCCTTAAACGTGGTTCGTCTCCCGATATTGCTCGCAGTGAAATGACCTTTTTTCCCTTTTCGCTTCAAATGTATAATTTCTCCTTCTTTTGCTCCATATGACTCCAAAGCACCTAATACACTCAAACTCACACATAAGATACATAATTCACACGACAAATAGCAAAGAAAGCATAAACTCTACATAGAAAATACGGTGTATTCTACACCTATCAAATTCCCCCACACTTAGACTTTGCTAGTCCTCGAGAAAATCAAACAAAACATACATACAACTCCGTCTCATCGAGGCTACGGTCAATTTTAGCATAAATAACAAGCCTTTAAACCCCTAGGTGTCCCTAGTGGACGAGTTATAGTCTCGTGAAGGTTTACTAGAGATATACCTACAAAACCTATATTTCCAACTCCGTCTATTTGTGACAAATCAATGAACGAATCCAAACTGACTACAGGATGAGGTACATTGTGCAAATTCAATTTATATATTAGTAAATAAAGCTTTAATTAAATAGTCGAACAAGCCACAATACTCGGAAACTAACAAACCACAATCACAATGAAAAGATTAAGAAGATGGATATAGATGTAGATGTTGTCGAATGTTCACAAGTGATCGATGTTTCCCATATCTATCTGAAGGTCACCACCAAGATGAACCTATAAATCCTATTGGATTGAGCTACTGGTTTGAATTCTACATCAACTCACTGGCATATACAAGGGAACCAGGAGTGACTTTATTCAACCAATATAATACTTTTTTTTTTTTCGTAGACATCATGATTAGATCTTTTTTATCCAAGCGCATGCTTCTTGTCAGCAAGTATATGATAGTTGCCTTGGATCCTGAATTCCACGCTTGTTTAGGCGACGGAGATAGGGACAACGTTTCACACATACTGTTATCCAAGTGTCTTTTTATTCCGTTTGGTCTAATTGGTCGGTCTCTTTTTTTTTTGTTTTTTTTATAGCAACTCAATCACTCTATTTCATCCTATCAGTAATAACAAGTCGATGTTTAGTGACCCACCAAAGCACTTAGAGAACAATAGATAAATATGGAAAAATAAAAATAGAATGTGATATGGTGATATTCCGAGATATGGTAACAAATATCATATTAATTGTGATTTCTGAGCTATGTTCGTCCCTTTTTATTTAATTGGTTTCTCAACTCCTCCATCCAAGATGGTTCCATCCATTTAGATTGATAGTGTCATCCTAAAGGCACATGTTTCTAGGTTTCAGAGTGTATAAAACAATATTTTTTTTCTTTTTTTCAATTTTTTTTTATACGAACACAAGGGGAAAAAAAATAACAAGGCTAAAAACTCTATATGAGAACACTCCCCCACACTTAAACTTTACATTGTCCTGAATGTAAATTGAATCGTCCAAAGAAAGTCAAGGTTCAAGATGGGAAATTCATAACATGATATATATACACAATAAGAATAAAATGCATGATAAAAACTCATTACTCCAACTCATAGCTATTTCGGAACAATAGAGGATAAACACCAAACAAGCTATTTAGTTGGTATCTAATACCAACTCAGCCAATATATACACCTCACCGCCAAGAAAAAATTCCATCTACTTAGAAAGGTTAGTGTTTATTCTAAATTGTTCAAAAATCTCTAAAAGTTGGAGTTTTGATATGCAAATATCCAAAATAAGAAAATAAAGATAAAAGACTTGAAAGAAAAAAAATATAGAGATAGATACACAAAACCAGTGGGTTGCCTCCCATTTAACGCTTGGTTTTAAGTCGTCAGCCCGACATACAAGTTGAATTCCCCATACACCAATAATCGGAAAAGTTGGGGATTGATGAGTGCCGAAAAGTGCATATTTCTATACCCTTTTTATTGGCATTTAACTTATCTTTTGCGCTTTAAAATCATATATTATCCCAGATTCCTTGTTTTCTTTGTTTTCAAGAATAAATTCATATACTAATTAAATTTGTGTTTTTAAGTACTAAATAAAGCTTTGAAGAATTGAGGAGTCAAAAGAGCATAAAATAAGACCGTTCGATTATAGGAGATGCATCCAAATTAGAAGCGTCCGCCTCACACCACAGTTTGTCTACCCCTTCATACACTTGTCCTAGCCAAACACTCCCCTCCATCATCTAAACCCCCACCTCGCCCATACCTTTGTTTTGTTTATTAAAACCATTTTGAATTTCATTTAATATTGATGTAACCCATTAAAGAAAAGAACAAAACGAGTGGAAGGGACACAAAGTCGTGGGAGGAAGAGAAGAAAAGGACAGCTTTGAAAGTGGAAAGAAAGTGAGAACGTGGGAGGAGGAAAGAAGAAAAGGACAGCAAGACGACAAGAGAGAAAGAAGGTGGGCGGAGAAGAAAAGTAGTGGGAGGAAAGAGACGTGCGTGGGGAGAAGCACGTGGGGTCGTTGGAGGAGAAAGAGAGAAAGTGGGACGAAGAGACACTCGTGGTAGAAACTATGGGAGGAGCTTGTACGAGCGTGGGGCAATGAGTAGGAGGAAATGACAATAGAAAAAGAGAGGTCACGTGGAAGGAAGAACAGCAAGGCTTGAGAAAGAAGACATCACATGGAGATGCGGGAGTCAAAGGGACACAAGCTTGTGAGCGCGTGGTGAAAGAAGACAACAAAATGACAAAATCGTGGGAGAGAGAGATGACACAAAGTCGTGGGAAGTGGAAAAAAAAAAGGCGTGTGGAGAAAAGAATATTATGGGAGCAAAGCGTGGGCGTGTCGTGAGGCATGTGCGCAGCGTGGGATAATTAAAGAATACTAAATTTGGCTGAAATTAGTGTTGAGAGAAGGGGGAATTTTGTATAAAAGGGGAGACACCATATTTTCGGGGCGCTGGGGTTCATTTCCATCTTCCATTTTTATCATGTTCTAAATTTATTTGCTAGAGTTTAGATGAAGCTCTAGCCTACTGATATGCCATTCATACTTTGTGAGTTGTTCTTGAATGTTTGAAATTGTTTAAGATATAATTTAATCCAAGTTTGTCAATATTTTGCTCTCACAATGTATGCCATGTATCCATTGTAGTTAGAATATCACTATGTTGATTATGTTGCAACTCATGCTTAAAAATATTATTGATCCTTAGATTAGTTGTGCTGTAACTAGACAGTTAATGCTTTGGAGAAATATTTTAGTTGTGATTAATTTATCCATTGGAGAAACACCTTAGATACAAGGTAAACTTGAATCTGCTATAAGGACAAGAATAACATCATAAATTAAATGCATATTGTAGGTTAGTAGTGGATTTGAAAGCTCTAGTATCCTCATTCTCAGTGTTTACACCTTGTGTTATTTTCTTCTATTTACTTTTATTATTTCAGTCACTTAAAAATCATTTCGTCGTACCGACAAAACAAACTCTTTTGGTTACTTTTATTTGAATCAGTTTAGTAATATTTTGGAATCACTTCTACACCCACCGAGTCTCTGTGGGATCGACCTGTATTTGCCCTGTCTACATTAGACGCTGTGCACTTGCAGTTTATACATAGTAGTAGGTACTTTTCCGAGCCTACCAGGGATCCACCCATAACACCTGTTTTTCAAACACTAGCTTCACACAAATATTAGTAATATAAAACAGAAAAGCTTGAACCCTTCTTCCCCCACACTTATTCTTGTCCACACTTGGAAGTGTATAAAGAATATAGGAGTCGGATACTTCCACGGTTTCTTGTTCACAGATCTGCATAGTATGAGAATCAAAATACTGTTCACGTACACGAATACTGTTCACTGTTCACGAATACTGTTCACTGTTCACGAATGTTGTTCACTGTTCACGAATACTGTTCACGTTACTTTTCCGAGTCAATTTTACTGTAGCACATGAACTGTTCACTGTACAGTCTTGCTATTTTTGTTGTTTTTGTCCTTTCCTTGCAGATTTTGGAACGAAAGAAAATTTACCAAAGCTTTTGGTAAATATTTAAAAGACTTGAGAGTAAAGGCGAATCTAAAGGAGGCGGAAGAAGAAGATTTTTCTTACATAAAAAAAAAAAAAAAAAAAGAGTTTATTTTATTTATTTATTTTTAGATTGTATTAGGATTTATACTTGTAATTTTCTTTTTCTTTTGCATTTTATCTTCTTGGACTTTGGACTTTGGACATTCTATTTTTATTTTTAAACCCTACGGAAGGGTAGTATTTAAATATCACACTGTTTGCAGAGAAGGACGGTGATTACAATATCACCTCGGCCCCTCGGGTTCGTTCATGACATAGGAGTCGTGGCCCGAGTCGACAACAACGGTTCATCCCCCGTCTGGTACGGGAGGTAAATTTGTCGAAACACTCGTGAATCCCATGTTAGCGAGTTACTGTATTCCTTCGTCTGCATATATGTTGAGGACTTGAATACGGCTGCTTTTATTTTCCTAGTAAAGGGCAAGAACCGGCCATATAAGATAAGGGTTCGGATTTCATCACCGTTCTCTTCTTGCCCGCCTTAGGAAAACGAGACCTAAACGTGAACCTAAGCTTTAAAATTTGAAATAGAACAAGACCTATAAGGTAACGAGCTTAGTAGGAAAGTCTCGGAAAATATTGGTTACTCTTTAAGCATACTTCGAAGTTCATGATAGTTTCTGTAAATTGAATGCGTGACTGCGCCGCCTTGTGATACGGTGAGGCCTTGGGTATCAAAGCTCCAGCAGTTTCCCTCGCCTCTATTCAATATACTTTAACTCAGATTGATTCCAGAAGGGTTTGCTTAGATTGTAACGAATTTCCTTTCAAAGGATTAGAAGCTGGTCTAGAAAACAATCTAAGTGGAGCCATCATGCTTTTTGTTTGCTAGAAATCAGTAGGTTTACTATGGTGGAGTCAGCCTTGTTTGTGATTGAATAGAACTCCCCTTCCTTGTTTGTGGTATTCTATATTTATTTTATTTTTATTTCTTCTTTGAAAAAAAAAAAAAAAAAAAAAAAAAGACTAGTTATGGATGTATGAGTGTTTAGCATGCTTGATGTGCTAGTTGGGCTATGATTGTGTCTTTTAGAGACCAAACAAACCGACTAGTTAGAATTCCCCAAGCAGATATAGTCGACATACCTAGTCCTGAAGTAGAAATCCCCGACCAATCTGAGACAATGGGTGATAACATAAACCCGCCCCGTAGTCTCAAGGACTACATGTACCCAACGAGGACAAGCCAATCCTCGTGCATTGTCTTACCAGCTGCTGTCGGACAATTTGAGCTAAAGGCAAGTATCCTTAATATGTTGCCTAAGTTTAGAGGGGTTGATGCTGAAAATCCCTACCACCACGTGAGAGAATTTGAGGAAATTTGTGGGACTCTTCAGATCAACCAAATGACGGATGAGTCCCTCAAACTGAGACTATTTCCCTTTTCTTTGAAAGAAAAAGCAAAGTCTTGGCTGTGTGCTTTGCAGCCACAGTCAATTAATTCATGGGATGGACTTACAAAAGAGTTTTTCAGAAAGTTTTTCCCCAATCATAAGACTACGACCATTCGTCAAAGTCTGAATAGTTTTATGCAATTAGATGATGAGACTCTAGCAAAATATTTGGAGAGATTCAACGAATTATTGCTCCAATGTCCCCATCATGGTTTTGAAAAATGGAGACTTGTGCAAATTTTATATGAAGGCCTAGATGTCAGGACCCGAACTACAGTCGAGGCAATGTGCAATGGTCTGTTTATTGACAAAAGTGCTGATGAATCTTGGGATTTCTTAATCGAAGTCGCTGAAAAGACTCAGCAGTGGGAGTCCATCCGTGCACCTAAAGAGACTACCCGTGTAGCTAATTTTCACAGAATTGAGTCCAACTTTGAGGGAAATGCAAAGATGGCATCTATGGCTAGGAGAATAGAAGAGCTAGAGCTACAGAAGAATGTAAAACCTAATGCTCCTACTCTCCGTAACCAAATTGAAATGGCCACTTGTGCCGCGTGCCATGGTTCGGACCACTTAGTGGATACTTGTCCAGACCTCCATGCATTTCAAGAGTCTAAAACCGAGCAAGCCAATGCTTTGTACAATAGGCAAGAGAACAATCCGTACTCTCAAACCTATAACCCAGGGTGGAGGAATCACCCTAACTTTTCATGGTCTAAAGGGCCCGTCCAAGGGGGAACATCAAATAACAACCAGGGATACTCATATCCTAGAAACCCCCAAGTACAACCACACACTCAGTACCCTGTAGAGAAAAAGCCTAGTTTTGAAGACAGTTTCAGTCTGTTGACCCAAAATCTTGTACAACTTCAAAAGACAACCGACCAACGTTTCACGAATCTAGAACTTAAAATGGGTCAGATATGTGATGCTTTGAGTGAGAGAGAGAGGGGCAAGCTCCCTAGTCAGCCCCAACAAAATCCAAAGAATGTATTTCAGGCAAGTACTTCAACTTGCAATGAAACTTCACATAGTCCTGTAAATGCTATCACCACTCTTCGTAGTGGTAGAGCTATTGAAAACAATGTAGGTGTACCACAGTCGAGTGAGTCTAGATCAGACTCACCAGTGCTTACAACTCCCAGAAAACACCCGTTGTGGAAAAGGAATCGAGCATGATCTGATTCTAAGAATTCCACTGATGCTAATGTACATGCACCATCTCATGTACCTGTTGCTCCATTTCCTCAAAGATTAGAGCAACAGAAGAAAGGTACCCAATATAATGAGATGTTGGAGATGTTTAAACGAGTCAATATAAACATTCCTTTCCTCGAAGCAATTAAGCAGATACCTGCCTATGCAAAATTTTTGAAGGACCTATGCACACAAAAGCGAAAGCTTCACGTGCATAAACGTGCCTTTCTCACTGAGCAGGTAAGTTCAATTATTCAAAACAAAACACCACCTAAGTATAAAGACCCAGGTAGTCCAACTATCACATGCACTTTAGGCAAGCATACAATAGATAGGGCTTTATTAGACTTAGGTGCAAGTGTGAATCTTCTGCCATACTCTGTGTATGTGCAGTTAGGTCTTGGGGAGCTGAAACCCACTCCTGTTACGCTACAATTAGCAGACAGGTCTGTAAAAATCCCTCGGGGTATTGTGGAGGATGTATTGATAAAGGTTGATAAATTTTATTTCCCCGTGGACTTCATTGTCTTTGGATACTCAACCTGTGCAAAACCCAGATTGTCACATTCCTGTTATTTTGGGACGTCCTTTCCTGGCTACGTCCAATGCTATCATAAACTGTCGTAATGGAGTGTTGAAATTATCTTTTGGTAACATGACTGTGGAACTGAATGTCTTTCGTGTAAATCAACAACCCATAGATTGTGATGATGATGAATTGCATGAGATTAACATGATTGAGAGTCTGATTCAAGACTCATTGCCTGATATTTTATCTGTGGATCCTTTGCAAGCATGTCTAGATAACTTCGACTTAGATCTATTCGATTCTAAGTACATTAGTGAAGTTCACTCTTTGCTTGAATCTGTGCCACCTATGGACATTGCTAAATGGCAAAATCTGTGGAACCACTTCCACTCTCTGAGTCCAAATCTGCCCCATCTCCTGTTGAACCACCTAAACTTGATTTGAAACCATTGCCCGATACATTGAAATATGCTTTCTTAGGTCCTTCTGATACTTTGCCTGTGATTATTGCATCATGTTTAGACACAGAGCAGGAAAATAAACTTTTAGAAGTACTTAAAGAACATAAGGAGGCCTTAGGTTGGTCCATATCAGACCTTAAAGGTATAAGTCCCACAATTTGCATGCATCACATAAATCTGGAAGAAAACACTAAACCAACCAGGGAAATGCAAAGAAGACTTAACCCAAACATGAGAGATGTTGTTAAGGGTGAGATTCTGAAATTGCTTGATGCGGGTATCATATACCCAGTTCCTGATAGCAAGTGGGTCAGTCCCATTCAAGTGGTACCCAAAAAGTCTGGAATTACTGTAGTTCCAAATGAAAAGAATGAACTTGTCCCCACCCGTGTGACCACAGGGTGGCGAGTTTGTATTGATTACAGAAAATTGAACACGGCAACAAAGAAAGACCATTTTCCCCTGCCCTTCATTGATCAAATGCTAGAAAGATTGTCGAGACATAGGTACTATTGTTTTTTAGATGGCTATTCAGGCTACAACCAAATTCACATAGCACCCGAAGACCAACATAAGACTACTTTTACTTGTCCTTATGGAACATTTGCTTATCGTCGTATGCCTTTTGGGTTGTGTAATGCACCCGCTACTTTTCAACGTTGCATGATGAGCATATTCTCCGACATGATAGATGAGTTTCTTGAAATTTTCATGGATGACTTTTCTGTCTTTGGGTCTTCTTTTGATGAATGTTTGCATCATCTTACTCGTGTCTTTGATTAGATGTAAAGAAAAGAATTTGGTTTTGAATTGGGAAAAATGTCATTTCATGGTTGACTCGGGCATTGTTCTAGGGCATATCATCTCGGAAAAAGGAATAGAAGTAGATAAATCCAAGGTTGATATCATTCAACACTTACCTCAACCTCGTTCTGTGAGGGACATAAGATCATTCTTAGGCCATGCCGGTTTTTACCGCCGATTCATCAAAGACTTTAGTAAAATTTCAAGACCTTTGTGTAATCTTCTTGCAAAAGATGTTGCATTTGTCTTTGATGATGCATGTAAGGAAGCATGGGAGCAATTGAAGGCTCTGCTTACATCTTCCCCTATAGTCAGACCACCCGACTGGACCTTGCCATTTGAACTTATGTGTGATGCATCGGACTATGCTGTAGGAGCTGTTTTAGGTCAGCGAGTAGACAAACTCCCTTATGTGATCTACTATGCTAGTAAAACACTTAATGACGCGCAAATGAATTATTCAACAACTGAGAAAGAGTTACTAGCTGTTGTGTTTGCATTGGATAAGTTTAGATCTTATTTGATAGGGTCTAAAATCATCATATATTCTGACCATGCTGCGTTGAAATATCTTTTATCTAAAAAAGATGCTAAAGCTCGTCTAATTCGATGGATACTCTTGTTACAAGAGTTCAACCTCGAAATTCGAGATAAGAAAGGGTCGGAGAATGTTGTAGCTGATCACTTATCTAGGTTGAATTTGAATCTGCTGATGAATCAGTGCTTATTAGAGAATCATTCCCTGATGAGCAATTAATGCTTGTATCTGAAATGCCTTGGTTTGCGGATATCGTGAACTACCTTGCTACAGGTAGAATGCCCTCTCATTGGTCTAAGCAAGACCGTTATAAATTCTTGGCGGAAGTTAAACACTTCCTTTGGGATGACCCATACCTGTTCAAGTACTGCCAGGATCAAATTATTAGGAAATGCGTCCCAAATTCTGAACAAAGGGATGTCATCTCTTTTTGTCATGACCAAGCTTGTGGAGGCCACTTTAGTGCCAAGAAAACTGCTGCAAAGATCTTGCAGAGTGGTTTTTACTGGCCAACATTGTTCAAAGATAGCCATGCTTTTTGCGTTGCTTGTGACCAATGTCAGAAATTAGGAAGCATATCTAAAAGAAACATGATGCCCTTGCAACCCATTTTGATTGTTGAGCTGTTTGATGTGTGGGGTATTGATTTCATGGGTCCATTTCCTAACTCTGAAGGTAAGTTGTACATTCTTGTTGCTGTTGATTATGTATCTAAGTGGGTAGAAGCCATTGCATCCAAAACAAATGATCATAAAGTTGTTCTTTCTTTTCTTAAAGAAAACATTTTCTCTCGCTTTGGAACACCTAGAGCAATAATCAGTGATGGAGGTAGTCATTTTTGCAATAGACCCTTTGAATCACTTGTGCGCAAGTATGGAATCACTCATAAGGTAGCAACACCTTATCATCCTCAGACCAGTGGCCAAGTAGAAGTTTCTAATAGGGAAATTAAGCGTATCCTCGAAAAGACTGTTAATCCTTCTAGGAAAGATTGGTCTTTACGTTTAAATGATGCTTTGTGGGCCTATAGAACTGCATACAAGACTCCCATTGGCATGTCCCCTTACAGACTAGTGTACGGTAAAGCTTGTCATCTTCCGGTTGAGTTAGAGCATCGGGCATATTGGGCTATAAAGAAACTCAACTTTGATCTTGATAAGGCAGGTACACAAAGGAAACTCCAACTCAATGAGTTGGAAGAACTTAGAAATGATGCATATGATAGTGCAAAGATGTACAAAGATAGGATGAAGGTATCCCATGACAAGCACATTTTGCGCAAGTCATTCACTCCAGGCCAGAAAGTTTTATTGTACAACACTCGTTTGCATTTGTTTCCAGGAAAGTTACGTTCTCGATGGTCAGGTCCATTCTTAGTACGTACTGTTTTTCCGCATGGAGCTGTTGAAATCGGAAACCCATCGACCAAAAATATCTTCAAGGTCAATGGTCAGAGATTGAAACCATTTCTGGAGCCTCTTCCACCAGAAGTTGAGACCGTAGACTTGGAAGACCCCGTCTATGTGGACTAAGCTAGTCCACCCGTGTACATACATATGGATTAATAGTCCAGTATCTTTCCCTTTTCTTTTTATTTTTGCATAGTGTTTATGTGTGCTAACCAAACTTTTTGTATTGTGCTCATAATGTTTGCTTTCAAAGCATTCACTCAATTATGGTTAGCACCAACCTTTTTGCATCTGGTAATCTCTTTCCTTCAAATCTGCTCTGCCATGTTCTCTTGATATGTGTTCTTATCATCCTTTGAAACATTGAGGACAATGTTAGATTTAGGTTTGGGGGTGTGTTTTTCATATAGAGTTTTTAGTCTTTTATTTAAAAATCAAAAAAAAAAAAAAAAAAAAAAATCTTTGTAAATATTTGCATAAAACCTCCAACTTTTAGAGATCTTAAAGTCACTAGTATGCTTCTAGCTATGTTTACATAGAGAGTCTGACCGAAATAGCTGAACTTGGAAGTACTAGAGAACACAATCGGGTTTCTTAGGTTATTAGAGCGTTAAAGTTGGATTTAGCCATGCCGGAGGGCAAATTAGGTGCTACAAAGATATTCGGTAGTAGAATTGTGATCACCCATAGTGGAGACTACCCATTTTTACATCAAGCGAGGCACCGACCTTCAATTTGTGACTTTCTAAAAAATCTTTTAGAGTATGTGTCACCGTACGTCAATTCCGGGTAGGAATGGTGAGCTACCCAACTTCGCACCACTTTCAGCACTATTTTTGATCTTTTGAGTGCTAATTTTGTCAATCATGAGGGTGACGTCTAAAGATGAAAACTCCTTCTTGTAGTTCGATGAGCAATTAGCATCACTCTCTCTCTCTCAACAACAATCATCAACAGATCCATAGAAACACATCATCAAGAGCAGAGCAACATCAACAATTAGTCCAAGGTTTACATGCAATAATATAGTACAAAGAACGGAATACTATACACATTTGAAGAGGTATTTTACAAGAGCAAAGAAAAGAAAATAAGATGAGAATTAGTGAAGTTTATGAAATCAAGACAATACAAGTTGTGAAGAATAAAGTCCTTCATCCATGCAATTAGTAGTTTCATTATTTTTGTTGTTATTTTCATTTCATGTTTAATTAAAAATCAAAAAAAAAAAAAAAAATCAAAAATCAAAAATCAAAAATAATATTGAAGTTTATTTTCTTAGTTTAGTTTTAATACCACCATGGTAAATAAGAAGAATTCAAGAAGAAAATTCCAAGCAATAAGGAAATTGAGGAGAAAAGTTACAAATTGTCAAGTTTTTGTAGTTCAAGAAGTTCACCATCAACAGTTGAAGAACGGAGATTGAAGACATTTCTATGGATGCTGTGAGAGTGGTGTTGATTGCCGATCGGATGTGAAGGTAAGTGAGTACTCCCATCCTTGCTAATGATTGATTTCCTTTCTTAGAGATCATCAAAAAAAGATTCTTTTTGTCCACAATTCTGTGGAGTCTCCAGAAATTATTTCGGAAGGTTCTCCTTCCCACCATCAACGTGTGCATGATTTCTCTCTTTATTCCTGTCTGCACACATGAGAGACTTAAAAAGCGGTCTTTTTGAGTGCAAATATCATAAAACCCTACTGGTGAGGCAGGAGTCGAGGCTTGTGATTATTCTCGAACCCGAATTCTTTCATATGGTATGGTTATTTCTCGCTCAACTCTTAAGGATGAGAATGTGTTCTTTGGTAGTTCTAACTTCATGTTACTAGCATGCAGAAACTCTATGTCCTCATAGCTCTTTGGATGCTTGAGACTCTTTTACGCTCTGAAGTTGGAGAGGGTTTTGTGGGTACATCTCTGTTAGGCCCTCACGAGACTACAACTCGTCCACTAGAGACACCTAGGGGTTTAAAGGCTTAGTGCATACGCTAAATGCATTCGAGAGACCAGCGACAGTGGTATAGTTAGGATTTCTTAATTTATGTTTCACTTGAGGACAAGTAAAATTCAGGTTTGGGGGTATTTGATGAGTGCCGAAAAGTGCATATTTCTATACCCTTTTTATTGGCATTTAACTTATCTTTTGCGCTTTAAAATCATATATTATCCCAGATTCCTTGTTTTCTTTGTTTTCAAGAATAAATTCATATACTAATTAAATTTGTGTTTTTAAGTACTAAATAAAGCTTTGAAGAATTGAGGAGTCAAAAGAGCATAAAATAAGACCGTTCGATTATAGGAGATGCATCCAAATTAGAAGCGTCCGCCTCACACCACAGTTTGTCTACCCCTTCATACACTTGTCCTAGCCAAACACTCCCCTCCATCATCTAAACCCCCACCTCGCCCATACCTTTGTTTTGTTTATTAAAACCATTTTGAATTTCATTTAATATTGATGTAACCCATTAAAGAAAAGAACAAAACGAGTGGAAGGGACACAAAGTCGTGGGAGGAAGAGAAGAAAAGGACAGCTTTGAAAGTGGAAAGAAAGTGAGAACGTGGGAGGAGGAAAGAAGAAAAGGACAGCAAGACGACAAGAGAGAAAGAAGGTGGGCGGAGAAGAAAAGTAGTGGGAGGAAAGAGACGTGCGTGGGGAGAAGCACGTGGGGTCGTTGGAGGAGAAAGAAAGAAAGTGGGACGAAGAGACAGCTCGTGGTAGAAACTATGGGAGGAGCTTGTACGAGCGTGGGGCAATGAGTAGGAGGAGCTGACAATAGAAAAAGAGAGGTCACGTGGAAGGAAGACAGCAAGGCTTGAGAAGAAGACATCACATGGAGATGCGGGAGTCAAAGGGACACAAGCTTGTGAGCGCGTGGTGAAAGAAGACAGCAAAATGACAAAATCGTGGGAGAGAGAGCTGACACAAAGTCGTGGGAAGTGGAAGCAAAACAGGCGTGTGGAGAAAAGAATATTATGGGAGCAGCGTGGGCGTGTCAGAGGCATGTGCAGCAGCGTGGGATAATTAAAGAATACTAAATTTCGGCTGAAATTAGTGTTGAGAGAAGGGGGAATTTTGTATAAAAGGGGAGACACCATATTTTCTATCAGTTCATTTCCATCTTCCATTTTTATCATGTTCTAAATTTATTTGCTAGAGTTTAGATGAAGCTCTAGCCTACTGATATGCCATTCATACTTTGTGAGTTGTTCTTGAATGTTTGAAATTGTTTAAGATATAATTTAATCCAAGTTTGTCAATATTTTGCTCTCACAATGTATGCCATGTATCCATTGTAGTTAGAATATCACTATGTTGATTATGCTGCAACTCATGCTTAAAAATATTATTGATCCTTAGATTAGTTGTGCTGTAACTAGACAGTTAATGCTTTGGAGAAATATTTTAGTTGTGATTAATTTATCCAGTGGAGAAACACCTCAGATACAAGGTAAACTTGAATCTGCTATAAGGACAAGAATAACATCATAAATTAAATGCATATTGTAGGTTAGTAGTGGATTTGAAAGCTCTAGTATCCTCATTCTCAGTGTTTACATCCTGTGTTATTTTCTTCTATTTACTTTTATTATTTCAGTCACTTAAAAATCATTTCGTCGTACCGACAAAACAAACTCTTTTGGTTACTTTTATTTGAATCAGTTTAGTAATATTTTGGAATCACTTCTACACCCACCGAGTCTCTGTGGGATCGACCTGTATTTGCCCTGTCTACATTAGACGCTGTGCACTTGCAGTTTATACATAGTAGTAGGTACTTTTCCGAGCCTACCAGGGATCCACCCATAACACCTGTTTTTCAAACACTAGCTTCACACAAATATTAGTAATATAAAACAGAAACGAAGCTATGAACCCATAAAAGCTTCCCCCACACTTATTCTTGTCCACACTTGGAAGTGTATAAAGAATATAGGAGTCGGATACTTCCACGGTTTCTTGTTCACAGATCTGCATAGTATGAGAATCAAATGTTTCTAATGGCAGATATCGAGAAACAAAGTCATCTAACAATGTTTTCGAAGCACATACATTCAAACCAATAAGAGGTAAAAGAGAAGAATTAATATGCAAAGGGTTAGACAAACCTCGCACAATCTCTTGTAGCACGTAATCCTCTTCATCCTTGGAAAATTCAAGTGAACTATTCACCTCTTGTATATCATGGTCCTCTATCAAACCTTGCAACCATTCTTCATCTGTTTCTGCCTTAACAAAAATCTCAGCATCAACATCTTCATTACAATCATATGCAAGCTCAATTGGGTCTTCCACAATATTGGTCATAACGGTTTCATTCTCAATATACTCCTCTTCATTAGACTCAAACCTTGTTGCAAAGTTATGTAAAACACTAGTTTCATCACACTCGTGTACCTTTTGAATAGGTGCTTTATCATTATAAAGATCAAGAGTTGAGTCAACTACACTAACGTCATCAAATATCTCCAAAGGTTGGTCCTTTTCAACACAATCATCTTTGTCTTCATCTTCAGACTCACCATAATAAGAATCGTCGTCGGTTTCCCAACCTTTATCACGACGCCGTTTAAGTTCCATATGAATGGTCCCACTAATTTCATCTACAAGCTCTTCCGATGCTCCATCGTCTTCCAACTTGTATAATTTCTGCGCAAGTTTCCTGACGTTCACACGCTTGCTACCATTTGCTACAATAGGTTCTCTTTCCCATGACTCTTCCCTTTGAATGGG
Source organism: Papaver bracteatum (assembly GCA_023529315.1). NCBI lineage: Eukaryota > Viridiplantae > Streptophyta > Magnoliopsida > Ranunculales > Papaveraceae > Papaver > Papaver bracteatum. The sequence continues at coordinate 177,000 of JAJJWX010002920.1, forward strand.
TGAATGATAATAACTACGATCCGGAGTCGGGTAAGAAGGAATGTTCCAAAAATTGGTTTGTGCGACGTTCTCTCTATCACGGTCAAGTTTGTATATCCTTTGTTGCATATCTTGCAATCCATTCAAAATCTGCATATAACTCGAATAAATCCAATTAGAAGTAGAATTATCCCACCTTGGTGCTTGACTTACATACCAACTACAAGGTTGTTGTTGGTATGTATGAAAATCACCATAAGGTTCTCTAGGATATGCATCATAGCCAATAAATTGGTTTTGACTGCATTCCATAGATGTTGGGTAATTGTCATAGTGTTGAGGAGGTTGAATATCATATCCATTGCTCCAATATGCTCCTTCCATAGAATTGGTACCTGAAACAAGAGTTCTCAAAACTATGTCAAAACCAGAAAATAAGAAAAACAAAAATAAGAAACAAAACTAAAAACAAAAATAAGAAACCAAAAACAAGTGACAACCGTTGCCTCCCCGGCAACGGCGCCAAAATTTGATCGTTGTCGTATGCGTCAAAAATAAATTACACTTTCTTACTACTCAAAATATAAATATAGAAAGGGCAAGAAAGGATCGATCCCACAGAGAGGACTAGGTTGTCAATATATTTTCGGTTTCCTATAAGTAACTCCCACTGGTTTTTCTGATTTTTATGCAAGTAATAAAAGTAAAAGCAAAACAAAGAAAAGTAAACAAATAGATTCAAGGAAGTGAAAGTATTGGTTAAGGATTTCGTTTTCATTCACTAACATGTTTTCAAAACAATAAGTAGAATTGATATTTAATCTCAACTTTTATCAAAAGCCCTAGAATATTTTGATCGCAAGAATATCCCGCTAATCTCCTTTTGTCATCAACAAACACATTAAAAGATGCGAGTATGAGTTCTATCTAAAAGAACAACCTAACGTGTAAAAGCACTAATCAAGTTTAATTCCCTAGATGCATTAAGTTCTATGAAATCAGACCAATCAAAGCAATTGAACGTGGAAAGCGCACTAATTAAATTTAGCAAAGGTCACAATTCACATATGATCATCAGAATATATCACTACAAACTATAATCATATTTATGCTACTTGTATTCAAGGATTAGCACTTTTACGTATAATAAACCCTAAACTAGCAATAGATGTGATTAGAAGTTCTACCAATTCGCAACTTGACAAAAAAATAAATCAAATCATGTAACTATATTTTCAGAGAATTGTGAACGATAAATATGAGACAAAACTAATATATTGAATCAAAGAAACATGCTTTGTGAAATCCAGCTATTCCATAACCAATAATAAGATTAACTACTCATGCTCATGGAGTTCATAACAAGGAGAAATAGAAACCCTAACATGTTGTAAACCCTAGAAACAAAAGTAGAGATAAGAGATATTATTCTAAAGATATTAGGTTTTCAGAAAAGACTTCTCTTTTATAGCTCTTCTTGTTCCAAAATTAGGTCTAGCCTTCAAAATCTTCAAGTCCATGTCCATCTACTAGTCCACCAAGCCCATGTGTGAAAATAAGTCTCTGGAAAATTTGGGCCCAAAACGGGTCGCCGGATTGCTGACGGCATCGCCGAAATCCGGTCATCGGCGCCGGAATCCGTCACCGGAAAATTGTCGTCGGTCACCTGAATGATCAGAAATTGTCACCAAGTAATTCTGAACTTCCAGTAGCTCACTCTGCTTCTCTTCAGTCCACACATTCACCATAGAACCACTTAAGCCAATTCCTAATCTTGCGAAAACACACCCAAAAGCGTGACCCGTAGCTCATATGCCCGGCCATCGATTCTTGCATCCGACTTATACCCCTTTCTTGATTCATTGAATCTTTATGATCGACACTTTAACCTATGAAATCCAGAATCCCTGGCTAGTACCACCGGTGCACCAATTATGCTCTGTTTTTGCACTGCAGCTGCAGTTTCCAGTCCATTTGCTTTCACTGTTGCTTATCAAAGCACCAGCACCAACTGAGATTGGCTTTGCATTGCCATCTCAACCCATATCAGCTCAATTACATCTCCACAGTCATCACCAGGTCCATCCCATCTCATTGTATGCCTTGCAACTCAACACAATAAACAACAGCACCAACACCAACACCTGCTCCCCTACTTAATCACCACCAGTTCTACCATTACATTATCACCAAGTGCAGCAACAACTCTTCATCCACAGATCGCAGATGCTTTTCCACTGCATACACAAATACATTTTCATGCTAACCACCAGTGCCTTCCCTCGAGCCACTATTATTGCTCTCTCAGAATCGATATCCAACTGCACTGAACTCTCAGCTGCTAACCAATCATTCCTTTTAGCTTCAGTCCCGCGTAATGAGCTTTCACTGCAATTTTATCACCACTAACACAACCAACTGCTTGTGCTTCATTCATTCCTAGCGTAACTGTTCTCCCAGCTACACTGCACCTCCCATTTTCTTCAAATCCATTGCAGCTAATTCCCTGTACTGCAACTCAGAAACAGCATCAATCCTGCATAGCATTTCTTTCAAACCCTTAAAGCTCAAACCTAATAGCGCAAGTAAAGCAGCATCATTGCTTATGCAATATTGTCACAACCATTAGAAGCTCCATGTACATCTCCATTTAAGCAACTCAAGCCACTCCTCGACAACTGCAAAACCAATGCACCCACTGGCAACTCTTCCCAGCTATAGCATAATCAATCAGTAGAAAACTTATGCCTTATCCCTTAGCTCCACACATAGCCTTGCACATTCTAGGCAGCACGCCATTCTCTGCAGCAACAAACTCCACCTGAGCTGGAACAATTCAGCTCCAATACCCATTGACGACAACCTACCATCAGTCACTGCACAATTTCATTTCTTGTAGCTCCCTTGCAAACTCCACCATCCCATGACAACTATATGACAGCCAACTAAATTTAACTCTAGGTTCAGTTCAAGTTCACCAATTTCAGTTCAACTCCCACTGCACACTGCACACAACACCAGCACCTACTCCTCTATCTCCATAATTGTCTCCAAGCCACCAGTACCATCTGTAGCTCCAGATCTTCTTCCCTGTAACTTGAATTCAACATACATTGAAACACATTTTTCATCACCATTTATCTGAATTCTTACCCTGTGTTCTGCCTGCAACATAACCCTGCTCAGTGCATCAGCAGCCACTGCCATACTACTAGAGCTGCCTCATAACTAAAACCAAAACCACAGCTTCCAACCATACTTCCCAATCCTGAAATTCTAGCCATCAGTTCCATCATTGCAAACCATTATGTAGCTACAATCACTTCACCAGTAGCTCAATTCAAAACTACCAGTTACACTTCATCCGACTTTACAGAATTTTCAAACCCTAACCATCATCAAAATAGCCTCAACCACACTGGAACTTCAATTCCAGCTGAACCCATCTCGAATTGACCCTAAATTCACTATTAATTCTCACCAAATCCTCCATCTGATTTCTCCATGTGCATCTATGAAACAATGGCAGTAAACTAGGTTCTTATTTTATTTCTTAATTCAACACAAACCAATGAAAAACCCACTTCATGAATTCGCCACAGCAACCACAAGAACCAACATATCCTCTGGATTCTCCTCCTCTGCAATTTTCGGCAGCTAATCCCTCTACTAAGATCTCAAACTTCAAAACCCTTTATCAATTCCTCCACCAGCAGAAGCTAATAATCCAACAAACCCATCTTGTACATTGACAGAAACCCATTTGCTCTTCGTTTGCAGCTCAGCGAACCCTCATAGATTTCTTCCATTATTCTTTATCAGTAGCTCCTCCATTTCCGGCCACAAAACCCATGACAATCACAGAGTCACCTTGAACCCATCTTCAATTTCACAACAAACTCTCAAATATGCCTGAATTCTTCTCCTCATCGATTCAGATGGCCTTAGCTGCTCAGCTCTCTTTCTTTCTGTTCTTCAAATTTTCACAGCATCTCTACCTCGAGCTCAACAGCGAAAACTGCTGCTTAACTTTCTCAATTTCAGGTGAACCGAGTGAAATGGATGAATGAAAGAAGGGTCTCTCGATTATAGGGTTAGAAATGATTGGGGTGGTTATTGACACCCCACTGCATAAGATAAGGGATACCCCAGTGGATACCATATAACATGTAGTCACCCCTTAACATCAGCCGGCTGTTTTCAATACTCCTCTGAGAGAGTTGCCCCTTAACCGTGGCTCGTCTCCCGATATTGCTCGCAATAAAATGACCTTTTTGCCCTTTTCGCTTCAAATGGCTAATTTCTCCCTCTTTTGCTCCATATGACTCCGAAGCACCTAATACACTCAAACTCACACATAAGATACATTATTCACACGAAAAATAGCAAAGAAAGCATAAACTCTACATAGAAAATACGGTGTATTCTACACCTATCAAATTCCCCCACACTTAGACTTTGCTAGTCCTCGAGCAAATCAAACAAAACATACATACAACTCCGTCTCATCGAGGCTACGGTCAATTTTAGCATAAATAACAAGCCTTTAAACCCCTAGGTGTCCCTAGTGGATGAGTTATAGTCTCATGAAGGTTTACTAGAGATATACCTACAAAACCTATATTTCCAACCCCGTCTATTTGTGACAAATCAATGAACGAATCCAAACTGACTACAGGAGGAGGTACCTTGTACAAATTCAATTTATATATTAGTAAATAAAGCTTTAATTAGATAGTCGAACAAGCCACAATACTCGGAAACTAACAAACCACAATCACAATGAAAAGATTAAGAAGATGGATATAGATGTAGATGTTGGCGAATGTTCACAAGTGATCGATGTTTCCCATATCTGTCTGAAGGTCACCACCAAGATGAACCTATAAATCCTATTGGATTGAGCTACTGGTTTGAATTCTACATCAACTCACTGGAATATACAAGGGAACCAGGAGTGACTTTATTCAACCAATATAATAAATTGTTTTCTTTTTTTTCTTTTCTTTTTTCGTAGACATCATGATTAGATCTTTTGGATCCAAGCGCATGCTTCTTGTCAGCAAGTATATGATAGTTGCCTTGGATCCTGCATTCCAGGCTTGTTTAGGCGATGGAGACAGGGACAACGTTTCACATACTGCTATCCAAGTGTCTTTTTATTCCGTTTGGTCTAATTGGTCGGTTTTTTTTTTTTTTTTCTTTATAGCAACTCAATCACTCTATTTCATCCTAGAAGTAATAACAAGTCGATGTTTAGTGACCCACCAAAGCACTTAGAGAACAATAGATAAATATGGAAAAATAAAAATAGAATGTGATATGGTGATATTCCGAGATATGGTAACAAATATCATATTAATTGTGATTTCTGAGCTATGTTCGTCCCTTTTTATTTAATTGGTTCCTCAACTCCTCCATCCAAGATGGTTCCATCCATTTAGATTGATAGTGCCATCCTAAAGGCACATGTTTCTAAGTTTCGGAGTGTATAAAATAAATTTTTTTTTTCTATTTTTTTTTATACGAACACAAGGGAAAAAAAAAAATAACAAGGCTAAAAACTCTATATGAGAACACTCACCCAAACTTAAACTTTACATTGTCCTCAATGTAAATTGAATCGTCCAAATAAAGTCAAGGTTCAAGATGGGAAATTCATAACATGATATATATACACAATAAGAATAAAATGCATGATAGAAACTCATTACTCCAACTCATAGCTATTTCGGAACAATAGAGGATAAACACCAAACAAGCTATTTAGTTGGTATCTAATACCAACTCAGCCAATATATACACCTCACCGCCAAGAAAAAATTCCATCTACTTAGAAAGGTTAGTGTTTATTCTAAATTGTTCAAAAATCTCTAAAAGTTGGAGTTTTGATATGCAAATATCCAAAATAAGAAAATAAAGATAAAAGACTTGAAAAAAAAAAGATAGAGATAGATAGATAGATACACAAAACCAGTGGGTTGCCTCCCATTTAGCGCTTGGTTTTAAGTCGTCAGCCCGACATGCAAGTTGAATTCCCCATACACCAATAATCGGAAAAGTTGGGGATCCACCCATAACACCTGTTTTTCAAACACTAGCTTCACACAAATATTAGTAATACAAAACATAAACGAAGCTATGAACCAATAAAAGCTTCCCCCACACTTATTCTTGTCCACACTTGGAAGTGTATAAAGAATATCGGAGTCGGGTACTTCCACGGTTTCTTGTTCACAAATCTGCATAGTATGAGAATCAAATGTTTCTAATGGCAGATATCGAGAAACAAAGTCATCTAACAATGTTTTCGAAGCACATACATTCAAACCAATAAGAGGTAAAAGAGAAGAATTAATATGCAAAGGGTTAGACAAACCTCGCACAATCTCTTGTAGCACGTAATCCTCTTCATCCTTGAAAAATTCAAGTGAACTATTCACCTCTTGTATATCATGGTCCTCTATCAAACCTTGCAACCATTCTTCATCTGTTTCTGCCTTAACCAAAATCTCAGCATCAACATCTTCATTACAATCATATGCAAACTCAATTGGGTCTTCCACAATATTGGTCATAACGGTTTCATTCTCAATATACTCCTCTTCATTAGACTCAAACCTTGTTGCAAAGTTATGTAAAACACTAGTTTCATCACACTCGTGTACCTTTTGAATAGGTGCTTTATCATTATAAAGATCAAGAGTTGAGTCAACTACACTAACGTCATCAAATATCTCCAAAGGTTGGTCCTTTTCAACACAATCATCTTTGTCTTCATCTTCAGACTCACCATAATAAGAATCTTCGTCGGTTTCCCAACCTTTATCACGACGCCGTTTAAGTTCCATATGAATGGTCCCACTAATTTCATCTACAAGCTCTTCCGATGCTCCATCGTCTTCCAACTTGTATAATTTTTGCGCAAGTTTCCTGACGTTCACACGCTTGCTACCATTTGCTACAATAGGTTCTCTTTCCCATGACTCTTCCCTTTGAATGGTTGAATGATAATAACTACGATCCGGAGTCGGGTAAGAAGGAATGTTCCAAAAATTGGTTTGTGCGACGTTCTCTCTATCACGGTCAAGTTTGTATATCCTTTGTTGCATATCTTGCAATCCATTCAAAATCTGCATACAATTCGAAAAAGCCAATTAGAAGTAGAATTATCCCACCTTGGTGCTTGACTTACATACCCACTACAAGGTTGTTGTTGGTATGTATGAAAATCACCATAAGGTTCTCTAGGATATGCATCATAGCCAATAAATTGGTTTTGACTGCATTCCATAGATGTTGGGTAATTGTCATAGTGTTGAGGAGGTTGAAAATCATATCCATTGCTCCAATATGCTCCAATATGCTCCTTCCATAGAATTGGTACCTGAAACAAGAGTTCTTAAAACTATGTCAAAACTAGAAAATAAGAAAAACAAAAATAAGAAACAAAACTAAAAACAAAAATAAGAAACCAAAAACAAGTGACAACCGTTGCCTCCCCGGCAACGGCGCCAAAATTTGATCGATGTCGTATGCGTCAAAAATAAATTACACTTTCTTACTACTCAAAATATAAATATAGCAAGGGCAAGAAAGGATTGATCCCACAGAGAGGACTAGGTTGTCAATATATTTTCGGTTTCCTATAAGTAACTCCCACTGGTTTTTCTGATTTTTATGCAAGTAATAAAAGTAAAAGCAAAACAAAGAAAAGTAAACAAATATATTCAAGGATGTGAAAGTATTGGTTAAGGATTTCGTTTTCATTCACTAACATTCTTTCAAAACAATAAGTAAAATTGATATTTAATCTCAACTTTTATCAAAAGCCCTAGAATATCTTGATCGCAAGAATATCCCGCTAATCTCCTTTTGTCATAAACAAACACATTAAAAGATGCGAGTATGAGTTCTATCTAAAAGAACAACCTAACGTGTAAAAGCACTAATCAAGTTTAATTCCCTAGATGCATTAAGTTCTATGAAATCAGGCCAATCAAAGCAATTGAACGTGGAAAGCGCACTAATTCAATTTAACAAAGGTCACGATTCACATATGATCATAAGAATATATCACTACAAACTATAATCATATTTATGCTACTTGTATTCAAGGATTATCACTTTTATGTATAATAAACCCTAAACTAGCAATAGATGTGATTAGAAGTTCTACCAATTTGCAACTTGACAAAACAATCAATCAAATCATGTAACTATATTTTCAGAGAATTGTGAACGATAAATATGAGACAAAACTAATATATTGAATCAAAGAAACATGCTTTGTGAAATCCAACTATTCCATAACCAATAATAAGATTAACTACTCATGCTCATGGAGTTCATAACAAGGAGAAAGAGAAACCCTAACATGTTGTAAACCCTAGAAACAAAAGTAGAGATAAGAGATATTATTCTAAAGATATTAGGTTTTGAGAAAAGACTTCTCTTTTATAGATCTTCTTGTTCCAAAATTAGGTCTAGCCTTCAAAATCTTCAAGTCCACGTCCATCTACTAGTCCACCAAGCCCATGTGTGAAAATAAGTCTCTGGAAAATTTGGGTCCAAAACGGGTCGCTGGATTGCTGATGACATCGCCGGAATCTGTCACCGGAAAATTGTCGTCGGTCACCTAAATGATCAGAAACTGTCACCAAGTAATTTTGCACTTCCAGTAGCTCACTCTGCTTCTCTTCCGTCCACACATTCACCATAGAACCACTTAAGCCAATTTTTAATCTTGCGAAAACACACCCAAAAGCGTGACCCGTAGCTCATATGCCCGGCCATTGATTCTTGCATCCGACTCATACCCCCTTCTTGATTCATTGAATCTTTACGATCGACACTTTAACCTCTGAAATCCGGCTTCCCTGGCTAGTACCACCGGTGCACCAATTCTGCTCTGTTTTCGCACTGCAGCTGCAGTTTCCAGTCCATTTTCTTTCACTGTTTCTTATCAAAGCACCAGCACCAACTGAGATTGCCTTTGCATTGCCGTCTCAACCCATATCAGCTCAATTACATCTCCACAGTCATCACCAGGTCCATCCCATCTCATTGTATGCCTCGCAACTCAACACAATAAACAACAACACCAACACCTGCTCCCCTACTGAATCACCACCAGTTCTACCATTACATTATCACCAAGTGCGGAAACAACTCTCCATCCACAGATCGCAGCTGCGGTTCCACTGCATACACAACTAAATTTTCATGATAACCACCACTTCCTTCCCTCGAGCCACTATTGCTGCTCTGCAACTGCAGTATCCAACTGCACTGAACTCTCATCTACTAACCAATCATTCCTTGTAGCTTCAGTCCCGCGTAACGAGCCTTCACTGCAATTTTATCACCACTAACATAACCAACTGCTGCTGCTTCATTCATTCCTAGCGTAACTGTTCTCCCAGCTACACTGCACCTCTCATTTTCTTCAAATCCATTGCAGCTAATTCCCTGTACTGCAACTCTGAAACAACATCAATCCTGCATAGCAATTCCTTCAAGACCTTAAAGTTGAAACCTAACAGCGCAGGTACAACAGCATCATTGCTTATGCAATATTGTCACAACCATTAGAAGCTCCATGTACATCTCCATTTCCGCAACTCAAGCCACTCCTCGACAACTGCAAAACCAATGCACCCACTAGTAACTCTTCCCATCTACAACATAATCAATCAGTAGCAAACTTATGCCTTATCCCTTGGCTCCACACATAACCTTGCATATTCTAGGCAGCACGCCAATCTTTGCATCAACAAACTCCACCTGAGCTGGATCAATTCATCTCCAATACCCATTGGCGACAACCTACCATCAGTCACTGCACAATTTCATTTCTTGTAGCTCCCTTGCAAACTCCACCAGCCCATGACAACTATCTGACAGCCAACTAAATTTAACTCTAGCTTCAGTTCAAGTTCACCAATTTCAGTTCAACTGCCACTGCACACTGCACACAACACCAGCACCTACTCCTATATCTCCATAATTGTCTCCAAGCTACCAGTACCATCTGTAGCTCCAGATCTTCTTCCCTGTAACTTGAATTCAACATACATTGAAACACATTTTTCATCACCATTTATCTGAATTCTTACCATGTGTTCTGCCTGCAACATAACCCTGCTCAGTGCATCAGCAGCCACTGCCATACTACCAGAGATGCCTCATAACTCAAACCAAAACCACAGCTTCCAACCATACTTCCCAATCCTGCAATTCTAGCCATCAGTTCCATCATTGCAAACCATTTTGTAGCTACAATCACTTCACCAGTACCTCAATTCAAAACTACCAGTTACACTTCATCCGACTTTACTGAATTGGCAAACCCTAACTATCATCAAAATAGCCTCAACCACACTGAAACTTTAATTCCAGCTGAACCCATCTCGAATTGACCCTAAATTCACCATTAATTTTCACCAAATCCTCCATCTGATTTCTCCATGTGCAGCCATGATATAATGGCAGTAAACTAGGTTCTTCTTTTATTTCTTAATTCAACACAAACCAATAAAAAACCCACTTCATGAATTCGCCATAGCAACCACAAGAACTAACATCTCCTCTTGATTCTCCTCTGCAATTTCCGGCAGCTAATCCCTCTACTGAGATCTCAAACTTCAAAACCATTTATCAATTCCTCCACCCGCAGAAGCTAATAATCCAACAAACCTATCTTGTACATTGATAGAAACCCATTTTCTCTTCGTTTACAGCTCAGCGAACCCTCATAGATTTCTTCCATTCTTCTTCATCAGTAGCTCCTCCATTTCCGGCCACAAAACCCATGACAATCATAGATTCACCTTGAACCCATCTTTAATTTTACAACAGACTCTCAACTATGCCTGAATTCTTCTCCTCATCGATTCAGATGGCCTCAGATGCTCATCTCTCTTTCTTTATGTTCTTCAAATTCGTACAACATCTCCACCTCGAGCTCCACAGCGGCAACTGCTGCTTAACTTTCTCAATTTCAGGTGAACCGAGTAAAATGGATGAATGAAAGAAGGGTCTCTCGATTATAGGGTTAGAAATGATTGGGGTGGTTATTGACACCCCACTGCATAAGATAAAGGATACCCCAGTGGATACCCTATAACATGTAGTCACCCCTTAACATCAGCCAGCTGTTTTTAATACTCCTCTAAGAGAGTTTCCCCTTAACCGTGGCTCGTCTCCCGATATTGCTCGCAGTGAAATGACCTTTTTTCCCTTTTCGCTTCAAATGGCTAATTTCTCCTTCTTTTGCTCCATATGACTCCAAAGCACCTAATACACTCAAACTCACACATAAGATACATAATTCACACGAAAAATAGCAAAGAAAGCATAAAATCTACATAGAAAATACGGTGTATTCTACACCTATCACTCCCTCGCAGAAAAGACATGAGAAGAGACAAGATGTAGGATCAGAATATCGCCACTACAACACTTCTGTGAGTTCTTCAACAACAATTTTTGATTGTCACAAGATAATTTAAAGAGTGACGTAATAGCTGACGAATGAAGAAACACGAGAAGAGCATGATTGACCTGCGATGGGAACGATGCTTGCGAGAATAGACATTATAACTACTGCGATAATATCGCAGGTCAGATCCGAAATTAAAGGACAACTTAGCTGTCATCCACTATGTAACTATCATATATAAGGAGACCCAGTAGATTCAGAAAGGGATGATGTATTTTTTGAGTGTTGAGAAAGTCTTGAGGAGAGAGAAAATTCAAGAGAGCAGTTGTATTCTTGATTTCTTCCATTTCCTGTAAACATTTCTGAGAATCAAATAATAAAGTGTTGTTTTTAATCTTCAAATATGTGTTAATTACTGTGAATTCTTATCAAGGGTGTAGTGTAGGATTTCCTGCAACTACAGGCGAACCACTTTGCAAACCATAGATATCTGATGTTCGAAATATAGGAAGGTTGGCGAACCATTTCTCAAACTGTAAAGTTCAGGATGGGACAGTTCACGAACCCAGATTATGAAATATAGTGATCTGAATTTGTGATAGATCCAAGGGTTCATGAATCATAGATGTTCGTGTTCGAAAATAGCAGAAGGGTTCACAAATCATAGACGTATGTGTTAAAAAATAACAAAGGGGTTCACGAAACTATTGATGGTGGTTTTTAGTTCGGGGCTAAAATTGTAAAACCATGTATTTAATGCGATATTTGCAAAAGGGCTGAGCCATTTAAAAGTAATGAGTGCCCGGGACTCTCTACTCACACATGTATTGAACAATTTAGTATATTTATTCAGAATGGTGCATGTAGCAATAATCCCAAACATTCTGTGAAACTTTCGCCTGCATTACTCATTAGTGTATGGTTTATTGAGTATTTTAATATGTTATGTTCCCTAGTTGAACCCTTAGTATTGGTATGACATGACAATTAGTGTTCACTTGCAGCTGAGTAACATGAATTTCCTGAAGTATCAAAATTTAGGTCTGCATGAAAATGCTCAATCAGAAGACGCACTAACTTCTCTCTGAGAATAAAAGAAATTTGTGTCAACATGCAGAATTTGTTCAATTTTGTGATAACTCACAAGATTCAAGTTTTCGGCCTAATTAATTTGTAAAATTAGGTCATTTATGCCTTGTGCAAATATATCGAATTCTATTGGTCGAGGACAAACCTACGTAAGCTAAGAAACTGATCCGACATGGGGCTAGTAGGAGAAAAATCCTACTATAAAACAAGAAACAAAAGAGGAACTGTGGCAAACATGAACAATGACAAAGAAGGCATGGTCACGCCACATAGTCGGCCGATCAGCCCCAATGGGTGTCGCCTGTGGCCGTTGGCCATGTTTCATGTTTCTCTTGTAGGCCCCCTCTCCCATCAACTAATCAGATGTCTCAAAATCCGCCACACGCACTTTTAATAAGGTTGGAAGTTGGTGGGTCGATGCGCCTAATTCCGTTAGGAATCTAATCTATACATCCCAAGCCAGTCTCCAAAAAACAATCATGGTCGTACGATTTTTCCACTTGATTTATTAATTTTAGACGCTTCCCAACATGACCAAACTGGCATCACCATACCACCACAAGTGACACGCTTGTAATCCGCGCCAAAGTGTTGGAATTACATACGAACCATTCCAAACCGCATCTAACCATCACTGCAGGTGCCATGCTAAGTGGCTAGCCAACTTGCCAAATCGCTCCAGCAAGCCAGTTGGCAGGCCATGCCATTTCGTGGCAGCCATATGCCAATGGCTTTGTTCAAACCAAAGGGAGGCCCTATTTTTCTGGTCATAGCCCAATTTTGCCACTATGGGCCCAGAACATGCCACAAGCCATGTGGGACCCAGGAGACCCTAAAAATGGTGCCCGTGCCATATTATGATTACACATGATCATCCATGGACATGCCCACGTTATTTCCTTGCCATGGTATCTTTGATCAAAATGGCCAAGGTAGTATTTACCAAGCTGCCACCATGCAGCGCCACCTAGTCGCGCGCGTCACTTAGGGTTTTGATACACCAAAAACTAATTTGGCCAGGGCCATTATGCCGCCCCATGCCAAATAGCATCACCTAGGCATTAAGTTCGATGTGGCAACTAGAGATAATATCATTAAGCCATATTTGGATCCAACACTAATATGCCAAGATGTAGCATGCGCCACTTTGACCACTACGCCATTGGCAGGGGCCACCTTGCCACTACGCCATTGGCAGGTGCTACCTTGCCACTTAGCCATTAACAGGAGCCACATTTCCATTATGCCACTAACATGCGCCACATTGCCATTGTGCCACTGTGCAGACGCCATTACGCCAATATGCTGCCTAGCTTGCGTGCGATTGGTCAGAATAACTAGGTCTTGCACATTAGACCCATTCAACAACTTGTTGCACATTTTTCCAGGAAACACTCGAGACATCAAACATGTCACAAACTGGGGGATACTTATCAGGGTATTGGTCTGGCAATTAATAGCGTGCGGCGTGCAATACGCCCATTACAAGAAAGTGTCAAGAAAGAGCGGACGATTAAATAGAAGTAAGAGGATAGTGGGTGTAAAGCTGACTAGTTTCTCCTTACAATGGGAACGTGATGGTAAACCGCTTCTACACAACCCCACTTCTCCACTACTTAACTGTCTCCACTTCCTACGAGATCAAGGGTGCTCAATGACTTGTATAAATAGGTTTTCAACCTATTTCGACAAATAAAAGAGTTTTGGTTAACAACACAAGTATTCGAAAAAAACCAAGAACTGATAGCTTACATTCCGCAATCCATTTCCAAATTCTAATACAAGTCATAAAATAGCCACACCCTCAAAATTCAATATTTTGATCTCAATAACTTTTTCGCTTCCATCCCTAAGATCAACCCTTCTCCTTCACTTTGTGACCGAAGCAAGTCTGGAACGGTCATTTCTTGGTTTAGGCCGGAATTGTGCAGATTGATCTCTCGAATATAAAGTACTCCCATGCAGTGCATTTGTTTAGGGTTTAGATTCATTTCTCGATGGCACACCGAAATTTACCATTTCCAGCAGAATCAGTATTTACCCCAAAACAACTGGCGACCACAGTGGGAGGTTAATATCTCGGTTGCAAAATCATTTTCTCAATTTTCATTCAAGTTTTCTCAATTTCGAAAGGGTAGGTTTTATACCTAAGACAATCATTAACCAAAAACTCATTTCAATCGCCAATTCCAACTTTCTATATTATTATGTACCCAGGTCAGCCAAACTCTTCCAAAACCATGAATGCTCGAGAAAAGATCACCACGGAAGATATGGCGGAGATGCTAGAAGTCGTTATCTCAAGTCAAACCAATATTGTTAAGTTGCAAAATGAGACGCTTCGTGTACTAAAGAACATAGCAAGCCTATTGTGGCAAATATCAGTGAACGTTTTCTCGGAGAACGCCACCATCTTTAAAAGTGACACAAAAGGTGTCGAGTCCTTGTCTGAGGTATTTTCCTCCGCCAACAATAATGCAGACAGAGTACGTAGTCGCATCGGACGGTAGCAAAAGAGAAATGACCAACTAAACCCATCCAATGACAAAGAGCTGAGGCAATTTCACAAGGCCAAAGGAAGTGACCCTCCAGGTACATCACAATGTTTGCAAGTTAAAGGTAAGGAGCCGGCTTACGAAGATTTTTTGAAAACTTATACCTCTAAAATCTTGCGGAAGTTCAGAAAGTCGTCCAACAGTCTGCATCCATGACCGATCTGACTTTACTAAATAAAGAAGTGCCAGAGGAAGTAGGAATTCACCAAGACATCTATGAAGACAGGAACTGCACCGATGAACAATATTCAGTCCAACCGCTTCACGCTGCCGTCACTAATGCAAAACCCTCAAGAGGGCTTACGTTGCAACAAAGCTGCCGAACTAAACGACCTGCACCTGAGTCAACATTCGCAGTCTCGACTCCACCCTCGAAACAAGATTTGCGTCAAAGTATACAAAAGTTTCCACGAAAACAGTTTCTAACACAAGAGAAGCCATACTCAAAATACCCGCGTTTCCAGCTCCCTATCAGGAAAATTCTTGAGTTACTGGGAGTTTAGGTACGATATGGAGTGGTTTAGTTTCCTCCCATATGATGCCCACCAATTGATTAAGAGATGTTAGACTCAATATATTTCCATTATCACAGGTTCACCCATCATCCTACCATTGAACGCAATGGCCTAAAGCGCATTGTCCAAAAAAAAAATCAATTCGGGAGGTTTATGCTTGGGAACTGAAGATCCTCCTCTTTACTACGAATCGACATGAAGATGTTATTACATGGATGCCTCATATGATTCCATACTTTGCAAGGATAATAATGCGACAAGGGACTTTTTATTATGGCTCTGTCATACAATGGATTTTAATTTGAAACAATTTCAGTTATCTGAGAAGATTCAGTTTTGCTGGGAAGCTTCCCAGACGAGTAAGTTTCATCAAACAATGTTTGCACGTCCAATTGTTTTGAAATTTGTTGGAGAGTTAACACAAATGCCAGTATTATTCTGATAATGGAAGCCAATAACATAATTATTTTGAAAAACATCGTATCATTTTAGTATTTCCCTTTTCATGCAATGTTTACAGTTTCTCCTAAAGTGGTTGCATTATTCATTCATGATTCCAACTTATTAGTTATATAAATATCATTCAAAAAATTACCCACGAAATCATTTCAGAAACAAACCAATTCAAACATTTTCATAAAGCAGTTACCTACTAGTTCAAAACCAGAAAATCCAACCACAAAAGAGGCATCTCTTGCCTTTTAAAAAAGAAATCTAAGAGCAGAAAGGTTCAATAAACAAAAGCATTTAAGGGAAGTCATTCAGCAGCAATTCATTATTCTTAGAAAAAACGTCCTTCATGCTTTGGAGAGCAGCCTGTTTCAACTTTAATTCCTATGATAACTTCTTGAACTCCACTTCTCGTTGATTAATGAAATCCAAAGAGGGGATCTTTCTCATTTCAGTTTGCATCCTTTTGATTTTGGAAAACCCTTCACAGAACCAGGGGACATTAAACTCAAAGTTCACACACATATCCCGATGGAACTCCCAACTTGAGATTACATCTCCAAAAACGGTGTGTCCAGTAACACTGCACATGTCATGGATTGAAGATAAGGTTTCCTCCACACGCTTAACCAATGAAAAGAGACCATCAATCTTCTTAGTCGTGGTGATGTGTCCATACTTTTCCCATATTCGAGTGTACAACTCCGCATACTTATATGGTACGTTGAATCCTCCAATTAACATATGATCAGTAAAGGGAGCCACAAATGGAGGGTCGAAGATAGCACATGTATCCGGATATTTGATTAGTGCGGCTCAGTCAACTCCAGAATGTTATTTGGAAACAATCGCGCCCGCAGTCATAGATAGGGTTTCTACTGCTGAAGGCTCAATGATACCCTTATCATGATCAATCCCCATCTCAGAGTTATTTACAGATGCGTTTTCCATGATTGAGGGTGCATCCACATCTTCATTATGATTGGTCTCCATCTCAGGGTTATTTATAGCTTCCATAGTCGAAGGCATATCTTTATCATGATTAATCTCTATCTCAGGGTTATCTCCAGGTGCAGTTTCTTTCTGTAATACCACCAATTGGATATTTATTTCACGTCAATAAATGAATAAAGAAGAAAAGAGTGTGGGAGACTTACCAATTTATTCGTTGGCCCACTGGAGGATTTAGTTTCGCTATTACACTCAGAAGCGCTTTTCTCATCACCACTGGATCCCGAACTTTCTTCTCCTTCATCCTCGCCTTTAGAAGACTCAGCGTCGCTGGATTCTTCTTCTTGAAGCTTCGCCTTTTGGCCACGGGCAAGTCTGGCAAAGGCATTCATGCTCTCGCCCCCTGGTTTCAAAAAAAAAAAAAAAGGATACTTAGTGAAATTAGCAAATTAAATAAATAAATCTAGCTGGATAGAAAGAAACGCATACATACCTGTATATTTGAAGAGTTGGAGACTACTAAGGCTGTTGAACCTGATCAAATATCATCTGATCGACTTTTAGTCCTCTTCTCCTTTCTCCGGGGACTGTCTTCACCTCGGTCAGAAAGTTTTCGTTTAAGCGAAGGGAGCGGCTTCAACAACTTGTGTTTTTCTAAGGTCTTGAAAGAGGGCTTTCCACGAGGACTCTTCACGAAAGGATGCGGAGAAAGAAACTTCTCTTGCCAGAATTTATTATACTTTGGGGTCATTATTGGTTTTCTTTCTGGAAGAAATAATTGGAGGCTCTTCTTTGTTGCGAAAACTCTACTATAAAAAATAGACAGCAAAACGTCGTCTGAAGGCGTCGACGGACGATGGAACGGAATTCCCTGGTCAAATCCCATATGATGAGCAACTCCGTCAATATTATAAGGAACCACCTCAAAATATCCTCTGAATAAAGATGGGACATATCCAGGTATGCACCTTCGCATGAACACGATTGAAAATACGGGGGTCTAACAACCTCACCCAATATTTCGATTAGCAACCTGTATGGACAACTCCGAGTTGTTTTCTACAGAATCAACAAGACTCAATCGATAGAAAGTATCTCAAGGAGTTATTATCTCAATATTTCGATTTGATTTACTCAAGAAAATAAGATTCGCGAATCTAATCAAAGAGAGATAACTTGGATGGTACCAAAGACCAATATCCAAGTGTCAATCTATTTAAATCAACAACCAATAAGGTCGGATATTCTAATCGATTGAAGAACGCACAGCCTGTATTATTTCAATTATATAACAAAATATAATACGGAATAAAAATATCACAGACACTAGGATTTTGTTAACGAGGAAACCGCAAATGCAGAAAAACCCCGGGACCTAGTCCAGATTAAACATACATTTTATTAAGCCGCTACAGACACTAGCCTACTCTAAATTAACTTCGGTCTGGACTGTAGTTGAACCCCAACCAATCTCACACTGATCCAAGGTACAGTTATGCTCCTATGCCTTTGATCCCAGCAGGATACTGTGCACTTAATTCCCTTAGATGATCTCACCCACAATCAAGAGTTGCTACGACCCAAAGTCGAAGACTTTAGCAAACAAATCTATCTCACACAGAAAAGTCTATAGGTAATAGATAATTTCGTCTCCCACGAATAAACCTATGAGTTTTGTTCCGTCTTTTGATAAATCAAGGCGAACAGGAACCAATTGATAAAACCAGATTTATATTCCCGAAGAATAGCTCAGTTTCATGAATCACCTCACAATAAACTTAATCGACGCAGCGAAGAAAATTATTGAGGAATCACAAACAATGAGGCGAAGATGTTTGTGACTACTTTTATCTTGCCTATAGGATATAGAAATCTCAAGCCAATTATTACAATTATACTTGTACGATAGAAATAGTAAGATCAGATCACACAACTACAAGAAAAGTAGTATCGGTCTGGCTTCACAATCCCAATGAAGTCTTTAAGTCGTTAACCCGAATTTAGAGAGAAAACTCAAGGGTTAATGGAGATCGACTCTAGCTTAGAGAAAACTAGTATCACACAAGAAAGGTGTGTGGGGATTAGTTTTTCCAATGGATAGAGTTCTCCTTATATAGTCTTTCAAATCAGGGTTTGCAATCAATGTTAGCTTGCTATCAATGCATTTAATATTCACAGTTAGATGAAAACCTGATTAGATACAAGCTAATATCTCTCAACCGTTAGATCGAAAACTTATCTTGTCATACACACATGTACTTGACCTTTTGAGTTCGTGTAACCGCACCCAAACGTGTATAATGGTTGGTTTAATATTATCCAACCAAATGGTTAGCCAAATGATAACTTCCATATCAACCATATTCTTCTTCACCATAACTAGTCCAAATGACTCAAATGAACTAGTTAGAGAGTTGTTCAATTTCTATGAGATATCAAGTACTACAAGAGATACAATTGAATCAAAAACGACGTGATTCACTCGAATCATTAATCATGAACTATAAAGCTATGGTTTTCAAAAGCATTCCTTAGTAATTTAATATAAGTTCACGAACAATGTTTTCAGACATAACCTCTTGAGTTCGCAGACTCAAGCTAACCGGTTGAAGTTATAAACTCCATCATAAATTCTCGGGTTCGAGAGCTTCCGTCAGTTCGCGGACTGGGTTCGCGGACTGTACCTGAGCTTCAACTTCAACATATATTCTCGGGTTCGGGAACATACGCCAGTTCGCGGACTGAGTTGCTGATCACGTTCCGGTTCCACTTGATCAACAAAGTTCGCAAACTTCGGTTCAAGTGTTAAGGACTTATACATATATGTGTTGCCACAACAATGTTTATATCCCACAATGGTTATATATTTTAAACTCTCATTTCAATCATTAAAACATTCTTAGAGGGCGTTATATAGTTGGTATTCACAAACTATTTTTCGTTAGAGCGATTTCCAAAGTGATTGAAACATAACATGACTTTCGTCACTAGGAAAATATGAACTTGGATAAAGCGAAAGCTTTACCAACACCCATTTAGAGAAATAGATAAGCGAGATATACTCAGCTCGAAATGTCACATGTGCATATTCTTAGTCTATATAGTAAACTGAGTTTTGTCTCAAGATAGGAGATAGAGTAGATAGAATTTTGAGTGATAGATAAGTTCAAGTCTCCACATACCTTTTAGTCGATACAGATCCACTAGTTCCTTGAGTAGTCCTTCGTCTTGTATGATGATCTCCATGGAGTTCTTGAGCTCAACTACACATTTTATCCTAGTCTGATACCTTAGCTATAGTAGACTAGAAATCAAGACTATATAGTTTTGATCACTAAGATTGACAAACATGCTTGAGATAGCAATGCGTGTGAGTTTGACCGAGCAGTGCTCTAACAATATCCCCCTTTGTCAATTTTAGTAGCAAAACTATTAATACATATGGAATACAAAAATTATATAAATAAACTTTGTAGCTCCTATTCCACATGCCTAATTTTCAACAATACTCGAAATCTTCGTCACTTCCTAGTAGTCCAATGATCCCAAAGGTTGTAAGTTTAGTATCATCGTTGATGAAAATACGTAGCTATAACAATGAGAAAAGCATTGGTTCTCATTCATTGTTATACAGTGTCATAGTATTATTACACAGCGTCAAAGTCCAATTGCATCACAACCTCAACAACAATACTATGGTGATACTTCACTCCCCCTTAGTCAATACTCCATCTCATATGGAAACCACTCCCCCTTTCATAATAATCCGAAAACCATATGTATTTGTAGTGTGAACTACAATTAATTCTCCCCCTTTTTGTCAATAAAATTGGCAAAGTTACAAGAATGGGATCCTAATGAAATTTCCGTAAGAGACATTTCATGACCAAAAGTAAATGTTCTATCATCTTGTTTAGATGCAATCATAAAGCCGAGGCTAAATGCATTCATCAAGGAGTTTATAAAGATACAAGATAACCCCTAAAAATTCCATAGCCGCACTCCCCACAAAGATTTGGAAATTAAGCGCAAGTTCAAAACAACTCTCCCCCATAAGATGTCATTCCCTAAGGAACAACAAGAGCGACCTTAATTTCTAGAGAAAAGAAGGATTTCTTTAGACTCAACAAATTGCATACAAGTATGAATTTGGAATCCAAAATATTCAATCATATTAACCAAAGCGAACCAAGATTAATTTGACTAAATATGCTCAACAC
The DNA here is from genome assembly GCA_023529315.1 of Papaver bracteatum. Taxonomy (NCBI): domain Eukaryota; kingdom Viridiplantae; phylum Streptophyta; class Magnoliopsida; order Ranunculales; family Papaveraceae; genus Papaver; species Papaver bracteatum. The sequence continues at coordinate 198,202 of JAJJWX010002920.1, forward strand.
AGGTAAACTTATGGAGACTTAGTTCATCGATTAGATTATTCACAAGAGAACTCATAAATATTCTAACCGGATTACACAATTAAACTAATCTCAAGGTAATCAATTCAATTGTCCACACTCGACATGAGAAAAATCTATGGAGTGCTAACTAAATAATCACACAAGATGATTGATTTAGATCATTTGGGCTCAACATAAGAGATTATGGAACCTCCACTAAAATTATCATAGGAAATGACAACCTTAACCGTACATGTACTCAACATGAGAGAACTCATGAAATACAAACTAAATAACCACACAAGTTGATTAATTTAGTCTTAATGCTCAACATATAGCATCTCATGGAACAACCAACCATGCCAATAAGAAATCGACTTAGTTGTATCGTGCTCAACATGAGATACACAATGGAACCTTCACGGTAATACTTAATAATATGGAACAATTAAGCTCCATACCATGGATAACAAAACAAGGACCTATTATATTTTTCCATCACAAAGTGACATAATAGACTTTATCCTTGAATCACAAAAGATTTTAACCTATCTTACATCAATAATTGACAATATAGGCTTAAATTTTGTGTTTTGCCAAAAGTCCATTCATTCCTTTATCAATATTTGCATACCAATTCGTGAACGACTTTACTTTTGACAAAATATGGGACAATCAAGTTCACGGATGTAAACACACATATCCCATCAAAAAATTGCAATATATAAAACCAAAAATATTAATACAGCAACCATCATCTTCCAAACAATTTTAGAATTTAAACCAATAAATCTAAAAACAAGAAGATGAAATCATTGGATATAGCTATGTGTAATCACAATCATTGTTATTCCAAAAACACTAGTTATTCTTCTAAATTAAACAGAGAACATAGAAGATTTACTAGACATTAAGAACCAAACAGAAAAACTTCCATGTCATACCGAACTAGGTTCAAATCGATAGTTCGGGACCTTCTTGAGCCTTAAGATCTTGAAGCTTGTGAATGGCAGCATCTTCTGTACTTGTGATATCCTTATTGGGAAGCTCTTTAACATGGTTTTTCATGAGAACAAGATCAAACTTAACCTTTTTCAACTCAGTTCTTACCACATCAAGACACTTCATTGTATCAATAAGTTGTTGCTTAGCCTTCTCAAATTCCATTAGGAAGTCAAGAACTACATCCGATGAAATCTCTTCAATCTCTTCTATATCGGAGAGTGAATCATAGGATTGAGGAAGAGAACCTTCAATTTCAATAAGAGTTTCCTTTTCTTTATCGAGTTTGCAAAATACCGCCTTATCAATGACATCATTAGTCAAGTCCGAAGAGCATGAAGAAGAAGCCATTGATAACATAAAACCTAGAGTAAAACAATAACTTAATAGGATAGGTATATAAAGAAAAACTCGAGAGATTTAGGGTTACGGGATAGGTTTAAGGGAAAAATTGAACCGTACGTAAACCCATAGGATGGGTTTTCACAAAGCTCTACATGGAAAAAGGAAACACTTTTATTTTTCAAAGGTGTTTTAAAAAATAAACAATTACAAGGAAAAATACTCTCAAACCAGTGTCTGAACAATTATCTTTCTAAAAACGATAAGAGATTAGCCAGATAATTAGAGTCACATAGTTATGGAGTATACCTATCTACTTCTCTCACAACTAGGATTTTTGTATGTGAGATATTCAACCTTGTGATTAATTCACACAAGTATGAGCCTTTAGCTCATCAAAAGAATATTTTTCATCTTTATCCTTCTGTCTCTGATATGTGCTCTTTCTAGTGAGATAAGACACTGATTGATTATCTTTATTATCAGAAGGACTAAATTTAGGACCTCTAGCAATAGGTTCAAGAGGATCTGAATAGATAGGGATCCATTTTCTAGATTTAGATTTATCAGAAACATCCTTATTATTAATACAACAAAAAGGATTGCCAGAAAGAACTTTATCCCTGTTATGATATCTAGGGTAGAGATCATTCTTATAAGTTTTATGATTTCTTGTGGGAACTGCGTTAGTCAACTGACTATTTGTTCCATTGACAGTGCAGAGAAGCAAATTATGAAGCTTAAAATTTCATTTCATTCTTGCAAAACAATGGATAACATGGTGATTCTGTTTCACACAAAAAGTACAGGTTCGTGGAGGAGAAGCAATACATGGCACCTGTTTAGACTCCATAGCCTTACGAGAAGATTGCAAGTTATGTAAACTTTTCTCGACATAATCTTCTTCTGAAGAATAATTTGTCTTGTACAGAACATCATGTGAGTTAGTTTGTACAGAGGATTTTCTCCTTAAGACAGAGTTTTCCTTTTCCAAGGATTTACACTGTTCCTGAGCTAGAGTAAGATATGCACAAAGTTTCTCTTTTTCAGCACGAAGTCTGTTAAGATCTGATGAATGAGTCTCGAGAAAACGTTTTTCTTTAATTGAGTCCTCTTTAACAACTTCCTCAATAGTACTAATCTTTTCTTGCTGCATAGTAGTTTCTTGAAGAAGTTTCTCAATATTCTTAGAGAAGGACTTTATGATATTATAGAGATCACGTTCTCGATTAAGAGACTTTTCAAATTCATCAATGAGCTGATTATGATCATTAAAATCAATATCTTCAGTTGTATGTTTTGAAATTCTGGTGAGCTCCTTTTCAGCTTCCGCCAGAGTATCACATACCTCATGAGAGGGAGAAATGTCATTATCACATTGAACATTCTTTCTACCTCGGGATTCGGAAGAATCAACTAAGTAATAATCCTTCGAGGTGTTTCGAAGACACTTGACATGGTCAAAAGCATTAGGAGACATTTTGGTATGCGCAACAGAGATTCCGTCCACAGACTCAGATTGCCACAAACACAGACTTGTAAGGTTTTAAATGTGTTTTCCTGCTCTGATACCAATTGAAAATGCGGGGGTCTAACAACCTCACCCAATATTTCAATTAGCAACCTGTATGGACAACTCCGAGTTGTTTTCTAGAGAATCAACAAGACTCAATCAATAGAAAATATCTCAAGGAGTTATTATCTCATTCTCTCGATTTTATTTACTCAAGCAAATAAGATTCGCGAGTCTAATCAAAGAGAGATAACTTGGATGGTACCAAAGACCAATATCCAAGTGTCAATCGTTTTAAATCAACAATCAATAAGGTCGGATATTCTAATCGACTGAACAACGCACAACCTGTATTATTTCAATTATATAACAAAATATAATGCGGAATAAAAATAACACAGACACCATAATTTTGTTAACGAGGAAACCGCAAATGCATAAAAACCCAGGAACCTAGTCCAGATTAAACGTACAATGTATTAAGCCGCTACAGACACTAGCCTACTCCAAATTAACTTCGGTCTGGACTGTAGTTGAACCCCAACCAATCTCACCCTGATCCAAGGTACAGTTATGCTCATACTCCTCTAATCCCAGTAGGATACTGCGCACTTGATTCCCTTAGCTGATCTTACCCACAACCAAGAGTTGCTACAACCCAAAATCGAAGACTTTAGCAAACAAATCTGTCTTACACAGAAAAGTATACAGGTAATAAATAAATTCGTTTCCCACGAATAAACCTATGAGTATTGTTCCATCTTTTGATAAATCAAGGTGAACATGAACCAATCAATAAAACCAGACTTATATTCCTGAAGAACATTGCAGTTTCATCAATCACCTCACAGTAAACTTAATCGACGCAGCGAAGAAGATTATTGAGGAATCACAAACAATGAGACGAAGATGTTTATGACTACTTTTATCTTGCCTATCGGAGATAGAAATCTCAAGCCAATTATTACAATTGTACTTGTACGATAGAAATAGCAAGATCAGATCACATAACTACAAGAAAAGTAGTATCAGTCTGGCTTCACAATCCCAATGAAGTCTTTAAGCCGTTAACCCGAATTTAGAGAGAAAACTCAAGGGTTAATGGAGATCGACTCTATATTAGAGAAAACTAGTATCACACAAGAAAGGTGTGTGGGGATTAGTTTTTCTAATGACTATAGTTCTCCTTATATAGTCTTTCAAATCAGGGTTTGCAATCAATGTTAGCTTGCTAACAATGTATTCAATATTCACAGTTAAATGAAAACCTGATTAGATACAAGCTAATATCTCTCAACCGTTAGATCGAAAACTTAGCTTGTCATACACACATGTACTTGACCTTTTGAGTTCGTGTAACCGCACCCAAACGTGTACAATGGTTGGTTTAATATTAGCCAACCAAATGGTTAGCCAAATGATAACTTCCATATCAACCATATTCTTCTTCACCATAACTAGTACAAATGACTCAAATGAACTAGTTAGAGAGTTGTTCAATTGCTATGAGATATAAAGTACTACAAGAGATACAATTGAATAAAAAACAATGTGATTCACTCGAATCATTAATCATGAACTATAAAGCTACGGTTTTCAAAATCATTCCTTAGTAATTTAATATAAGTTCACGAACAACGTTTTCAGACATAACCTATTGAGTTCACAGACTCAAGCTAACCGTTTGAAGTTATAAACTCCAGCAGAAATTCTCGGGTTCGAGAGCTTCCGTCAGTTCGCGGACTGGGTTCGCAGAATGCACCTGAGCTTCAACTTCAACAGATATTCTCGGGTTCGGGAACATACGCCAGTTCACGGACTGAGTTCGCGGACTGAGTTGCTGCTCACGTTTCGGTTCCACTTGATCAACAAAGTTCGCAAACTTCGGTTCAAGTGTTAAGGACTTATACATATATGTGTTGCCACAACAATGTTTATATCCCACAATGGTTATATAGTCTAAACTCTCATTTCAATCTTTGAAACATTCTCAAAGGGCGTTATATAATTGTTATTCACAAACTATTTTTCGTTAGAGCGATTTTCAAAGTGATTGAAACATAACATGACTTTCGTCACTAGGTAAAGATGAACTTGGCTAAAGCGAAAGCTTTACCAACACCCATTTCGAGAAATAGATAAGCGAGATATACTCAGCTCGAAATATCACATGTGCATATTCTTAGTCTATATAGTAAACCAACTTTTATCTCAAGATAAGAGATAGAGTAGATAGACTTTTGAGTGATAGCTAAGTTCAAGTATCCACATACCTTTTAGTCGGTGAAGATCCACTGGTTCCTTGAGTAGTCCTTCGTCTTGTATGATGATCACCATGGAGTTCTTGAGCTCAACTACACTTTCTATCCTAGTCCGAGACCTTAGCTATAGTAGACTAGAAATCAAGACTATATAGTTTTGATCACTAAGATTGACAAACATGCTTGAAATAGAAACGCATGCGAGTTTGACCGAGCAGTGCTCTAACAACGATTTCCCCAATGCTCATGTCCTTTCCGTTGGAATGCAACGTTATCCCTGAAGCGGATGCAAAAGTATTAGGCTGAACTATAGATACGTGAACTGGTACCTAGGGAAGAAATTCAATTTCATACATATTGTCAAGAAAATCGATGATCCTTAAGACAGGTCTTGCACGTTTCTTCAGCCAACGATGTATCCTAGCTCCTCCAAATGTGCTAAAAAGTGAAATCGCGAGATTAGGAGCATAACCTTTGAAATGCTCCCACAACCACGCTTGGAGAAAGGCAATGTGAACATATGAGTCCACCTTCATACATCCTTTGGAGGCGTACATATCCGCCGTTATACAATCAAGATGGGTATATAAGGAACCAAGGAACAAGGTACATATGGGGAGAGCAATACCTTGCGCAAGCCTAATCGCAAATTTGACGAGTTTCTGTCTTATTTCATTCTTTCCAGAGACATCATCAAAAACATCCTTAGATAGCCACAAGGATAAAAAAGCAGTGACACTGAGCGTATCATTCAATTCCTGATCCGGTTTTTGTTTTACGGGGAACCATTCAGACACCCACCAAGTATATAAGTATTTCCCATCCTTCCCATTACGATTATATTCTTCAGCCTTCTCGATTAGAGTGACATGTGTAGATGGTGGATTTTCAACAATGGGAAAAACTGTAAAATCATGAGGCATGTTTTGACACGGTTTTTAAGCATGCACCGATTCATATTTTATGAAGCCATGATGAATATGTTTTCGAAAGGCCTCTACCAACCTTGCGTTCGATCCCTGACATTTTATTGTGACCTCTATGCATTTGGGAGGTTCTCCGAAGATTTAAAACATATCGCCTTCAGGACGTTGGTGATACTCACTGTCCCTGACTGCAGAAGAGAGACCCACCTCGACATATAAGAATAGTTGGGCAGCGGACGCCTTCAGGACGTCGGTGACACTTCACCGTTCCCTGATTATGTGGAGAGACTGTGCATAGATTTAGGCGGTTCTCCGTAGATTGAGAACATCAACGCCTTCAGGTCGTAAATACCACCGTGACTCCCTGACTATGCACCATTCATAATAGATGTGACGCTTTAACTGGCTAATATATTTTCTGAATATAGATTACATCTGCCGTGATATTCACCACTGAATTCCTAGAATGATCTACTATTGCTCCTATTCCATGGTCGAATCCACGGCCTGATCCCATGGAATGGCAATAACAATTGCTCTTATTCCATGGTCGAATCCACGACCTGATCCCATGGAATGGCAATAATAATTGCTCTGATTCTATGATCGAATCCACGGCTTGATCTCATAGGATAGCAATGAAACAACTATATTATCTCATTACTCTGATTTCATGATCGAATCTACTGGTCTCATGAAATGATGATAGGTAAATCTCAATTAGTCTGATTCTATGGTCGAATCCACGATCCCATAGAATGGTAATGCTCGTTTTATTATTCTGAATTCGTAGTCGAATCCGCATCTGATCCTATGAATTAATAATGAAACATCTATTCACTTTTATTACTCAGTTTCATGAATTATTCTCCACTGGATCTCATGAATTGATAATAAATACTCAATAATTGGGCATCTGGACCATCACTGAGTAAGCCCCACAAAAATGGTGCAAGTGTACTCGACAATGATGCACGACTGAGCACCCGGATGCGCGAACGAGCATCCAAAAAATGAAACAATGGAGAGTTCTCCACAAAATAGGAGAGAGAAAATAATAAATAATAAAATAATGGGAGAAGCCCACCGTCCGTGCCCTAGACGTGGCCGGTGATAGGATCCGGAGATGCCTATTTATAATAATCGCAATCGTACGGTGTCTAACTAGTAGACAGAGGCAAGTACGGGTCGAACCCACAGGGAGCGGTGGAAATACCATAACCAATAATTCTGATCGAGTAACCAGCAAAGATATTTGTGGATTTTTTGAAAGAATAATAACAGAAAAATAAACTAAACGGAAAATAAACTAAAGTAACAAAATGAATCCAATGGGAAGGACGGTAACCAGGGTTTATAGTATCCACCACTATTTCTATTCAAAAACTGAAATGAAACATAATCCATGAATTATTTATTGTTCGTTCTATTGTCATCACTATTATATGTATTAGAGTCGCAAATATCACTGGGACACCCTAAGCATGGCACATCAAAAGACTAAACCCAAGCATGCACCATCAAATTGCGTTAGCGAGAAAATTATACGAAACTAATTATACGTTCACAAAAAATACCCTGCTATTCTAAGTATATCCCATCAAAAGATTTAACCCAGCATGAAATATCAAATAAGTAGACAAATATATTTGCAATTCAAGTTAAGCACATAGGTTGTGTTGTACAGAACCGGTGAAGCAACAACTCATTTCATCATTAAATCAATATATAAAATCATGGAATTAATTTATTCAAATCGTAATGGTCTATTGCTTCATAATTCTATTCAATCAAAAAGAGCCTAATACCCGGAGTGGTTTCGACATAAACCCTAGTCACAAAAATTTAGCTAGACATGGCTTTCTCAAAAGTTATAAACAAATTAAATAGAACCGATTAATAGCTAGCTAATTAAAATAGAAAATGACAGAAATCAAACTTCAAACCCTATAGGCTCTGTCGCCTTTTTCTCCTTCTCAATCTCTGTTCTTTTCTCCAAGTTTCCGCTCAGTAGCCGGTGACGGCCTCCCATAAGAACTACCTTTCTGTTTCTGTATCGCTAGGTATTTGTAGGTGTTTTCCATCCTTCAATTGAGACCGGACAAATTATATGGCAAAAGCCCAGTCCAATATTAGCACTCGTTTCCAACTGAACCACACACCACCTACTATCTTCTGGCCGTTCAAGCACTTCCCCTCACCGAATGCACACAGCTTAACCATGGCACCAAGTCCTGCTCCTTATACACACAGCACACGCCTTCCAAATTCAGATCCATTCCCTAAATCACTTCCGTGACATTCTACCTTCAGTCACCACCACCGTCCACCGTTCATCTACATCTCAGTCCGAAAAAATCCATCAGCACCAGCTGAATTTCATGGCTTGCTTTCGTTTCTTCCATGTCCGATCTCCTCCATCTTCTTGTCTTCGCCAATGCCACCTGCAACCAACTCCATTCGATAACCAACAGTCATATTCGTAGCTTGCCTTCGTCTTCATATTTTCAACTGCAGTGCCTCCCTATCGAATGCTCACAACTCCGGTGGTACAACACCAATTGTTTCTTCTCCAGTTCCTTCTCAAGTCCAGCTAAGCATTACGTCTGTCTATATCTCATTAAATGAATATATATCAATTAAGCCCCCATGTCGAACTCAGTATACAGTCCATCTCCCCTGCTTCGTTTACTAAGACAACTTCTCGACTTGCCAACAACACCTAGCTCTGTCCGTTTCAGTCAATGCATGTTAACTGATCATTCCTCTTCATTCAAACGGTACCTTGAACACAACATCACATTCAAGTCTCGAGAAGAACTTGAACTCTACAGCCGAGAGATAAACAGCATCACCACTCTACTCAGCCGATCACCAGCGACTGCACCTTCTTTGACTGCACAGCTCCCTCAACGATCCAGCTGAAAGCTTCACTCTATTTTCCATTCAAAATTCACAATACGACCCATCCACTCAACACCAGCATACTTTTTGTTTGCTGCCAATTCTTTCTTCATCGAATCCATAGCTGCAACTGACCCATCTCAGTTCTCGGCATCAAGACCCAACACCGTTTGAATACCGGCTACCTTTCTCCAATGCAGCTCCTTGCTTTGCTTCCAATCCGTTCTTTTACAGAAACCCATTGCAGTCGCCAGCTTGTGAACATAAATCCAACACTGCCGTTCCCATTCAAACCAACAACTCCAGACTCCATCTAACCGTCACTTCCATCACATACCAGGATTCAACTTCTGGTCTTCTTCTTTGCATCTGCCAGCTCCACCAACTGTCTTCATCCATCATCACCGAACTCGACCCCAACCAAAGCTTTCTAACCGACTTCCAGCATTCAGTCAAGACTTAGCCAGCACCACTCTTCTTAGATACTATGTACAAATATCATTCAACCTGGTGCTGCCTAGTGTTGGTAGAAGAACATGAAGAATACGTCATTTCAATATTGATTGAGACCTTCTGATGGAAATGTGAAATAAGGATTAATATCCTCACTGTACTACCAGGTAGTATAAACTCCACTAGACCATGTGTCATTCAAATGGGTTAAACAATGGTACTTCTTAGGTGCACGGTAGGCATTCTAATGAACAAAGAGAACCTTTGTTTCCTTGGATTCTCTCTGGCCGTGAATAAATCATGCAGTGCACCTAACTTTGTTAGCCATGATAAATTAAGCTCCGTCCCAGGTGTTGTGAACTGCCAAGGAGGATTTTTGTCGCAAACGATATTTTAGCTTTACATTTCGCCATTTATCTTCCGAGTGATCAGAATTGCTTGTACTTTCTACAAAAGCACTAAGATAGTATTATTAGCCAAAATATCAAGTCCTAACTAATATAAATATGGGTATAAAATGTAGCACTTACGTGCTTATCAGCCGGTCCCATGCTTCCCCATTATTTTTCTTTATTTTCTCGTGATTTTCATAAACCCGTGGAGACTTCTCCAAATCCAAATCCAAATCCAAATCCAAAGCTCTTTTCCAGTAGCAAGTACCAGGTCGAGCAGGGCCACTCTCTCATAAAGATTGTGTCCCCAATTTTGTGGCGAAGTTTTTACACCTGCTGCCAGCTGGCCGAGACGCAACTTACCCAAGGGTAAGAATAATCCTTGACACATTCCGTGTCGTTTTTGTGTAGAGCAGGGAGCGGGTCTACTGTCTAGTTGGGATTACGCATTCGCGACCGTTAGCTCAACAAATCCACTTTCTCCCTCCCCAGAGGTGTTGCCTCCAAAAGGTTTGTGTAACGTGTTCTCATGTTGATGTATAGCCGTCAAAAACGGACTTAACGCTCAACATTGTTTTGTAGCCGTGTCTACCTGCAGTCAAAGAATAGATTTAAAAGTAAAAGGTAGGGGTAACGCACATACCTCAGTCTCCTGGGTCGCTGCTTCCCCGCATGTCCATCAGGTGCCCGCCATCTGATCCAGCCTCTGGTCTGCTGTCTATGCCCCTTTCACGTGGATCGCTACCCTCCATGCTGTTCTATCGAGCGCCAACTCCATTTCCAATCCTCGGGCCTTCAGGTCCCGTTTAATCAGTTCATCCCATGTCAATTTCGCTCGTCCCCGTTTCTTCATTCTTCCTGATGCCCGCCTGATACGCCCTAAACGCACCGGGGCACTCGGTGGTCTCCGATGGATATGTCCGAACCAGCGCAGTCGATGTTGCGTTAGTATCCTCTCCAACGATGCTACCCCGAGTTTCCCATGTATGAGATCATTTCGGATCTTATCGTGTCTTGTGTTCCCGCAGGCCCATCTTAGCATCCTCATTTCCGCCACATGTAACCTACTAATGTGCGGGTGTTTAGTCGCCAAACATTCTGCCCCATACAGAAGTGCTGGCCGGACCGCCATCTTGTAGAATTTTCCCTTCAGTTTGGTCGGTATATTTCTGTCGCAAAGGACTCCCTTCGCAAGTCTCCACTTATCCCATCCCGAGTTAATTCTATGTCGAATCTCCTCGTCTACGTCTCCGTTACTCTGGATCATATATCCCAGATATCTGAAGGAATCTTTCTTAGGTACTATTTGTCCCTCCAGCAGTAGTTCCCCGTCGTCAGTTCCAGTTCCGTCGAAGACGCATTTCAGATACTCCGTTTTTGTTCTGCTAAGTCTGAAGCCCTTCGATTCGAGTGTTTGGCGCCACCACTCCAGCTTGTGTTGCACATCTTGTTTTGATACCCCAATAAGGGCGACATCGTCTGCAAAGAGCATACACCAGGGTATTTCCCCCTGTATTTCTTTCGTTATCTGGTCTAAAACCAACGCGAATAGGTACGGGATCAAGGCCGAGCCTTGGTGTAGTCCAATGTTGATGGGGAAATCGTCCGAGACACCATCTGACGTCCGGACCCCTGTTACAGCTCCATCATACATATCCTTTATGATGGATATTAACTTTGGTGTTACCCTTTTTTGTTCGAGTGCCCACCACATTACCTCCCTTGGGACTCTGTCATAGGCCTTTTCCAGGTCAATGAAAAATTTCCTACATTACCTCCCATGGAGACTTCTCCATCTTGGCAAAAATTTCCCAATTTGTGCAAAAACTCGAGAGTTCTCCATAACTTGGAGGATTCACCAAATAAATTATAAAATAAGGAGAGGTGTGCGGGACCGGGTAACTTAGCCGGCCGGCCATGCCCAAGCCGTGGCCGGTCCCACACCTCACAATCCTTAGCTTTTTATAATTATTATTCCAAAACTTCATGGATTCTCCATATCTTCATGGATTCTCCATATCTTCAAGGACTCTCCATAACTTCAAGGATCCACAAAAAATAATAATAAAATAGGGAAAGGTGTGGGGGACCAGGCAACATGGCCGGCCGGCCATGCCCTAGCCGTGGTCGGTCCCACACCTTGCAATCCCTAATTTCTCATTATTATTATTTCCCTCAACTCGTGAAACTCCTGGGTTTGAACAAAATTTGTGACTTCTCCATATTTTCTCAAATATTGCTCGAATCACGAAAAACCAAAAGCCAACATGGTCACGCGGCCGGCTAGCCCCTCATGGCAATTTTGGATTATTAAAATATTTTATTTTAATATTTTCAAAATATTGATGAATTGAGCATACATGCTCATTCCACTAAAAATCGAGAATTCTCAGCCAAGATGAAACTCTTCTGAAAATTCACAACATCGCTCAAACGCGCATCAGAAAATACTGAAACTCTCAGTATGGAGACACGGACTTCATGGAAACACGTGCATGACTCTATGACCAACAAAGTCTCCCCTAGGGCTTGCATGAAGCCGGTCCCACATGTTTTTGCAATTCTGACCTAATTTGCTCAATCGTTCATACTGGGCCCGAGATCTCTCCAATCAACTGGAGAATCCTCCAAATGACCGACACTTGGTCATGTGACCACCAGGAGATGGTCCCATGCCCTATTGGTCGGTCCCATCTCTCATACCTAGGTTTTACACCTAATGCTGAACCCAGCAATATTTTCAGTAAATGGTGGACTCCCCATTTAATCATCACTTTTCACCAACTCTCAAACTGAGAACCCTGGTGCATGCTCTCTCGAGCGCTGGGCATCACATGGATGTTCCACATCCCATGTGGTCGGTCCCTCCATCACTCATAATCAATTTTTTGCAATTCTCCAATTGATGGAGGATTGTCCAAAAATTAGGGTTTCGATGAATGCTCTGTGAAACCATCATTCGGAGAAATTCCGAGCACTAATAAATTTGTGTTGAATCCATTAATCGACATCAAAATTAATTAAACAATATTCGGTAATCTACCAATATTTTAATTAATATTTTACTAGATCACATCACCAGTAAATAATTCGCTGAATCGAGAAATACTTGCTCAATCGCCTGAATATTAGTTGATATTCGACAATTCTCCAGTATTTGGTGAATTGAGCAGTATTTTCTCAGCTGCCCATCAAATCCTAAAATTTGGAGAATTGAGCAATACTTGCTCAGTTCCCTATCAAAATCCCATAATTAGTTGAATTGAGCAATACTTGCTCAGTTGCTCATTGAATTCTCATAATTCACGGCAATACTTGCTCAATCACTCAACTTGTCAGTAACTTGTCATACTGACATCTCTCCAGAAAACTACATGTTTGACCCATGAATCACTGAGCATTCACCATTCATGCTTGATTCACCAAACTTAGGCTTAGTGTCTAATCAATCAACAATTGATCAAACCTAAACATGTCTGCCCCGCAGACTCCACGATTCGTGAAACATCAATAACGTCACAAATGGGGTATATCACTTAGGGTTTTGGTCTGGCGGTCTACGGCACGTGGATTCATCCCACGACGATAAATGTGCGTAAGTCGTGTCAACGGTTGAAGGAGTTAGCAAAGTAGTGGGTGCACGATCAGTCAAGTCTCACACGACGTGGAACTGACTTTACCATGATCTCCCACTTTCCCACTCTTCCACTCAAGAAACCGTCATACTTACAGTGATCAGTGGTGTTACTACTCTAACAGTATAAATAAGTCTCTGAATTCGTGATTGAACATCAATATTCGAACACTCGGATACACGTCTAACACCGAATTTCTCGAGTAACTACTCTCAAGAATTCATCAATCACTTAGAACTTATCAGAACTCAACAGTCCACCAATACTATAGAAACCTTCAACACACCCACAATCCTCGATCATCACTGATCCCACACAATTCTCATTTTCCCTCCTACATATCAACCCATCTCCCTCTTTGCGACCGAATTAATTCTGGAACGGCCATTGTCTTGGTTTAGGCCGGAGTTATACAGATTGATTTCCCGAATCTAAGCACCCCCTTTGCAGCGGTGCATCTATGTGAGGATTAACGTCTTGCCCGGCTGAGGAGTCTCGACAGCTTGCTCGACTCTCCACTTTCCCAAAAAACCGGTGACACGTTTTTCCCCATCCACAGATTGGCGACCAAAGTGGGAGATTAATATCTTGGTTGCAATCTCTCATTTTTGCAAATATGGTCGATCTTAGGTCAGGTTCAGTTACACATCCCAACACCAACAACGCTAGTACCAGAAACAACACTGGTGGCACTTCGGAAACAATTCCCGCTTTTAATGATGGTGGTGACATTACTCCTCCTCACACCAATGTCGAAGATCATCCTCTTTTTGGGCGGCATCCATAAAAAATTGGGAAAATCCTCCTACCATAGGCGATCTCATCAAGGTCTAGGAAGTTCTAGCCAAGAATCAAACTGACATGGCTGCTACTCAGAAGGAACTATTCAACTATCTCAAAACTCTCACTGACAAGATGTCGGACAAAACTCAAGTGAAGGGGAAAGACAAGGAAACATCTCCAACGAACCCCGAAGTTATTCTTGTTCCTGATGACGATGAAACCCACAAAGCCGCAGAGACTCAACCCGCAGGCTTCATCACCCGTGAAGACTTGGAGTGCTTTATAGAGAATCGAGGTAGGGGTCATACAATGACCGTGCACCGTCATAAACCTCTGTATCCTGCATCCACGCAGAGGATCCTTCTCCCAAAAGGCTACACCTCTCCAACGTTCACACTCTATAACGGAATGGGAAATGATCGAGAACACGTTTCTTGATTTCTGGAGGCATTAGGAGAACATTAACACAACCATGTTGTCCACTTGAAGGAGTTTTCAAAATCCCTGACGGGTCGTGCATACACTTGGTACAATAACATCGCATCAGGAAGCATTGCTAATTGGGGAGAAATTATTAATGCTTTCTACAGGAAATATTTCTTTGTTTCTGAGCAAATTACCCTTTCTGACTTGGGGAGGATGGCTCAGAAGACTACTGAAAACCCCAACAATTACGTGAAGAGGTTCATGATCCAAGCTCTGGATTGTCATGATCCAAATGTTACAGAACAACAACTGGTGGACTTGTGCATCAATGGGATGATCCCTGTTTACAGAGCTTTGTTGGAGAATATCCGCTTCCAGACCTTTTCGGAACTTCACGAAGCAACCAAACGATCGATAACTACTGCTCCCGCCTTGCTAGAAAGAACGAAAACTGTCAAAATGGAGGAATCGAAAGACACTCGAAGCAGCAGTGCTCGGTGCCTAATCAACAACCAGTATAATGTTGAAGCTTCCATGAATGTTGTTGAAGGAAGCAAGAGAAAATACGAAGCACAGCAACACAAAAACGCTTCTCCAACGTCTCACACTCCAAAAACTCCAAGGAAGGACAACAAGACCAAAAATGAAAAATCATAACAAAATGATGAGGAAGTTCCTGATTTCCCATTTTCCATTGAAGAAGTGATCGAACTACTGGAAGTTTGGATCCAAGATGTGCAATCGAGCTACCTCCTGTCAAAAAGGAACCAACCGCGGAGAAAATGGAAAATGCACGCTATTGCCACTTCCATAGGTATGTCAGTCATCCAACCCGTGACTGCAGAAATTTTAAGCGCATATTCAAAGAAAAGGCCGACTCAGGAGAACTGGGGACTGAAGGAGTACACATAAATACTCTCCCGATCAGAATATTCGCACCCTTCGAGCATCCGGTAAAGGAAGAAGTTCATTCTTTAATGGAGCACGTCTGCGAGTTGTTGTACTTGTCAAGGGCCCAAAGAGATGACATGTTTGCTGCGCTAAACCATGTCATGTCAATAAAACGACTGACAATTCAGGAAACATTACCTGAACCACCTGTGACAGACAAAGATATGTACGACTGGGGACTTCTCACCATGGTGCATCTCAAGGGGAACGAATTCAGACGAGCATTAGTCAACGTTGGCACTGCTGTCAACATCATCCCTCTGAAAACCCTCAGAGCTGCTGGCATTACTCGTCAAGAAGCAACTCATTCTCCAGTATCAATAAGAGATCATGAAGGAATGTCCATGGATTCTTATGGTTACATCATTCTCAACATAAGAAGTGATTCAACCTGGACAGAAACTAAATTCTTCATAATCAGGGAGGATCCTGGATACAACAGGGTTCTTGGAAGAGCGTGGATTCATGATGGAAAAATTGTTGCAGTATCTTCACCTTCAGTTACACACTTATCCACCGAAGAAAGATATGACTCAGAAGATGACCATCCTTTCAAGCATTTGGAAAAAGTCAAAACTCTGATGGAACTCACGCAAAAGCCTGGAGAAATCCCTAACGACGTCAGGAGGTTTCGCACTCAGGCAAGTCTTATTACTCATGATGCATATGTGTTACCTACTTTAAAATATTCTACCCTAATTCGGGGACTCGCTCAAAACCTACATGTCATAAAACGCTATGAGTGGATAGTTGATCGATGTCGTATGCGTCAAAAATAATTACACTTTCTTACTACTCAAAATATAAATATAGCAAGGTCAAGAAAGGATCGATCCCACAGAGAGGACTAGGTTGTCAAAATATTATTGGTTTCTTATAAATAATCACCAGGGTTTTATTTGATTTTTATATGCTAAAATAAAATAAAGGCAAACAAAGAAAAATAAACAAATCAAAGTATTGAGAATATTGGTTAAGGATTCATCTTCATTCACAAATATGTTTTCTTCACAATAATTAGAATTGATATTTAATCTCAACTTTTATCAAAATCCCTAGAATATCTTGATCGCAAGAATATCCCGCAAATTCCCTTTTGTCATCAACAAACACATTAAAAGATGCGAATATGAGTTTTATCTAAAAGAACAACCTAACGTGTAAAAGCACTAATCAGGTTTAATTCCCTAGATGCATTAAATTCTATGAAATCAGGCCAATCAAAGCAATCGAACGTGGAAAGCGCACTAATTCAATTTAACAAAGGTTATAATTCACATACGATCATAAGAATATATCACTACAAACCATAATCATATTTATGCTACTTGCATTCAAGGAGTATCACTTTTACGTATAATAAACCCTAAACTAGCAATAGAGATGAAAACAAACTCAACCGATTCGCAACTCGATCAAACAAGCATTCAAATCATATAACACTATAAATTGTGAATCATAATCGATAAAATATGAAGACAAAACTAATTTATCATATCAAAAACCATATTATGTGAAATTTTATTATTCCATAACCAATAATAAAATTAAGCACTCATGTTAATGGAGTTCATAACAAGAAGAAAAAAAGAAACCCTAGCATGTTGCAAACCCTAGAAAAAAGTAGTAGTAGAGATATTATATTTTTGCCTAGGCTTCCCTATATATGGAGTTTTGTAACCTCCTCTTGAAAAAGTTAGGAAACCTAGTAAAATAGGAAAGTGCACCTCCTTAAGAATTATTTCCCGTGCATAACGCCCCGTGCCAAAGTAACTTTCCAAACTCTGGCCAAACTCACGGCCAAAGTTGGTCAAAATCCCAAAGTCACGGCCTTAGTTCTGTTCGTGTAGAATAGTTGGCTTAATAGCCTGTTGGGATCACACTAAACAGATGTAGAAGCCCAACTGATGTCTTCATTTGCATGTACAGTGGGCCTGCAATACATCCCATTATCTTCGTCTGCACCTTAAGCCCATCGGACCAACTACCAATCTGCCATGCCATGCAGACTCGAGTTCATACAACTTCAGCTACAACGTCACCAGAACTTTGCATCAACTAAGCGCCCCCATCACAACGACAAACTCCATCTTTCTCTCCTGTCCTGGCTCAATAAAGCAACTGCGGCACTCCTTGAAAGCCATCATCAAACCAGAATACTCGGTCTCTTTTAAGTCAACTTACATCAATCACAAACACAAGCCATCAATCCCAGCACTCATCAACTACTGCCCTTATTCAAACGTAACATCAGCAGCAACACTTTCGACCATTGTCCATTGTAGATTCACCTTTTATCCTCTCTTCCAGTGACGTTAAACACAGCAAACCACCTATTCTCTTCCATTATGGCTCAAGCTCAGCTGCCATCATTGCTTCCATCAACCAACGTCCCAGCTGCATACAATCTCCCATTATTCCTCCCTTGTTCTAACTGCCATACTACTCTCATTGCCATCATCGTAACCAATACATCCAACTGCCATGCATCATCTTGGTTCATGTTGTACTCGATCTCAGCTTCCTTACCATTGCAATCAAACTAACGACTTTCATCGGAAAATGGTAGCACCAATGCAACCTCAGGCCTATACAAATGAACCATGGCAATGGTTAACTCCAGAAAGACACAGTACATGTCATGCTCTATCCCTGACCTTTCGACTTTACTGGCAGCAGACACTTGCTTCCATCATCTGTCATGCTTCAATCTCGCTATACCTCCTCCTTTCATTCACCAGCTCATTATCATCATTAATTTCACTCAAGTGTCCTCGAGCTCCATCTCAGCTATAGTTTTCAAGCTCGAGTTTTTACCATTTCCAACCACTGTCGATCACCTTCTCACTCCGTACTCAGTCGTCAACAGCATCACCCATCAGTTCATCCATTTCCGAGCTCCACCTTCCTCGTCATCAGCGTTAACCTTTTCCATCGTATCAATTACCAGCAGCGAACTCACTTTCCTGTGAAACAATGTCAGTAACCAGCTCCACCATTACGTACATTACCGTTCTTCCATTACAGCAGTCAACAGTGTCTCACTTCTATACTACAACCTCGGACTCTAGCGCTCAGCCCATATCAGCTCTTTGTTCTTGTCAAACCCCAACTTTGAGATTGCAACGTCACTCCCATGTCCAACTATGCCACGGCTTTCTTCTCACGGCCATACTCCACCATCAGTTCCTTGTCACTGCCATCGACCACAGCTCCTACACATCATCACCGTTACTTCCATGCTAGGCCTCAGAAACCATCCATTCAAGTTGTTTATATCTCCTCCATAATCACTGTCGATCTCCATTAAGCTCTATCTCGTCACCCTGTCCATAACTCTCGTTGCATGAATAACACCAGCACTCTCTGTCTTTGTTCTCGATCATTACCAGCTCAAGCCCAGCTCTTCTTGAACATAAGCCCATTAGCACCTTATGGGCTAAGCAGCTCTCATACACTTTAACTCCAAACTCCACTTGTGGTGTAAGCTGTTGAGCTAAGGCCCAAAATGTAATGGTTAGAGCTCCTACGCGTAATTCGCAATGGATTTCAGCTGGTTATTCTTAATGCCCATACATCTGACCACAATGATTCCTCACGCAATGATAATTCCGTCTCTCTTTTGGCAAATTGGACGATTCTTGTTCTTTTCGCTCCAAATAGATGATTTCTCCATCTTTTGCTCGTAATGACTCCAAAGCACCTAGTAACTCAAATTCACACATAAGATACATAATTTACAAGAAAAATAGCAAAGAAAGCATAAATACTAGATATTAAATTAGGTGTATTCTACACCTATCAACAGTCTCGCCTCAGCAATACTACAATGCATGGTTGGAACCTCTTCTGACTATGCACCACATTGAAAGGTTTATCGCTGAAGACTTGGCTCAGTTTGACAAGATATACCAGCCATATTTTCCTTTGCATGAGTGTCCACATGTGCTATAGAATTGGAAATATTCACCAGCATGGAATCCACGGGTGATTCCAACCAGTAGAAGATATTCAGGGCACGCGCAACCAAGCCTAACAAGTTTCATGAATGGGATTTGGTTCTTAAGGAAACCAAGCGCAATCTGCATTTTATAAAGGTTTCTAACTGGGAAGGACATTTCATGGTTGCTAAGTCAGTTGCTGGAGGATACTACAAATAAAGGCAAAACGGATGTACCTGTGATTCACGAGAATTGGCTCAAGGTTCTCGACGCATGAAGCATTCAATATTGGATGTTTTATGTCCAAGAAAAGCGCTCAAAACATCTGGCGTTTGCACTTTAGTATTTTTTTTAATTGTATTTTCAATTCCTTCAAAACGTGTGCATACTTGCACTCAGCATTTGAAAATTCATCAATCTATCAAAGTTCTTTATTTAAGAAAATCTCTATCAAATCCAAAATCAAAAGAAAATCCTCAGTCACTCATAAATTCAAAACCTATCAAAAATGAAAACCCAAATAAAATCTCACATCTCTATCAGAAGTTCAATGTTCATGAGATTATGGAAAGGAAACTAAACAAAGCCATCAAAGAATAATTTCTGCTTCTCCGCATCTTCCAAAGCTTTCAAGGTCACTTTATCCAACTCCAGCTTCTTGGTCAGTTCAGCAACTTCGGTCATCTTCTTTGTCACATCGTCACTAGCAGGGAAAGGAACACCACCCTCTACTATTTTCCTGATAGATTCAATCCTTTGATGAAGCCACTTCAGATTGAAGCCAAGTTCTTCAGCATTCTTCAAGTTGTACTCCCAATCAAAGAGTATGTCTCGGGTAACATCATTTCTGGGAGTGATACAGATATCATATATAACATGCAAGATGGATTCCACTTGCTTTGTCAAGAAATAACTCAGTTCTGGATCCTAAGTAACCACGATGTGTCCATACACTTTCCACAGTTTCTCATACATAGCAGCATATCCGATGGGAACACTAAAACCACCAACTAACTGGTGGTATGGGAGTAACTCACCAAATTGAGGATAAAAAAGCAATCCCTGCACTGGGATACTCATGCATTATCATACGCCTCTCAACTACTGGAGCAGCATCAACAATCATGGAGACCACTTCAGACGAAGCAGTTTCTGCTATTCTCGATTTGGGTTCCACCATCTGAGGCTCAATTGGGGATTCCACCACCTCCCACACATCAACAACCAGCACTTCATAACCTAGAGGTGCAGGTATAGGAGTTTCATCGCCAACAACTCCAGGACTTCCCAAGCTATCATTATTGGATCCATGATTCCCAACTTCGTCGTTCGGTACCTAATGTGAAGATTACATGGTATTATGATGGTCAGGCGTGTAAATCCAATGCAATCATAAGAGTAAGAAAGTAAGTGAACTAACATCATCCAAGTTCCTTATTATGCGTTTACGACATGTGCAAGAAGTATCAAAGTCATGAAACACGTTTTCAAAGAAACTCAGCTGAAGAAAATTTACACGGCCCTATGTTCAATGACGAACTGGAAGCAATTGGTGAGGAATATAGAGATGGGTTATATACCATTATCTTCGTATGGAAGTTCTCTACAACATGTCAAGATTTCATGACAATCGGATGAACGAATGAGGATATGTGGCCAAAACATCACACAACGTGTGATCTGGAAAAGTTATGAATATCTCTTGGAAGTTTAATGTTTCGCGTTTTTCAGGCCCTAAACATGCTCAAAATTCGAAAAGATTTTTTGTTAAAGCTTGTAAATTTTCTGGGTTTGAAGATACATATGCGGACATCGAAAATTCAACTCCAGACGAGGATTCTACAGCATTTCTAATAAAATCTGAAGTCTGAAATTTTTTGATGACGTATTTCGGAAAAATTACTCGTATATACATACGAGTTCTCACTCATTCATGCATAAATCAGAAATATCATACTTCTATAAAGAGACTACAGGAGAAATACTTACTAGGGGATCCTCATAAACCATTTTAGGACTCGGCAATGTTGGAACCTCCATTGGAAATTCCGTTATCTTCATTCGGAGAACTCTCCATATTTTCGTCTGGTTCGGGATTTCGAGAGCTCTCCATATTCTCATGACTCAAAGAGGAATGTGCCACATCAACGTGCTCCTTATCCATGGTGATTACCTCCTGTACACATCAAAAACAATCGTCACTCATTCGTCCAAGGGTGCATTGCAATTATCAAGTGCAAAAGGGGAAACTTACGTCAACCTCCTCAGTGCTGGAATCCTGAATTGTTCGACCAAGAAAAAAACGAAGACCATCAATAACCGATGGGGCAAAATTCTGAAATGGATGAGGAATACTCTTTTAAATCCTAATTACATGGATGAGAAAGTTGCAACAATGAAGAAAAGCACGAGAAACTCACCAAAGAAGCGGCAGGAGACTGTATTCTGTTCGGTATCATCCTATGTGTTGTCTTACTTCTGCCTTCTCCTCCCTGGGGACTTTCTTGAAAGATTGAAGAGTTTACATCAATTCGAGGTCTCACAGCGTGACCATCCTATCACAAGAAAAGTAATACGATTAAAATATGATTGGCATACTTTAGCCAAAATCATAAGAAGAAGCGCTTACTTGTGACGCATTTGGAGATGTCTTCCTCTTATCACTACCAGGGAGATACTTCAACCTGGGTCGACCGGATACCATGTCAGGAGGAGGAAACTCTCGTACATGGGACTGAACATCTGTTACAAATGCATATACACGCTCGAGTTGCTGACGCCAAAAGCCTATATAACCCGGAGTTGCGAAGGTTTCTCAGTCAGAACATGGGAACAAGTATTCATTTCCTTCCACGCGGGTGCAGTCTAAATGAGCCTTCAGGTAATCAATCTCTGGCTTGTTTATTTGATGACCCGGAATACACTGGTCAAGTCTCATATGTCTATCATCTCTGTCAATATTGTACTCTTCTACTTGGAATCCTCCGTTCATTATTGATAGCAAGAAACCAGGAGTACAACTCAAGACGAAATATCTCTATCCTTCACTCAGACCAGCACCAGTACTCAACGTGATATTCTCGTCAGTAGTATTGAAAGTGAACAACTGTGAGAAAAGAGAAGGAACCGACACCCAGGGGCGAAAGTTGAACTCAGATTCAATATCCAAAACGTTAGTAGTGCATATCTTGTACTGTGGTTGCTTTATAGACCAGCGCGTGATCCTATCATTATTATCCTCAAGAAGGGAATGGTGAGTGTCGACCCTGCGTCCTTGCAAAATGCTACGGGGAATTGGGGCATAACTCTCAAGGTTCTCCCACATCAAGGCTTGGAGAAACATGGTATTAGCATATGTCTCAATCTTCGTAAAGCCATCATAAATACTGGAGTCCACAACTAGAGAGTCCAAGTTAGCGAACAAACAACCCAAAAATAGACTGCCAATGGGAATTTTCTCACCTTTGGCCATCTTAATGGCAAAGCGAATCACAAACGCTTCAGCAAGTGTCCACAATCTTCGAAGATATCCCGTGAGAGCCACAGACACAAGAAAGCCGCAATTGTCAAAACGTCATCAATCGGTCCTTCAGGAGTTCTATCTCTTGGCCACCAGTGTGATAACCATCGGGCATATCAAGATGCAGGTGACTCATTGAATTCATGCATCTTGGATTCTAACATGTCAGATATCTCCTTCTCCTCTGTCGAGAGTTCTTTAGGAAAATTACCAGTAATTGGAAGGTGCAACAAAGAAACTACATCTTCCAGACTAATGGTGAATTCTCCCCATATTCATATAAATGTGTGAGTAGGGACACACCAATGGGCGAGCAGGGATATTATACCTGGTATATCATGATTGATGATCAAATCTCCAGCAACTTGAATGGCTCGTGTCACCTGAGCACTATCCAATATGGCCCTCACAAGGATATGGCTTAACATGTGCCTTGCCCATCTAGAAAAATGCATCAGAGGTCTCCGAGAAAGCTTCAACTCCACCTGAGAATCAACGAAATGCTTCCCTTGCAAACAAAATCGAACCATAACTCGGGGAGACACCAACTTGTTCTGGGCAGTTCACCGAGGATTTATCAGCAACCAAAATGAAGATCCTAAAGGACGTTTTCCAGGCCTATACAGGTACACGAAGAATTTTTCCTCAGCAGTTGGAATGTTCTTAGTCTTAGAACTTTCCTTCTTCTCCTGGGAAACCTCGGTATCATCGTTTATGGAGGAACCATCATCTCTAGAAGAGGCATTTGTGGGAACATCCTCTCTTGAGGAAACATCTTCTCTCGAAGAAACATCATCTTCAGAAGTACTACGGGATTCAACCATTTTGCAAAATTACTGCAGCATCCATACATGAATTCATCAACACAATGGAATTAAAGCAAATACAACAATCGACGTCTGCAAAAATGGTATTCCTCAATTTTCACCTCTTTACGATTTCACGAACTTAGTGATAACAACGTAAAACCTCCAAAACTTGCTCGTTCTTTCAAACATGAAAAATCGAGCATAAGACATATCATTCAAGAGTCTACATTGACTTTTTGAGAAATAATGAGTAATTCACATAACCCTCTATGTGAGCACTCGTTGATCTTATGTATACATACGCTATAAAATCACACTAAATTCACGCATACACTGTGAATTCACCAAACTCATAAATTGCGTGTTTTCAAAAACCCAATTTTTATTTAATAAGGCGTGAATAAGTCATGCACTTTTTTTTTTAAATCGTGAGTTAATAACTCACGTAAATTACAAAAAAAAAAAACTTATTTCCCAACCGAGCATTCGTCTATGGAACCAGGGACTTTTCTATTTTTGTAGAGTTCTCCATATTTCAAATAAAACTTTGAGAGTTCTCAAATAAAATTTCAATATGAACTCCAGGTATTTTCAAAATTCCTTTAACTCTAAGGATTATTATTTACTACTTTTACGAACAAATTACGTTTATAAAAGTATCTGCAAAGTTCATACTTTCAAAAAACGAACTTGGGTTTTTATGAAACCTAATAAACAAAACTTTTGCTACTGCAACTAGACCATGTCTATTCAAAAATTAACATATCTCTTTCATATTAGGGATTTTTGCTCGTTTCTCCAACTAACAAACAAACGTGCATATACATACGTTTTCTAAAAAATCCTTTGTAAATCCTACGCATATACATGTAACCATGGGATTTTGGGTTTTGTGAACAATCATCAATCAAAAAAAAAAAAAAAAAATCATGAACTCTCATGTTGGCGCCGGACGGAATTCGGCCGGCGGTTATTGGACGGGCGGTGGTGCTGCTGACTTCAACGAGTTTTCCTGCTGCTGCTCGTGGAGTGATGGTGCGGATAAGATTGGTCTACTGAAAATTAAAAGGAATTTTAGGGTTATTCCCTTTTATATCAAGTTTATTTCCAAAACCTAATAAACACGGGTTTCCTTTTTGGGCTCGGGCCCGCAAATCCTAAATCGACCATAACTAAACTTCTAAACTCCCAAATCAGCAGTGCCTCATCTCTCCGCGCTCATGAGATGACACTCTACCTTACTATCACAATTCTCAGCCACACATTTACTCGTACATGGTCTCACTGAGGTAAATTGAGGACTCTGAAACTACCTTTGTAGACTGAGTTTTACCAGATCTCGTCGTCTGAAAATCACCATTTAATGCATACTGCAGAACATGAATGTTCCCCACTATGCTGGGGACTTAATGTAGATGGTGGATTTTCAAAAAAGGGAAAAACCGTAAAATCATGAGGCGTGTTTTGACAAGGTTTTCAAGCATGCACCGATTCATATTTTACGAAGCCATGATGAATATGTTTTCGAAAGGCCTCTATGAACCAAGCGTTCGATCCCTGAGATTTCATTGTGACCTCTATGCAGCTGGGCGGTTCTCCTAAGATTGAGAACATAGCGCCTTCAGGCCGTCGGTGATACTCACTGTCCCTGAATTCAGGAGAGAGACCCACCTCCACATAGAAGAATAGTTGGGCGGCGGACGTCGATGACACTTCACCGTTCCCTGATTATATGTAGAGACTGTGCATAGATTCAGGTGGTTCTCCATAGATTTAGAACATCAACGCCTTCAGGTCGTAAACACCACCGTGACTCCCTGACTATGAACCATTCAGAATAGATATGACGCTTTAACTGGCTAATATCTTTTCTGAATATATATTACTTCTGCCATGATATTCACCACTGAATTCCCAGAATGATCTACTATTGCTCATATTCCATGGTCGAATCCACGGCCTGATCCCATGGAATGGCAATAACAATTGCTCATATTCCATGGTCGAATCCACGGTATGATCCCATGGAATGTCAATAACAATTGCTCTGATTCTATGATCGAATCCACAGCTTGATCTCATAGGATAGCAATGAAACAACTATATTATCTCGTTACTCTGATTTCATGATCGAATCTACTGGTCTCATGAAATGGTGATGGATAAATCTCAATTACTATGATTCTATGGTCGAATCCACGATCCCATGGGATGGTAATGCTCGTTTTATTATTATGAATTCGTAGTCGAATCCGCATCTGATCCTACGAATTAATAAAGAAACATCCATTCACTTTTATTACTCAATTTCATGAATTATTCTCCACTAGATCTCCTAATTGATAATAAATACTCAATAATTGGGCATCTGGACCATCACTGAGTAAGCCCCACAAAAATGGTGCAAGTGTACTCGAAAATGATGCATGACTGAGCACCCGGATGCGCGAACGAGCATCCAAAAACATGAAATAATGGAGAGTTCTCCACAAAATAGGAGAGGGAAAATAATAATCAATAAAATAATGGGAAACGCCCATGGGCCGAGCCCACCGGCCGGCCGGTCGTGGCCGGTCCCATGCTTCCCCATTATTTTTCTTTATTTACTCGTGATTTTCATAAACCCATGGAGACTTCTCCATCTTGGCAAAAATTTCCCAATTTGTGCAAAAACTCGAGAGTTCTCCATAACTTGGAGGATTCACCAAATAAATTATAAAATAAGGAGAGGTGTACGGGACCGGGAAACTTAGCCGGCCGGCCATACCTAAGACGTGGCTGGTCCCACATCTCACAATCCTTAGCTTTTTATAATTATTGTTCCAAAACTTCATGGATTCTCCATATCTTCCTGGATTCTCCATATCTTCAAGGACTCTCCATAACTTCAAGGATTCACAAAAAATAATAATAAAATAGGGAAAGGTGTGGGGGACCGGGAAACATGGCTGGCCGCCCATTCCCTAGCCATGGTCGGTCCCACACCTTGCAATCCCTAATTTCTCATTATTATTATTTCCCCTAACTCGTGAAACTCCTGGGTTTGAACAAAATTCGTGACTTCTCCATATTTTCTCAAATATTGCTCGAATCACGAAAAACTAAAAGCCAACATGTTCACGCGGACGGCTACCCCCTCACGGCAAT
Organism: Papaver bracteatum; assembly: GCA_023529315.1. Classification (NCBI taxonomy): domain Eukaryota; kingdom Viridiplantae; phylum Streptophyta; class Magnoliopsida; order Ranunculales; family Papaveraceae; genus Papaver; species Papaver bracteatum. The sequence goes on from JAJJWX010002920.1 coordinate 225,207, forward strand.
TTTGGATTATTAAAATATTTTATTTTAATATTTTCAAAATATTGATGAATTGAGCATACATGCTCATTCCACTAAAAATCGAGAATTCTCAGCCATGATGAAACTCTTCTGAAAATTCACAACATCACTCAAACACGCATTAAAACTCTCATTATGGAAACATAGCAACACGTGCATGCCTCCATGACCGACCAGGTCTCCCCTAGGGCTTGCACGACGCCGGTCCCACACGTTTTCGCAAATATGACCTAATTTTCTCAATCGCTCATACTGGGCCTGAGATCTCTCCAATCAACTGGAGAATCCTCCAAATGACCAACACTTGGTCACGTGACCACCAGGAGCCAGTCCCATGCCATCTTGGTCGGTCCCATCTCTTATACCTAGGTTTTACACCTAATACTGAACCCAGCAATATTTTCAGTAAATGGTGAACTCCCCATTTAATCATCACTTTTCACCAACTCTCAAACTGAGAACCCTGGTGCATGCTCACTCGAGCGCTGGGCATCACATGGACGTTCCTCATCCCATGTGGTCGGTCCCTCCATCACTTATAATCAATTTTCGGCAATTCTCCAATTGATGGAGGATTGTCCAAAAATTAGGGTTTCAATGAATGCTCTATGAAACCATCATTCTGAGCAATTCTGAACACTAATAAATTTGTGTTGAATCGATTAATCGACGTCAAAATTAATTAAACAATATGCGATAATCAACCAATATTTTAATTAATATTTTACTGGATCACATCACCAGTAAATAATTTGCTGAATCGAGAAATACTTGCTCAATCGCCTGAATATTAGTCGATATTCGACAATTCTCCAGTATTTGGTGAATTGAGCAATACTTGCTCAGCTGCCCATCAAATCCTAAAATTTGGAGAATTGAGCAATACTTGCTCAGTTCCCCATCAAAATCCCATAATTCGGTGAATTGAGCAATACTTGCTCAGTTGCTCATTGAATTCTCGAAAATATTTCCACTGCAACAGCTGCGTTCAGCTAGACTGCAGGAACTGCGAGCATGGATTGATTGCATCAGCTGCGATCAACTGGAATGCAGCAGCGACGAAAAAAGGTCCACTGCAGCCACTGCGTTCAGCTGGACTGCAGGAACTGCGAGCAAGGCTGGACTGCATCAGCTGTGATCAGCTGGAATAGAGCAGCAATGATCAAAGTTCCACTATAGCAATTTGCGTTCATTTGACTCCGGCAGAACTATGAGCAATCTTTGATCAAGCGTCACCGCGATCAGCTGGAATGCAGCAGCGACGAACAAAGTTCCACTGCAGCAGCTGCGCTCAGCTGGACTGCAGGGACTGCGAGCAAGGCTGGACTGCATCAGTTGCGATCAGCTAGAATGCAGCAGCAATGAACAAAGTTCCACTGCAGCAGCTGCGTTCAGCTGGACTGCAAGAACTACGAGCAAGGCTGGACTGCATCAGCTGCGACCAGTTGGAATGCAGCAGCGATGAACAAAGTTCCACTACAGCAGCTGCGTTCAGCTGGACTGTAAGTAATGAGAGCATAGCTGGACTGCATCAGCTGTGATCAGATGGACTGCAGAAGCAACGAATAAAGCTACACTGCAGCAACAACGATTAGCTGGACTGCAGCAGCTGTTGAGGGACTGGACTCAAATAGTTCGATAAACATAGGTGTAAAAGTTATAAATAAAACTAGATAGCATCAGATTCGTCCAACCGAGTGTCACCAGATCGCATCGATTCGTCCAATCGAGTACAGATTCATGCAGCAATCGGATCAGATCGGGTTCGTCCAACCGAAGTCAGATTGCTTTTGAATGGAGTACAATAATTCAATCAATATAACTATGGCAGTTTAACATTACTGATTGTAATAATTGCGTAAAAATATTAAGCATAAAAATATTATGGTATATGCTCGCCCCCTCTTAATCCAGCAATTCGTTGGAGGATTAAGAAGTTCGGGTTACCTGAAGTTCGATTTTGGAAGTTTGAACTCCGTATTGCATTTAGGTGCTATGTAACTTTCCCCCAATCGTATAGAGTGTTTACGCAGCCTGCCCCAAAGGAGTCGTTTCAAACCATGAGGTGTCACATATCTCGCCCCCAAGTGATATTCAGTCACGTTGAAGTGATATGCGAATCGCCCCCAGTAGATAGTGATCGTCATGCTGCTCAATGCTCGCACAAGGGTGCACTGCCTTGCTGCATTTTGCTCGCGTATGGAATTTTGAAGATGTCTGCTATCTGGAATTCGCGCGGGGGTCCAATCCCACTATTCTAGATGCGCCCAGAATTGAAATGTGTGCATCCCCTCGTTGAGAAGAATGCTCGCCACATTAAAGGTGTCTTATCGAACACAAATATGCATGAATATATGAAAATAAAAATATGTAAATTGTATACTTACCATATACTTACCATGTTGAAAATGTTACTGCGACTTCGTTTACGAAGTGATTAGGATGCCCACTGGCTATGTCGATGTTTTCCAGCAACGGTGATTAGTATAGTTGCCTTAGCGTATCTTCTCAACTTAGTAATTGATTTGTCTGTGGGACTGGAATGCACCAGTTAAGTCCAAACTGGAATGAAGATAGTTGCCAGGGAACTGTCTTTTAGCGACTTTTTTAGATGTCTTTATATGATTATGCATAAACTGGATCAAGCGATGGTGAGGAAAACTGTATTGAGACAGTTTTGGGAAAATCGGACTATCGCAGTTCGATCAACTGGACAGGAGTTGTTGCTGTGAAACTGGATTACAATAGTTCGATCAACTGACTGTAATAGTTATGTGGAAAAGGACTGCAGCAGTTCGATCAACTGGACTGCAGTATTTTCGGTGGTGATTGAATGTGACCGTGTCTGGCGCTGTCATTTCAAATTTCCTAAAATTTAATTTCCTCTGAAAATTTAAATTTCTCCTTCACGATGAAGGGAATTGACATACGATCTCAACGGGCCGAAAATCACTCAGTTTGGATGCACGAAGAAGAAGTTATCGAAGAATTGGTTGGCTAGCGCCATGCCCCAAATATGTTGATGTCGTGATTTCACCCCAAAAATATTTTTCTCCAATTGTAAAATTTTACCTTCATGTTGTAGGATATCAAAATACGATCGCAATGAGCCAAAAATCACCCAATTCGGACATTGTACGAAGGAGATATCAAAGAAATAAGATCGTGACCAAGCCCAAAAATGGGCGTAGCTAGCTAAGCCCACAAGGTGGGGCTGAAAATTCCGGAAGGCTTAAAGCATGGGGCTGAAACAACCTGCAAGCCACAGGTTTGACTCGGCTAACGGCTCAGTTGACTGAGCCAACTCGGCTTGGCTCGATGGGGTGTAAACATCCTCAAGTGGAAATGACAGGGGCGTAAACATCCAACGGCCACGAGCTTAACTTGCTCTGAGACGCACAGAATCAGGGCCACCGTATTAACATGCTCCGCGATACACTGAAGTAGAGCTGATTATGCTGTTGACGTCACCCATGCTGGCGTCAAGATGATGTCATCAAAGCTGACGCAATGATGAGGTAACCCACGATGATGACGCAATGATCTTTGAAGTGGGTGAATAACACCCTGACGTGGGTGAACAGGAACGATGAAGTTTGTGAACGATCTGTGCCGGCTAAGGCCGCCGGCTTCTTTTTTTTTTATTTTTTTTTATTTTGATGTATCTTGGATCATCCAATTTTGATGTACCTCCGAAAATTGACTGTGTTCATGCGCTGCACATCGAATTTTGATGAAACTTTCCTCGAACTCGATCATGTTGCTGATCATATGTCAACGGACAGTTTCATCATTTCATGCAGGGTCATCACCTGTGTTCTTGAACTGCTGAACTCCATGGAGTTGTGTGGTAATGAAAGCTTACTCCCGTCGATGATCTGACGTCGTGACTACGAATACGAGCTATTAATCAAAAGACAAGAATTAATCTCTAAGGCATCAACGAGATCAGGCCAATAGTTCTTGATGGATGATGGCGCTTTTTCTACAGCGGCTGTGGCAACAACGAGCTACGTTGCAGAATATCATCGCCTCGACTACGTTCCTTGATTCCGGGATCAATGATCCGCCTATAATAAAGGTTAGGTTGTTAATTAACTTGGTATAAAATTAAACCCCAAAGCAAGTTCGTTAATAAGTCGAACTCAAAAGAATTCCGGAAAGCTTATAAAGTTCCAATTTTACACGGTACTGTATTAGTAGGATGAAAACTCTTTCCATGACTGTTATCAATTTGAACAAGATTTAAACCAAAGTCAAGTGCATCTTGATGATAAACAATCATCTACGTAGCTAGGAATTTCTATCAAACTTAGTAACTGCACAAGCCAATTGTGACAGATCAAACACTCCTTAGTATATAATTAGTGGCAGTTGATCCCTTAAACGAATATTACAAGTTTTTCACAACATGTTGATTTTTCGACATAATTAAAATGAAAACTTCTTATTATTTGGTACCGATCACCCTTCAAATGTATGGATTATCAAATGGCTTTGGCAAAATGATAGCATTTTCCTTGTAAAATAGACGTTTCGTTAGTGCTTAATTAGTGCTAAGTTAACGGAGGCATTTAAATCGGATTTAATGCTAATTTCAGAAACGTCAAATTGTTTAGCTCATCAAGGGAAAGACTGAAATTCTAATCTAAACTTAAATTCCTTCTCTCTTAAATTATATTTGCGTTTTTTTTTTTTTTTGAAATTTAAACTGTCTAATTCAATTAATTATTGCATGTTTGATGGTATGGGATAGCCCAATGAAATAAAAAGAGATAAAACTTATCTGTGACTTTATTCCAAGAATATGTGTCTGCCATATCGAACTCGAGTTGTGGGATTGAGCTCTGTTGGAGAGAGAAATTCCGTGTATTGTTGGTTCTTGTGCAGCAGTTTATTTTTTATGCTGGCAGCAGGATGAGACCTTTGTACTAACGGCTTTGATAAAGCTTATTTCTGTAGCAACAATCACCTGTAACCTTGTTTTGCATCGATCGAGGTCCAAAATATATATTCTGAAGATTTTGAAAACGCGAAAAGACCTGATATCTCATGAAAGTGAAGATGAAGCCACGCCTTTTCTCAACCCTAATTATTTAAATAATTTTATTTTTTTTATCTTCATATGGATTTTCGCCTATGGTGTTTGCCATACCTTCTCAAAACACGATCGTTTTCCACGATTCCCCTTAGTCGGCGCCAATGTTTGTACCCAAAATTACTTTTGGGCACGAAACACAATGGATAGGTGATTTTGGTGAGTTTTTAGGGTTAGGGGGCGAATCGATGAAAAAAAAATGAGACACAGGTTTTAACGTGGTTCGGCATGGTTTGCCTACGTCCACGGACGAATCCCCTTGGGGTGATATTTTATTCACCTTTGTATTACAGAGTATGTTTCTCTCATCTTATTCGCTACCTCCCCTCTATCATTTCCGTTCTTCCTATTTATACAGTTAAAAATATAATTCCAATATTCAACATAAATCGCATTTACTGCCCATTTATGCTCATATATTGAATTCTGAATGTAACTGCCCATTTATGCTCCTATATTGAATTCTGAATGTAACTGCCCATTTATGCTCCCATATTGAATTAAGATAATCGCCCATTTATGCTCCCACCATAATTTCTGCATGAAATTTCCCCTTTATGCCTCTTCTTTATTTCTGCATGAAAACTGATCATTCATGTCTCTTATTAATTCTGCATAATGGATGGCAGACTAGATGGAGGTTGGCTGGCAGCATGGTTGGATGGCAGACTGGATGGAGGTCGGCTGGCAGCATGGTTGGAGACTAGTTGGCAGTTCGGAAGAGATTTTTTCTGGGAATTGGTTATCAGCGTTCCTGGATGCAAGACATAAAATTGTCTAGGGGTGCGACTGACTATGATAGTTGACTGTTGGTTGACTTTGACCATTGACCTTGAACGGATGTTGACTTTGACAGTTGACCGACTTTGACCATTGACTGGTTTGTGCAAACTGGTGGGCTGCCTTGGATGAGGACCAAAGGATGATTCAAGTATCAATTCGGCCCATTAAGTGGCATTTTTACTTATGGTACAAACAGTCTCATAAACACCTCTAACACATCATTGATCACTAAAACACTTTATGTGCGTGTATCGTGATTAAAACTTTAAGTGTTTTTTTTTTTTTTGATCTGTAAAGAATTTGGTGCCAGCGAGTTTCGAACTTAGGTCATTGGTATCACTAAAATCTGAAGTCTTTAATTGAACACAATATTGCTTATAAGTGTAAATAACATATTTGCTAAGAACAATCATTATACATGGTTCCATAAACGGACCATAATGTATATTATTTTATATGTTTTCAAGACAAACTTCTCACATGCTTATTTGACACCATAATTAGAATTTCATCTAAATAAAGAAAGTGTTTACTTGAATCTCCTCAAGTGATGTTAGCTTGAAGTCCAACAAACCCCAGTCTTGAAAATTTTCAAATAAAGAGACTCATTCAACTGGGAAATTCAATCCTGACACTTATGTGTCCTAGTTGATTGCTAGAGTCGTCCTCGATGAACCTGGATTTCTCTAGGCACTTATGGAAGGCAGGGAATCTAACCACTTAAATCTTTATTTGATGCAAGGCTTCCAATGCGTGCAACTATCCCTAATAAAATAAAAATAACTTAAAAACAAGGGTATTATAAAAAAAAAATCATACTTTCATAATATGGTTCACAAATGAGTCACGTTATTACGGATTCTTGGTAAAATAGTTACTTGTCAATTAACTGGAGAGTTGTAACTATTCACAGTTAACTTACACGCTGCCATTTTCTAATTCTTCCTAAATATTGGGTTCAAGATCGGTACATGACATTCAATTCATCCTTCAGGATTCACCGATTCCTCTCTAGTGTTTAGCGAACTCCAACTCAATTCTGGATCGTCGTATTGATTCTTCCAAAATGATTACCGGTTCTCCTCTGGAGTTTAGTGAAGCTTATACCACTAATACATCATCATCACCTAAACCACTTCAGTTAACCGAGGAGGGGTATTTAGGAGAAAACTCAGATTATTATTTTTTTGATGGGAAAAGGAATTAAATTAAAACTAGCAAACAAAAGGTTTAAAATTTAGTTGTTATAAAAAACATCAGTATTTGAGCATAGATCGGTTGAACTCACCAAGCGTTGGTATGTCAAGTTTGGTTGTCATACTTTAGTATCAAAACTTATCTAGAGTCGCTCGATTAAATACTACAGTCAACTTCATTTACGTTAGACTAGAAAGTCTAGGAATGTTGAGACATACAAGTATTACTCTGAAGACCTGAAGAATGTGAAGAACTAACAAACTACAACAACGATATCATCCTTCAACTTGAGGTTAGTAATGTTGACTTGAACTGTTTTATTCCTAACGTATCTTTCAAGTCGTGTTATATTGAAAACATAACACGCGAAGCAGTATATATTTTACATATTGTATATAATACTCTAGTGATGATACATGATCAGTATAGTATGGTTATAGTTGTAGATGGTGGATTTTCGACAAGGGCTAGAATCATAAACCCATAATTATATGTACTCCTGATCCAGCAATCAGATGAGTATCGAGGCTGATGTCTCTTATCGAAAGCATGAAAGCTCATGTCATTAGATTCTGTGACTGAGAATACTATCTCTCAGAGTATATGTAGATATGTAGTCTCTCAGCCGAGGAAACAACATATCTCATGAATACTGAGCAATTTCAGTAATTACTTCTATATAGAATCGAAAGATTGGACGGCTCCTAGACAGCTTGCTCTATACTAGCTCATATCACTCAATTCCTAAATAATTAATGCTCCTAGACGATCGTACTAGTATAGATCCATCAATTAATTATTCTTAAATCCTTAGATTCATTAACTGAACCCCTGAAAAATATTCAATGTTTTTCATAATATTTCGTTACTTCAATTTATGGTTCTTCCCAGCAGAATTCCATGGGTTAGCAATAAGTATTCAACACACGGGCATCTGAGCTACCTTCGAGTAATCCCCGACAAAAATGGTGCAGTTGTACTCAACAATAATGCACTAACAATGCACGAATGAGTATTTCTAAATATGACGAGACGATGAACCTATGCAAAATAGGAAAGAAAATAATAAATAATAAAATATTAACCAAGGCGCTGAGGGACTGGGCCCACCGGCCGGCCGGTCGTGTCGTGACCAGTCCCACGCCCAATTTTATATTTTATCATATTTTTTTATTATTTTCCTTGATCTTATGAAAATCCTTTCATTTGAACAAATATCCTTCGTTTTAAGGAAACTCCTCAGTTACATGGTGTTTCCTGCGCATCAAGGAAATAATATAAAATTGGGAAAGGTATCGTGGGAATGTGTCTACTAGACGGTCGGCTATGCCATAGTCATGTTCGGTCCCACACCTCATGATTCCTTATTATTTTATTATTATTTTCCTAGTCTCATGAAAACTCCTTAATTTCATGGTATTTCCTTCAAATCATGAAAAATAATAAAAATTAGGGAAACTCATGGGACCGGGCCCTAGTAGGCCAGTCATGCTCTAGCCGGTCCCTCACGCCCCTTATTTTATCAATATTATTTTTATGTTTCCTTGATCCCATGAAATTACTTGATTTCTTGATATTTCCTTCTTATCATGAAAATTGCTTCAAATCATGAAATAATACATAAAATTAGGGAAAACTCACGGGACTGGGACCTAGCCACCCGACCATGCCCAAGACGGTCCCACATGCCCTTATTTTATTATTATTAATATTATTTGTTTTCTTCATCTCATGGAAACTCCTTCACTTCAAGGAAACTCCTTGATTTCAACAAAACTCCTTGATTTAAACAAACTCCTTGATTTTATGATATTTCCATAAAATCATGAAAAAATATAATAAAATTAGGGAAATGCTATGGGACCAGGCTCATTAGCTGGCCGGACATCCCTTGGCCATAGACGGTCCCACAATTCATGACTCCTTCATTTTTATTATTATTTTTCCTTCATCTCTTGAAGTTTCCTCAGTTTCAGCAAAATCCCTGATTTCTTCATATTTTCCCAAATGATTGCTCAAACGCACATCAGAAAATATCAAAATTATCAGGAATGAGACACGAACACTCCGGTGAGGCGAACATACAACCTTGACTGACTAAGGTTGGCTCTTTGGCTTGCAAGAGGCCGGTCCCATATATTTTCATCATTTGACCTAATTTGTTCATATTAGGTTATAACCATTCCAAACAATTTGGAGCTTCATGGAACGATCGGTATTCGATCCCGTGACCACCCAGGGACGGTTTCATGACCCCTTTGTCGGTCCCTCATATCTTCATAATTAATTAGGTTTTATCACCTAAGGTTCAAACGAGCATTATTTTAATACATGATTAAACCAGCATTTAATCATCCTTTCTCCAACTGGTCTTCAAGAGACTTCTATTTTTTGCTCACTTGAGCATCTGGGCGATGTATGGTCGACCTATGATCCCATGTAACCAGTCCCTCCTTCACTCCGTGGTTAATTTTCAATAAACCATCAATTGATCGAATTAGGATTTTGAGTCCAAGGTTCATAATTCCAGATTCAAACACTAATAATTTTACGATGATCTCATGGTCCACATTTTATTAATTATACTTAGTTCAGTATTTAAATTAATATTTTATTTGGTCATGCTACCAATAATTCATCAAACGAGCAACATTTTCTCAAACGATCAACATTTGCTCAAATGAGCAATATTTGCTCAAACCAAAGAATATTGGTTCAACTATCAATATTCAACAAATTATCGAATGAGAAATATTTACTCACGTTAACTATGTTTATTGATACGTTATGCCTCTGCCTCAATTCGTGAGTCTCAGAACATTTTCAAATCATGTTCGACTCAACAATACAAGGACTCATCGTCCCATGAAGTCATGAAGTCAGCAACTGAATAACTAAATACACGTCTGCCTTGCAGACTCCATAATCACGAGACATCAAACGTGTCACATGGGGGATATTAACTAGGGTTTTGGTCTGGCGGTCTACGGCACGTGTGTTCATATACACGATGAGAATGTGAGCAAGTCATGCAATCAGTTGGAGGAGTTAACAAAGTAGTGGATGGAAAATCAACCAAGTCTCTTCACGTTGAGCAACTGGTTTTAACATGATTTCCACTTCTCCACTATTTGATTCCATAAACTGTCACACTTCATGGAATCATGGTGTTTATAATTCTAGCAATATAAATAAGTCTCTGAATCATGATTGAAAACAGGACAATCTCAAGTCAAACAGACAACAAGAGATTAACAACTCAACATATGACCAATTACTCTCAACAGAGAAAATTCAATCATTCAGAACATATCTTATTTCAGAATACATAACACATCTACAATATCGATCACCATTGATCTCACACATTTCTCAGCTTCCCTCCTACAGATCGACCTATCCTTTCTTGTGACCGAATTTATTCTGGAACGGCCATTGTTTTGGTTTAGGCCGGAGTACTACAGATTGATCTCTCGAATTCAAAGCGCTCCCTTCTTGCAGTGCATCTGTGTGAGGTTAGATAGTTTGCTCGGTTCAAGGAATTTCCTCTGCGCGGTCGTCTCTTCAATTCCTTAAAAATCAACAACTCGTTTTTTCCCATCTACAGATTGGAGACCACAATGGAGATCATTCTCTCGGTTTCAATCTAAATTCTCACAAAGATGGTCGGTCTTAGGTCTTCGTCGGAAACTTCAGAGACCAACCAGAGTATTTCAAATGGTAACGCTCTTCACGCTCGTTCGAACGACTCTGGTAACATTCATCATTCCTACTTTACTACTCCTTTTCCCTCTATTGATGCATTCAATTGAGAGATCCCATCATTAGGCGAATTAGCACAGAGGCAAAGAATTCTGGCTAGGAGCATCAATCGATTGAAAGAAGCGATCGATGAACTATTTAACTGTATGGTAGAGCTGACAAGACTTTTGGGAGCAGAAGTAATGGAACATCTTATCTCTACTGCCACTGATAATTCTCAAACCAACAGTTTCACTACTTACGAGAAGCCTGTAGACCAGGAGGTTACAAACTTGATTGAAAATCTATGTGAACTCCTGCACTACTCAAGGGATCAACGTACGAACACGTTCGCTGCACTCAACCAAATATCGTCAGACATGCAACTAACTCTGTCATTCCTAGCAGTCGAAGAAACATCCATGATGTCTGATCATTCGATCAGTAATATCACTTTCGGAGAAGAAGACCGCATGGCGGACGAAGGACATAATCAAGCCTTGTACGTGACTGGTTTCATCAAAGACTCCGAGTTTAAAAGAGCTCATGTTGATACGGGGGCTTCTACAAACATTATTACTATGAAAACTCTCAAAGCGGACAATTTTCCACAGAATAAAATCGTTCGTCATCCCATCTTGATGATAGGTTTTGAAGGAAGCCAGATCCATACATATGGATACGCATACATAGACTTGAAAGTATGGCCTATTCAATCAAAGGCAAAATTCCACGTGATCGAACAAGAGCCTGATTATCACATGATACTTGGACGACCATGGTTCCATGACAACAAGTTGGTTCCCTTAACGTACCATTAATGAATGAAGGCTCTACTTAACAACAATATTGTTTGTATCGCGTCTTCATCATCTCCTTATGCTCTTGTATATGATACTGAATTCCTTGAATCTTAAAAAAGCATCCCCAAACCTCCAAGTAAGATTTACAGTACTCCACTCCCGAGCTAGAAGTCCATCTAAAAAATTACTGATAAACTATCATCCTCAAGTGCTAAGACGGTCAAGTCATTTGCTACACCAATTAAGCGTCGTAAAGATGAGGTCTCAACTCTGGGATCTAATTTCATAGCCAGTCATGATGCGGAGCGGAGGATAATTTATCGCCGACGCAAAGATTAGCAATTAACAGGGGAGAACGATGAAAAGTCTCCCCGCCCCAAAAAATCATGTCAGTGCGAACTATCATTTGAGGAAAAGGTTCAAGACGCTCCACGACAATTGCAAGATGATACTGATTCCACCACTAATGATCTCAAAATAATCAACATCGGGACGGAGGATAATCCAAGGCTAATTTTAATTAGATCCGCATTGTCACCAGAGGAACGAACGGAACTGATAAATCTTCTGAAGTAATATCAGGATGTCTTCGCTTGGACGTATGAAAAAAATTCCTGGTCTAGACAGAAAATTAGTTACTCATCATCTGCATATCACTCCTGGATCCAAAGCTGTCAAAAAACCACCTATGCAGTTCAGACACGAAGTCGAGGAGCAAATCAAAGTCGAGATTCAGAAACTACTAACAACGGGATTCATCAAACCTATTCAACACCCAACATGGCTGGCAAACGTTGTTCCTGTCAAGAAGAAGAATGGTCAAATCAGATGTTGTGTTGATTTCAGGAATCTGAATAAATATTGTCCGGAAGATGATTTTCCCTTACCCAACATTGATATGCTCATTGATGCAACCAGTGGTCACGGTATGTTTTCATTCATGGATGGTTACAGTGGATACAACCAGATCAAGGTGTACGAGCATGATGCCAACAAAACCGCGTTCTGCACTCCTATTGGGAATTTTCACTGCACTGTGATGCCCTTTGGGTTAAAGAATGCAGGTGCTACTTATCAACGAGCCATGACTGCCATATTCCACGACATAATGCACAAACAAGTGGAAGACTATTTTGATGATGTGGTAGTGAAGTCGAAGACTCGATCCTCCCACCTTGAAGTTCTGAGACAAGTTTTTGGAAGATGCAGAGAATACAAATTAAGGATGAATCCTCTGAAGTGTGCTTTTGGTGTTTCCTCTGCAAAATTTCTAGGATTCCTGGTCATTGCAGAAGGAATCAAAGTCGATACAGATAAGACAAAAGTTATTACTACCATGCCTCCTCCACGCACTGTGAAAGAACTTCATATTCTTATGGGCAAGGTAAACTATATTCGACGCTTCATCCCTGGATTGGCTCAACTCATTTCTTCGTTCACTCCTCTACTGAAGAAAGGAGCGAGTTTTACATGGACAACTATCTAATAAGAAGCATTTCAAAAAATACAACAGATACTATTATCACCTGCTGTCATGAAATCACCGGTGCAAGGACGACCATTGATACTTTACACAACTTCTAGTGATGTCGCTATCGGAGCACTCCTTGCTCAAGAAGACGACGAAGGCATCGAATGACCGATCTACTACTTCAGTCGTACAATGCGAGACGCTCAACTCTGATACCCAAAGGCTGAGAGAGCATGTCTGGTGTTAGTGCATGCAATTCATAAATTTAGGCACTATTTACTATCCAACAGAGTCGTGCTCGTTTCCAAAGCTGGCCCTATAAAGTTTCTACTATCAAATCCAGACTTGATTCGAAGACCAGCAAAGTGGCTACTTCAGATGTCAGAATTTGACATAGCCTGTACACCACCTAAAGCAATCAAAGGCCAAGAAGTTGCATACTTACTCGCTGCTTTTCCAGGAGAGGATGCAACAATGTTACATGAATATGTACCTGGTGAGTTTCCAGATATCTTAGTTATCAAAGAAGAGACGTGGCTTATATACTTTGACGGTTTCGCCACCCCTAGCAATGACACTGGAGGAGCAGGCATAGTGCTAGTCTCTCTATCCGGCGAAGTTTTCTCATATTCATTCAATTTGGATTTTCTCTGCACCAACAATTCAGCAGAATATGAAGCCTTCTTACTAGGATTGTCCCTGGACAAGCAAGCAGGAGCAACACACCTCGAGATAAGAGGAGATTCAAAGATACTGGTTGTAGTTGCAGGAAAACCTACACTACACCCTTGATAAGAATTTACAGTAATTAACACATATTTGAAATTAAAAACAATACTTTCTTATTTGATTCTCAGAAATATTTACAAGGAATGGAAGTAATTAAGAATACAACCGCTCTCTTGAATTTTCTCTCTTCAAGACTTTCTCAACACTTAAAAAATACATCATCCCCTCTCTGAATCTACTGGGTCTCCTTATATAGGGCAGTTACATAGTGGATAACAGCTAAGCTGTCCTTTAATTTCGGATCTGACCTGCGATATTCTCGCAGTAGTTGTAATACCAACCCTCGCAGGTATTTTTGAAAATCGCAGTATCATCATGATTTTTCCTTCTTTTAGCTATCGTCATCCATTGCGTCATTATTTCTGTTATCTGTAACGCTCGCAATGTGTTGTTGATTAACTCGCAGTGGTGTTCGCAGAAGTGTTGTTAATCTCGCAAGAGTAATATCATGGCGATATTCTGGTCCTACACTGGTCAATCAAATGAATGGAATATACTCTCTCAAAGAAATCACACTTGCTCCATTCAGAACTGAAGCTCAACGGCTATTAACTCACTTTGTTGATGCAACGATTTTCCATACTGGACGAACTAACAGTTGGCATGCTGACTTCCTGGAAACTCTCGCTTCTAAGCTGCAATTCGAAGGAGCTGAAAAAACAATCATTATACAGAGGCGTGTTGTGTCATCTACCTGGCTTTCTCAAGTCGAAGATATTCGAGCAGATGATTGGCGAGCACCTATTATTCATGAATTGAGCAGTTCTCTTTCAGAAGGGAAAGTCATTCTCAAGGAATTAAAGAATTATTTCTTGCTTCACGGAGCGTTATACTATCGAAACTATGATGGGTCCTTATCACGATGCCTTGGAAACAATGAACCGGTCGAACAACTCAAACACATACATGAAGAAATCTGCAAATAGACGCTGGTGGTAGCACTTTACAGAAAGCTTCAAAGAATGGGATACTATTGGCCTTCCATGGAGGCTCAATCAAGAATTCTGCAAAAGTCATGTCCCAATTGTCAGACGTCTCCTCATCACTTAGAATCTCTAACATCCCATCACACCGAGGACTGGAGGGAACCCTACATCAAGTACCTCTGGGACAGTAAGTTGCCGTTGGAAAAGAAATAAACAATCAAACTCATTCAGAAAGATAAAAGATTTGTCTTTCTTGATGGAATCTTATACTGCAAAGCTTTGGTGGAAACTTGTTGAGATGCTTAGCTAGGGTTGCACATGGTTCGGTTTTTATTGGTTTTTGGCAAAACCATAACCGAAACCGAGGTACTCTATTTTCCATTATGGAAAACCGATGAAACCATATACCTTATTCGGTTTCACTCGATTCGATTTCTACTCGGTTTGGTTAAAAACTAGACTATTTCTGGTTAACCGAATGATTTATAAACAATCTTTTACTTTGGTCAGTTTCTCATATCCGACAGGCTAAATTTTCAATAAAAAGTGTCTGCAAGACAAAATTCGAATTGCTACAAACATAGTTTATAAGGCATGAGATTTAATACTAATACAAAGTAGATATCATCTGATTCAGACATAGCTGAAACAAAAGCTAAAGCAAAAACTCCAACAGATCCGGCAAAGATCATCGTTGTTCTTACGAGTTGCGAGCATCCATAAGTGAAACAATATTGGATTATGTAAAGAGTGAAGAATCAATACAGTTACAAAATACAAAATTAAACTCAAATAAAACAAGAAGAAATGACGAAATCATACCCTAACGAAATATCCCAAAACAAATTTAATATCACAAAACCCTAATTTTTCATATTTGTAACATCAAATGTAACTCATAATATCAAAACCTATTCAAATCCAATGCTCATAATATCAAAATAAAAGAATAAGAGGTAATAAAATGGTACATGCAATACCTTTATAATATCTGAAATAACTTCTAGTGGTGTTTGTTACTTGATCAAACTTGAAGAAGAAGAAGAAGAAGAAGAAGAAGAAGAAGAAGAAGAAGAAGAAAAAAAAAAAGATGATGATAATAAGAAGAAGGTGGGTGGTCATAGAGCGGTGGCGTTGATAGTTCTGACTGAGTGGTGATGAAGCTCTGCAGTTTTTACTTTTTAGGCTTCACTGTGTAGAAGAGGAGGGGAAGAGTGAAAGACGAGATTGGATGAGATGTTCAACAAAAAAAATAACCACTTGACCTAAAAGCTGCGGCTATGATTAGCTTACTATAAAATCTATGGATACAATTAGTCTCAGGATCGGTTTCTCGTTTTTTTCGGTTCGGTTTTTGGTGCCAACCGAAACTGAAACCAATGGTGTCGGTTTTTCAAAACCGACAACCATGGCTACACTGGGCTAATATGGTTTTGGTTCGGTTCGGTTTAATTTCTTCGATTTCGATTCGGTTCCATGGTTCTGGTTCGGTTTTGTGCACCCCTATGCTTAGCTGAGCATGAAATCCCAACAATTTTAAAGGAGATGCATGATGGAGAACATCAAGGAAAAAGGAAATTCTTTCTCCAAATTCATGAGAAATATTATTGGCCAACCATTGAAGACGATGCAGCTGCACACGTTCAGAGGTGTCATCAATGTCAAATCCATGGTAATCTCATTCACACTCCTTGTCTCCCATTGAATTATGTGAATATTCCATGGCCTTTCTACAACTGGGGACTGGATATCATCGGGAAAATCAATCCAGCATCTTCGAAGAAGCATGAATACATCATCACTGTAACCGAGTATTTTACCAAATGGGTTGAGGTTATTCCTCTTCGAAGCACCACTGGAGTCACGATTGTATCCTTCATCAAAGAATACATAATATGTAGATTCGGTGTTCCTAAATACATTGTCACTGATAATGGAACTCATTTTTCCAACAAGCACGTGACAGAATTTCTCGAGGAATACGGCATCAAACAAGTTTTCTCCACACCATATTATCCCCACGGAAACGGACAAGCATAGAGCACCAACAAAACTTTGATCTGAATTCCCAGCCAAACAATTCATGATAATCCTCGAACCTGACATGAACAATTGCCTATGGATTTATGGGCTTATTGAACCACGCCAATGAGCTCGATCAGGACTTCACCATATTCTCTCGTCTATGGGGCCAACGCCATACTGCCGACAGAAATCAAAATTCCTTCAGCAAGGATTAAAACATCCAGTAGAGTACAATGGGATGAAACTGAAGTGTCCAACTCAAGAATTGCTGAACTGGACATGCTCGAGTCAAGGAGGTCTAAGGTGGAAAAATACGTAGAAACCTACAAACAAAGGATCTGCAGCGCCTATAATAAAATGGTAAGACCTCAAACATTTCAAGTAGGGGATCTAGTATTAAATATAACAAAGCATATTCAACAAGACATGTCTGCTCACAAGTTCTCTCCGAAATGGGAAGGACCATACGTAGTTATCAAGGAAGTATCCATCGGATATTACAAAATCTTAAATATTGACGGAGGAGTGGAAAATATGATCAAAGGTAAATGGCTCAAAGAATATTACGCCTGATCCATAGAAAAAGATTACCTTTTCACCATTTCATCATTTCTAACATTTTCAGAATGTAATTTATATTCCTCCAAAGAGCGTGCAAAATGCTCCTTTGTTCATTAAACATTTCATAAATGATCAAAATTTCCTCATGTCATGATCAATTATTCTACCTAAGAAAAATCCTAAACATAATCGAAAAATAACAATCATAAATGCTCACTCAGAGTAAGCCATCTAGCAAAGAGTAATTTTTATAGACAGCCATGTCAAGCTTCTTTTGAAAGTTCTTGGTCCTCACTTTCAAATCCTGGATAGCTTTCTCAACTCTCGCCGACTCCAAGGCAAGTGCCTTCTCCTCTTCCAAAAAAGCAGTTGTGGTGGAAATTGCTTCATCATTTTTATTATTATTTTTCCTTCATCTCTTGAAGTTTCCTCAGTTTCAGCAAAATCCCTGATTTCTTCATATTTTCCCAAATGATTGCTCAAACGCACATCAGAAAATATCAAAATTATCAGGACTGAGACACGAACACTCCGGTGAGGCGAACATACAACCTTGACTGACTAAGGTTGGCTCTTTGGCTTGCAATAGGTCGGTCCCATATATTTTCATCATTTGACCTAATTTGTTCATATTAGGTTCTAACCATTCCAAACAATTTGGAGCTTCATGGAATGATCGGTATTCGATCCCGTGACCACCCAGGGACGGTTTCATGACCCCTTGGTCGGTCCCTCATATCTTCATAATTAATTAGGTTTTATCACCTAAGGTTCAGACGAGCATTATTTTAATACATGATTAAACCAGAATTTAATCATCCTTTCGCCAACTGGTCTTCAAGAGACTTTGGAATATTTTTTGCTCACTTGAGCATCTGGGCGATGCATGGTGGACCCATGATCCCATGTAGCCAGTCCCTCCTTCACTCCGTGGTTAATTTTCAATAAACCATCAATTGATCGAATTAGGATTTTGAGTCCAAGGTTCATAATTCCAAATTCAAACACTAATAATTTTACGATGATCTCATGGTCAACATTTTATTAATTATACTTAGTTCAGTATTTAAATTAATATTTTATTTGGTCATGCTACCAATAATTCATCAAACGAGCAACATTTGCTCAAACGATCAACATTTTCTCAAATGAGCAATATTTTCTCAAACCAAGGAATATTGGCTCAACTAACAATATTCAACAAATTATCGAATGAGAAATATTTACTCACGTTAACTATGTTTATTGATACGTTATGCCTCTGCCTCAATTCGTGAGTCTCAGAACATTTTCAAATCATGTTCGACTCAACAATACAAGGACTCATCGTCCCATGAAGTCATGAAGTCAGCAACTGAATAACTAAATACACGTCTGCCTTGCAGACTCCACAATCACGAGACATCAAACGTGTCACATGGGGGATATTAACTAGGGTTTTGGTCTGGAGGTCTACGGCACGTGTGTTCATATACACGATGAGAATGTGAGCAAGTCGTGCAATTAGTTGGAGGAGTTAACAAAGTAGTGGATGGAAAATCAACCAAGTCTCTTCACGTTGAGCAACTGATTTTAACATGATTTCCACTTCTCCACTATTTGATTCCATAAACTGGCACACTTCATGGGATCATGGTGTTTATAATTCTAGCAATATAAATAAGTCTCTGAATCATGATTGAAAATAGGACAATCTCAAGTCAAACAGACAACAAGAGATTAACAACTCAACATCTGAGCAATTACTCTCAACAGAGAAAATTCAATCATTCAGAACTTATCTTATTTCAGAATACATAACACATCTACAATATCGATCACCATTGATCTCACACATTTCTCAGCTTCCCTCCTACAGATCGACCTATCCTTTCTTGTGACCGAATTTATTCTGGAACGGCCATTTTTTTGGTTTAAGCCGGACTACTACAGATTGATCTCTCGAATTCAAAGCGCTCCCTTCTTGCAGTGCATTTGTGTGAGGTTAGATAGTTTTCTCGGTTCAAGGAATTTCCTCTGCGAGGTCGTCTCTTCAATTCCTTAAAAATCAGCAACTCATTTTTTTCCATCTACAGATTGGCGACCACAATGGAGAACATTATCTCGGTTTCAATCTAAATTCTCACAAAGATGGTCGGTCTTAGGTCTTCGTCGGAAACTTCAGAGACCAACCAGAGTATTTCAAATGGTAACGCTCTTCACGCTCGTTCGAACGACTCTGGTAACATTCATCATTCCTACTTTACTACTCCTTTTCCCTCTATTGATGCATTCAATTGAGATATCCCATCATTAGATGAATTAGCACGGAGGCAAAGAATTCTGGCTAGGAGCATCAATCGATTGAAAGAAGCGATCGATGAACTATTCAACTGTATGGTAGAGCTGACAAGAATTTTGGGAGCAGAAGTAATGGAACATCTTATCTCTACTGCCACTAATAATTCTCAAACCAACAGTTTCACTACTTACGAGAAGCCTGTAGACCAGGAGGTTACACACTTGCTAAAAAATCTATGTGAACTCCTGCACTACTCAAGGGATCAACGTACGAACATGTTCGCTGCACTCAACTAAATATCGTCAGACATGCAACTAACTCTGTCATGCTTAATAGTCGAAGAAACATCCATGATGTCTGAGCATTCGATCAGTAATATCACTTTCGGAGAAGAAGACCGCATGGCGGACGAAGGACATAATCAAGCCTTGTACGTGACTGGTTTCATCAAAGACTCCGAGTTTAAAAGAGCTCTTGTTGATACGGGGGGCTTCTACAAACATTATTACTATGAAGACTCTCAAAGCGGCCAATTTTCCACAGAATAAAATCGTTCGTCATCCCATCTTGATGATATATTTTGAAGGAAGCCATATCCATAAATATGGATACGCATACATAGACTTGAAAGTAGGGCCTATTCAATCAAAGGCCAAATTCCACGTGATCGAACAAGAGCCTGATTATCACATGATACTTGGACGACCATGGTTCCATGACAACAAGGTGGTTCCCTTAATGTACCATTAATGCATGAAGGCTCTACTTAACAACAAGATTGTTTGTATCGCGGCTTCATCATCTCCTTATGCTCTTGTATATGATACTGAATTCCTTGAATCTTAAAAAAGCATCCCCAAACCTCCAAGTAAGATTTACAGTACTCCACTCCCAAGCTAGAAGTCCATCGAAAAAATTACTGACAAACTATCATCCTCAAGTGCTAAGACGGTCAAGTCATTTGCTACACCAATTAAGCATCGTGAAGATGAGGTCTCAACTTCGGGATCTAATTTCATATCCAGTCATGATACGGAGCAGAGGATCATTTATCTCCGACGCAAAGATTATCAATTAACAGGGGAGAACGATGAAAAGTCTCCCCGCCCCGAAAAATCATGTCAGTGCGAACTATCATTTGAGGAAAAGGTTCAAGATGCTCCACGACAATTGCAAGATGACACTGATTCCACCACTAATGATCTCAAAATAATCAACATCGGGACGAAGGATAATCCAAGGCTAATTTTAATTAGCTCCGCATTGTCACCAAAGGAATGAACGGAACTGATAAATCTGCTGAAGTAATATCAGGATGTCTTCGCTTCGACGTATGAAAAAAATGCCTGGTCTAGACAGAAAATTAGTTACTCATCATCTTCATATCACTCATGGATCCAAAGCTGTGAAACTACCACCTATGCAATTCAGACACGAAGTCGAGGAGCAAATCAAAGTCGAGATTCAGAAACTACTAACAACAGGATTCATCAAACTTATTCAACACCCAACATGGCTGGAAAACGTTGTTCCTGTCAAGAAGAAGAATGGTCAAATCAGATGTTGTGTTGATTTCAGGAATCTGAATAAATATTGTCCGGAAGATGATTTTCCCTTACCCAACATTGATATGCTCATTGATGCAACCAGTGGTCACGGTATGTTTTTATTCATGGATGGTTACATTGGATACAACCAGATCAAGGTGTACGAGCATGATGCCAACAAAACCGCGTTCTGCACTCCTATTGGGAATTTTCACTGCACTGTTATGCCCTTTGGGTTAAAGAATTCAGGTGCTACTTATCAACGAGCCATGACTGCCATATTCCATGACATAATGCACAAACAAGTGGAATACTATTTTGATGATGTGGTAGTGAAGTCGAAGACTCGATCCTCCCACATTGAAGTTCTGAGAAAAGTTTTTGGAAGATGCAGAGAATACAAATTAAGGATGAATCCTATGAAGTGTGCTTTTGGTGTTTCCTCTGCAAAAATTTTAGGATTCCTGGTCATTGCAGAAGGAATCAAAGTCGATACATATAAGACGAAAGTTATTACTACCATGCCTCCTCCACGCACTGTGAAAGAACTTCATATTCTTATGGGAAAGGTAAACTATATTCGACGCTTCATCCCTGGATTGGCTCAACTCATTTCTTCGTTCACTCCTCTACTGAAGAAAGGAGCGAGTTTTACATGGACAACTATCTAATAAGAAGCATTTCAAAAAATACAACAGATACTATTATCACCTGCTGTCATGAAATCACCGGTGCAAGGAAGACCATTGATACTTTATACAGCTTCTAGTGATGTCGCTATCGGAGCACTCCTTTCTCAAGAAGACGACGAAGGCATCGAATGGACGATATACTACTTCAGTCGTATAATGCGAGACGCTCAACTCCGATACCCAAAGACTAAGAGAGCATGTCTAGCGTTAGTGCATGCAATTCATAAATTCAGGCACTATTTACTATCCAACAGAGTCGTGCTCGTTTCCAAAGCTGGCCCTATAAAGTTTCTACTATCAAATCCAGCCTTGATTCGAAGACCAGCAATGTGGCTACTTCAGATGTCAGAATTTGACATAGCATGTACACCACCTAAAGCAATCAAAGGCCAAGCAGTTACATACTTACTCGCTGCTTTTCCAGGAGAGGATGCAACAATGTTACATGAAGATGTACCTGGTGAGTTTCTAGATATCTTAGTTATCAAAGAATAGACGTGGCTTATATACTTTGATGGTTTCGCCACCCCTAGCAATGAAACTGGAGGAGCAGGCATAGTGCTAGTCTCTCCATCCGGCGTAGTTTTCTCACATTCATTCAAGTTGGATTTTCTCTGCACCAACAATTCAGCAGAATATGAAGCCTTCTTACTAGGATTGTCCCTGGCCAAGCAAGAAGGAGCAACACACCTCGAGATAAGAGGAGATTCAAAGATACTGGTTGTAATTGCAGGAAAACCTACACTACACCCTTGATAAGAATTTACAGTAATTAACACATATTTGAAATTAAAAACAACACTTTCTTATTTGATTTTCAGAAATATTTACAAGGAATGGAATAAATTAAGAATACAACCGCTCTCTTGAATTTTCTCTCTTCAAGACTTTCTCAACACTTAAAAAATACATCATCCCCTCTCTGAATCTACTGGGTCTCCTTATATAGGGAAGTTACATAGTGGATGACAGCTAAGCTGTCCTTTAATTTCGGATCTGACCTGTGATATTCTCGCAGTAGTTGTAATACCAACCCTCATAGGTATTTGTGAAACTCGCAGTATCATCATGATTTTTCCTTCTTTTAGCTATCGTCATCCATTGCGTCATTATTTCTATTATCTTTAACGCTCGCAATGTGTTGTTGATTAACTCGCAGTGGTGTTCGCAGAAGTGTTGTTAATCTCGCAAGAGTAATATCATGGAGATATTCTGGTCCTACACTGGTCAATCAAATGAATGGAACATACTCTCTCAAAGAAATCACACTTGCTCCATTCAGAACTGAAGATCAACGGCTATTAACTCAATTTGTTGATGCAACGATTTTCCATACTGGACGAACTAACAGTTGGCATGCTGACTTCCTGGAAACTCTCGCTTCTAAGCTGCAATTCGAAGGAGCTGAAAAAACAATCATTATACAGAGGCATGTTGTGTCATCTACCTGGCTTTCTCAATTCGAAGATATTCGAGCAGATGATTGGAGAGCACCTATTATTCATGAATTGAGCAGTTCTCTTTCAGAAGGGAAAGTCAGTCTCAAGGAATTAAAGAATTATTTCTTGCTTCACGGAGCGTTATACTATCGAAACTCTGATGGGTCCTTATCACGATGCCTTGGAAACGATGAAGCGGTCGAACAACTCAAACACATACATGAAGAAATCTGCGGATAGACGCTGGTGGTAGCACTTTACAGAAAGCTTCAAAGAATGGGATACTATTGGCCTTCCATGGAGGCTCAATCAAGAATTCTGCAAAAGTCATGTCCCAATTGTCAGACGCCTCCTCATCACTTAGAAGCTCTAACATCCCATCACACCGGGGACTGGAGGGAACCCTATATCAAGTACCTCTGGGACAGTAAGTTGCCGTTGGAAAATAAATAAACAATCAAACTCATTCAAAAAGATAAAAGATTTGTATTTCTTGATGGAATCTTATACCGCAAAAGCTTTGGTGGAAACTTGCTGAGATGCTTAGCTAGGGTTTCACATGGTTCGGTTTTTATTGGTTTTTGGAAAAACCGAAACCGAGGTACTTAATTTTCCATTATGGAAAACCAATGAAACTATATAGCTTATTCAGTTTCACTCGATTCGATTTCTACTCGGTTTGGTTAAAAACTAGACTATTTCTGGTTAACCGAATGATTTATAAACAATCTTTTACTTTGGTCAGTTTCTCATATCCGACAGGCTAAATTTTCAATAAAAAGTGTCTGCAAGACAAAATTCGAATTGCTACAAACATAGTTTATAAGGCATGAGATTTAATACTAATACAAAGTAGATATCATCTGATTCAGACATAGCTAAAACAAAAGCTAAAGCATAAACTCCAATAGATCCGGCAAAGATCATCGTTGTTCTTACGAGTTGCGAGCATCCATAAGTGAAACAATATTGGATTATGTAAAGAGTGAAGAATCAATACAGTTACAAAATACAAAATTAAACTCAAATAAAACAAGAAGAAATGACGAAATCATACCCTAACTGAGTAATTACGAAATATCCCAAAACAAATTTAATATCACAAAACCCTAATTTTTCATATTTGTAACATCAAATGTAACTCATAATATCAAAACCTATTCAAATCCAACGCTCATAATATCAAAATCAAAGAATAAGAGGTAATAAAATGGTACATGCAATACCTTTATAATATCTGAAATAACTTCTAGTGGTGTTTGTTACTTGATCAAACTTGAAGAAGAAGAAGAAGAAGAAGAAGAAGAAGAAGAAGAAGAAGAAGAAGAAGAAGAAGAAGAAGAAGAAGAAGAAGAAGAAGAATAAAAAAAAAAAAAAAGGAGATGATGATAATAAGAAGAAGGTGGGTGGTGATAGAGCGGTGGCGTTGAGAGTTCTGACTGAGTGGTGATGAAGCTCTGCAGTTTTTACTTTTTAGGCTTTACTGTGTAGAAGAGGAGGGTAAGAGTGAAAGACGAGATTGGATGAGATGTTCGACAAAAAAAATAACCACTTGACCTAAAAACTGCGACTATGATTAGCTTACTATAAAATCTATGGATACAATTAGTCTCAGGATCGGTTTCTCGGTTTTTTCGGTTAGGTTTTGGGTTCCAACCGAAACTGAAACCAATGGTGTCGGTTTTTCAAAACCGACAACCATGGCTACACTGGGCTAATATGATTTTGGTTCGGTTCGGTTTAATTTCTTCGATTTCGATTCGGTTCCATGGTTCTGGTTCGGTTTTGTGCACCCCTAT
The DNA here is from genome assembly GCA_023529315.1 of Papaver bracteatum. Taxonomy (NCBI): domain Eukaryota; kingdom Viridiplantae; phylum Streptophyta; class Magnoliopsida; order Ranunculales; family Papaveraceae; genus Papaver; species Papaver bracteatum. The sequence goes on from JAJJWX010002920.1 coordinate 250,377, forward strand.
GCTTAGCTGAGCATGAAATCCCAACAATTTTAAAGGAGATGCATGATGGAGAACATCAAGGAAAAAGGAAATTATTTCTCCAAATTCATGAGAAATATTATTGGCCAACCATGGAAGACGATGCAGCTGCACACGTTTAGAGGTGTCATAAATGCCAAATCCATGGTAATCTCATTCACACTCCTTGTATCCCATTGAATTATGTGAATATTCCATGGCCTTTCTACAACTGGGGACTGGATATCATCGGGAAAATCAATCCAGCATCTTCGAAGAAGCATGAATACATCATCACTGTAACCGAGTATTTTACCAAATGGGTTGATGTTATTCCTCTTCGAAGCACCACTGGAGTCACGATTGTAGCCTTCATCAAAGAATACATAATATGTAGATTCGGTGTTCCTAAATACATTGTCACTGATAATGGAACTCATTTTTCCAACAAGCACGTGACAGAATTTCTCGAGGAATACGGCATCAAACAAGTTTTCTCCACACCGTATTATCCCCACGGAAACGGACAAGCAGATAGCACCAACAAAACTTTGATCTGAATTCCCAGCCAAAAAATTCATGATAATCCTCGAACCTGACATGAACAATTGCCTATGGCTTTATGGGCTTATTGAACCACGCCAATGAGCTCGATCAGGACTTCACCATATTCTCTCGTCTATGGGGCCAACGCCATACTGCCGACAGAAATCAAAATTCCTTCAGCAAGGATTAAAACATCCAGTGGAGTACAATGCGATGAAACTGAAGTGTCCAACTCAAGAATTGTTGAACTGGACATGCTCGAGTCAAGGAGGTCTAAGGTGTAAAAATACGTAGAAACCTACAAACAAAGGATCTGCAGCGCTTATAATAAAATGGTAAGACCTCAAACATTTCAAGTAGGGGATCTAGTATTAAATATAACAAAGCATATTCAACAAGACATGTCTGCTCACAAGTTCTCTCCGAAATGGGAAGGGCCATACGTTGTTATCAAGGAAGTATCCATCGGATATTACAAAATCTTATATATTGATGGAGGAGTGGAAAATATGATCAACGGTAAATGGCTCAAATCATATTACGCCTGATCCGTATAAAATGATTACCTTTTCACCATTTCATCATTTCTAGCATTTTCAGAATGTAATTTATATTCCTCCAAAGAGCGTGCAAAATGCTCCTTTGTTCATTAAACATTTCATAAATGAACAAATTTTCCTCATGTCATGATCAATTATTCTACCTAAGAAAAAGCCTAAACCTAATCGAAAAATAACAATCATAAATGCTCACTCAGAGTAAACCATCTAGCAAAGAGTAATTTTTATAGACAGCCATGTCAAGCTTCTTTTGAAAGTTCTTAGTCCTCACTTTCAAATCCTGGATAGCCTTCTCAACTCTCGCCGACTCCAAGGCAAGTGCCTTCTCCTCTTTCAATAAAGCAGTTATGGTGGAAATTGCTTCATCAACGGCCGATGCCCTGTCAACTTTGATCATCTCAATCCGATGGTGAAGCCAACTTACATTGAACCCAAGGTCTCGCAATTCGATATCATGTCATCCCATCTATGAAGTTCATGATTCTTAACATCTCGCATATTTGTCTCCATCATATCTTTAATGATTGGTAAAAGCTCGGCGACTGTAGTCAGGAGGGTTGATAAGAAGCCTCTCCACACCTCAGTAGTGGCAATATGACTGTATCGTCTCCAGATCTTGGGATACAAATATGCGTGACATTTGGGAATGATGAAGCCGCCAACTATTTCATTACCCGGGAAATTTTTAATCATGGGTATCTCAAACGGGAGTCCAGCTGTTGGGTAGTGAATTCTAACTCCAGTTTCCATGGAGTTGGTAGAGTTTTTGTTGACGTTGTCATCATTAGTCGCAGACTTCCCATTCCTTCTCTTTCTAGCATCAACAACAACATGCACATCAACGTGCAGTGAAGAAGTTTTTAATTTCATATGAAGATTGGATAAAACAGTTGAATAATTCTCCACTCTAAAAATCATAGAATTACTCACAGATGTGCCGTCTTTAGCATGGGTTGACCTATACCGGGCTGGGGCTCTAAAAGTCCTCTTGGGTCTTGAGTTATGAGAAGAAGATGGATTCTTCTGATTATCCTGCAATAAATCATTTTCTTATGATCAATAACTCTGATCAAATGGAGATGAAGAAAAATACACAACTTGCTGAGACGGACACTTCTACTTCATGCTTTCACTAAGGTTCATTTTGAGAAGAAATATTACTGCTGGACATGGCGATGAAAAGGTATGATAATCAAAATTTCCTATGCATGATGAAACTAACTCAAGAATGGAAGAAATATTTGTGTAAATGCTAAACCCTAACTCTTGGAGATATATACAAGATACGGTGGATACTTATCTTCTGCGGATAGTCAATTCAGTTGTGGGTTTTACTGAAACCCTAGCTAAGATTCAAACAAGGTCAATACTGTAGATACGGAGGAAAAATAACTGGGGACTGATAAAAGCTGAACACAGTCAAAAAGCCACACGGATTTGTGTATGACACGTGTTTTCTCATCCCATGCAACATATCTTAGTATTTTCCACAAATGGAAATCACCAAAGCAAGCCGAAAGGGATCATGATGAATTTTGGAACATGAACATTGGTCCATTTCATTCAGTTCAGGGAGAATCAACATTAATAAAAAGGTTTCTCATTCAAAATAAAATACTAGTTCTGAAGAGAAGTTGTTCAGATCATCAAAGACATATCTACTACGAAGATTAAAAAAAAATCATTCAAATGTCTAAACAAGATCAGGAGCAAGACTACTCATCGGATTCATCAGATTTGTCAGAGTTATCAGATTCGTCGTCGTCGTATGTAGAGTCCTCTTCAAATTCTTCATCATAATTACTATCAGGGCCATTGACGAAGTCTGGATGAATCTCAAGATCGCTGGAATTCCAGTACTCCTCCTTTTCACGCTCGGCTTCAAGGTAAGCTTTGACAAGTTTCTCAATCTCTCTGGTACGCCGATCTGGCTTAATCTTGAGATCTTGTGGAACCCACATGGGTTCTCTTTCGAAGTATCAGAATCAGAGGGTACACCGTCAGCTCGAGACCGAAGTTTCTGCTCAACTGCTAGCACTCTGCGCCGAATTGGGTCCCTTCTTCGTCGATGATCATCCATCCGGTCATTCTCGGCTTTTTTCTTCATGAGCTTAGCATAAGTAACTCTTCAGTTATTGAGAGGTGTGTCAGGGTTTGTTCTCCAAGTACTATTCATCTTAGCTCATGATTTGGCTATGGAAACTTTGGAATCCTCTTCAGAAGAGCTGGAAGAATAACTATAATCATAATCGCTGCTGCTGGAAGTCACCATTTTCTAGAACCAGGAGCACAAAATTATAGATATACTGATAATAAATCCACTGCAAAAATGGTAATCCTAACTCTTACCTCTTTACAATTACACTGACACAGTGATTGTGATATTAGAGTCAGCACTTCAAAACCTACACAGTACGGGCAAAACTCAAATTTTCATAAAATCATGAACATTTCTATTGCGCGAACATTCACCATGGGATTATGAAAAATAAAACATTATTTCATCATAAATAATTGTTTGCTTATAATGATTACACAAAACTCTAGTTTTGATTTTTTAAGAAAATAATATATATATATATATGTAAATGAAACGTGATTTTCTCACGTAAATAAATTTTGAAATGAGCAAGGCTCATGTAAACGAAATTTTCGTGGATATTCCACGGTTTCATCAAAAAAGAGTATATCCGTGAACAGTTCACGGTTTTATAAAAAGAAAACTTTTTTTCCTTCGTACTATTGTTCGTCTTCGAAACGAGGGTTTATTTCAATTTTTTGAAAATTCACATGGTTTACGGTAAAGTTTTGGTTTTCATGAAAGCTCATAAACAAAATTTTATCACTGGACACAGGTCTATTTCAAAAACAAATATCTCATAGGTCAGGGATTATTAATAGTTTCTCAAACTAACGATCGAACGAACATACGTTTTCTAAAACAAGGGTTTTCTACAGAACTCACATTCATACATGCATGTGTATATAACTTCAACATGATCAAGGCATGAACAACTCATGAAAGCAAAAGAAGAAGAAAAATACTCGCTTGGTCGGTGTCGGCCATCCGGTGCCGGCGATCACCAACATCAACAACTCTGGCGAGAAAATTTTCTTCTCCCTCCTGTGCTCGGACATGAGGATAATGGAGGGATGAAGGTGGTGGTCGGTCGTGAAGGTGAAGTAAAAAAAAAAAAAAAAAGGAATTACTCCTTTTATATCAAATTTTATTTCCAAAACCTAACCTTGTAAGGATTTCCTTATTGGGCCCGGCCCGTGAATCCTAAAACGACCAAGGTCCCGTCATCAAAATCAACGGTTCAACACCAATTCACGCTCAATAGGTAATGCTCTATCATGCCACTGGAATCTTCGTTCAAGCCGTGGTTTGCTTGTACTATCAAAAATCTGGTAAGGTCTTATCTTACGACTAAGTTCAATTGCTTATATGGTTTGTAACCGGAAAATCACCATTTAGTGTTGACTGAGGAACATGAATATCCCTCACTAAGCAGGGGACATAATGTAGATGGTGGATTTTCAACAAGGACTAAAATCGTATACCCATAATTGTATGTACTCCTGATCCAGCAATCAGATAAGTATCGAGGCTCATATCTCTTATAGAAATCATGAAAGCTCGTGTCACAAGAATCTCTGAATGAGAATACTGTATCTCAGAGTATATGTAGATATGTAGTCTCTCAGCTGAGGCAACAACATATCTCATGAATACTGAGCAATTACTTCTATATAGAATCGAAAGATTGGACGTCTCCTAGACAGCTTGCCTGCTAGTATAGAGCAATAACGTCTTCAGGATGTAACAATGTTTTCCCTGACTATATAAAAGAAATATGACGCTTCAACAAGCTCATATCACTCAATTCCTGAATAATCAATGCTCATAGACGATCGTACTAGTATAGAGCCATAAATTAATTATTCTTAAATCATTAGATTCATTAACTGAATCCTTGGATAATATTCAATGTTTTTCATAATATTTCGTTACTTCAATTTATGGTTCTTCCCAGCAGAATTACATGGGTTAGTAATAAGTATTCAACACATGGGAATCTGAGCTACCTTCGAGTAAGCCCCGACCAAAATGGTGCAGTTGTACTCAACAATAATGCACTAACAATGCACGAATGAGTATTTCCAAATACGACGAGACGATGAACCTATGCAAAATAAGAAAGAAAATAATAAATAATAAAATATTAACCAAGGCGCTGAGGGACTGGGCATACCGGCCGGCCGGTCGTGTCGTGACCAGTCCCACGCCCAATTTTACATTTTATCATATTTTTATTATTTTCCTTGATCTTAAGAAAATCCTTTCATTCGAACAAATATCATTCGTTTAAAGGAAACTCCTCAGTTTCATGGTGTCTCCTTCGCATTAAGGAAATAATATAAAATTGGGAAAGGTATCATAGGACCATGTCTACTAGACGGCCGGCTATGCCCTAGTCATGGCCGGTCCCATACCTCATGATTCCTCATTATTTTATTATTATTTTCCTAGTCTCGTGAAAACTCCTTAATTTCATGGTATTTCCTTCAAATCATGAAAAATAATAAAAATGAGGGAAACTCGTGGGACCGGGACCTAGCCGGTCCCACACGCCCCTTATTTTATCAATATTATTTTTATGTTTCCTTGATCCCATGAAATTCCTTGATTTCTTGATATTTCCTTCAAATCATGAAATAATACATAAAATTAGGGAAAACTCACTGGACCAAGCCCTAGCCAGCCGACCATTCCCAAGACGGTCCCACATGCCCTTATTTTATTATTATTATTAATGTTATTTGTTTCCTTCATCTCATGGAAACTCCTTCACTTCAAGGAAACTCCTTGATTTCAACAAAACTCCTTGATTTAAACAAACTCCTTGATTTTATGATATTTCCATAAAATCATGAAAAAATATAATAAAATTAGGGAAATGCTATACGACCAGGCTCATTAGCTGGACGGACATCCCTTGGCCATAGACGGTCCCACAATTCATGACTCCTTCATTTTTATTATTATTTTTCCTTCATCTCTTGAAGTTTCCTCAGTTTCAGCAAAATCCCTGATTTCTTCATATTTTCCCAAATGATTGCTCAAACGCACATCAGAAAATATCAAAATTATCAGGAATGAGACACGAACACTCCGGTGAGGCGAACATACAACCTTGACTGACTAAGGTTGTCTCTTTGGCTTGCAAGAGGCCGGTCCCATATATTTTCATCATTTGACCTAATTTGTTCATATTAGGTTATAACCATTCCAAACAATTTGGAGCTTCATGGAACGATCGGTATTCGATCCCGTGACCACCCAGGGACGGTTTCATGACCCTTTTGTCGGTCCCTCATATCTTCATAATTAATTAGGTTTTATCACCTAAGGTTCAGACGAGCATTATTTTAATAAATGATTAAACCAGCGTTTAATCATCCTTTCACCAATTGGTCTTCAAGAAAATTTGGTATATTTTTTGCTCACTTGAGAATATGGGCGCTACATGGTCGACCCATGATCCCATGTATCCAGTCCCTCCTTCACTCTGTGGTTAATTTTTAATAAACCATCAATTGATCGAATTAGGGTTTTGATTCCAAGGTTCATAATTCCAGATTCAAAAACTAATAATTTTACGATGATCTCATGGTCAACATTTTATTAATTATACTTAGTTCAGTATTTAAATTAATATTTTATTTGTTCATGCTACCAATAATTCATCAAACTAGCAACATTTTCTCAGATGAGCAGTGTTTGCTCAAACCAAGGAATATTGGTTCAACGATCAATATTCAACAAATCATCGAATGAGCAATATTTTCTCACGTTAACTATGTTTATTCATACGTGATACCTCTGTCTCAATTCGTAAGTCTCAGAATATTTTTAAATCATGTTCGACTCAACAATACAAGGACTCATCATCCTATGAAGTCATGAATTCAGCATCTGACTAACTAAATACACGTCTTCCTTGCAGACTCCACAATCACGAGACATAAATCGTGTCACATGGGGGATATTAACTAGGGTTTTGGACTGATGGTCTACGGCACGTGTGTTCATACACACGATGAGAGTACTGTGAGGAAATTGTGCAATTAGTTGGAGGAGTTAACAAAGTAGTGGATGGAAAATCAGCCAAGTCTCTGCACGTTGAGCAACTGGTTTTAACACGATTTCCACTTCTCCACTCTTTGATTCCATCAACTGTCACACTGCATGGGATCATGGTGTTTACAATTCTATCAATATAAATAAGTTTCTGAATCATGTTTGAAAGAAGGATAATCTCACGTCAAACAGACAACACGGGATCAACAACTCGATGTCTGAGCAATTACTCTCAACAAAGCAAATTTAATCATTCAAAACTTATCTTATTTCAGAATACACAACACTCCTACAATATATATCACCATTGATCTCACACATTACTCATTTTCCCTCCAACAGATCGACCCATCCTCTCTTGTGACCGAATTTAATCTGGAATGGCCATTGTCTTGGTTTAGGCCGGAGTACTACAGATTGATCTCTCAAATTCAAAGCACTCCCTTCTTGCAGTGCATCTATGTGAGGTTAGATAGTTCGCCCGGTTCAAGGAATTTACCCAGCACGGTCGTCTCTTCAATTCCTTAAAAACCAGCAACTCGTTTTGCCCCATCTACAATTGTATTAAGGAATTACACTACAAAGTATAATGCTTATCTTTTGAAATTCGTAGATATGACATCGATATAATCTTGTATATTTTTTTATATGATTATGCTTATGGGTTATGGTGAAGATTTCATCATAGGAAATAATGTTTTACATTTGTTTAAAGGAAGTACATTCATGAACTTGTTTCATGAATCGAAAGGGAAATCAATAGGTTTATCGGTCTGGCTAATCATTGCATATTCTTTGATGACCAATATGTGTGAGTTGGTAGAACCAATCTTAACTCCCGTTATGTATCTTGGTATAACTGATCACAATACCTAGACTTATGATTTGGTATGACCCATTCTGGTAATTGGTGTAACTGACCCTAAGTAATCACCATGAGATGGTATGATCGATCCTTGTAATTAGTGTGATCAATTCTGGTAATTAGTGTGACTAATCACAAGTATTGTGTGACCTATCCTTTTAATTGGTGTAACCGATCCTAGTGACTGGTGTGACAGATCACAAGTAGATACCATGTGTAGATGGAACCGATCCTTGTAATTGGTGTAACCGATCCCAGTGACTGGAGTGACCGGTCACAAGTAGGTACCATGTTGAGGTAGAACTGATCCTAGTGATTAGTATAACCGATCCGAACTCATGTATGTGATTTGGTAAGACCGATCGTAACAAACCATTGTGACTTGGTATGACCGATCACACAGTAGTCTTGGGATACTGGTAAACCAATTCTAAACTTGTTTTGGAAGTGTGGTATTACCGATTCCAAGAAGCAAATCCATGTAAATACGAAATAAGTATTTGTTGAGTAAGGATGTCAACATACTTTTAACATGAGCAGTAACTCTTATCATTTATTGTTCAAAGATATTCTTTGGTACTCAAGGTGATCCTATGCCGAAATAAATTAAGAATCTTTTAATTAAGGTTTTTGGTTTTATATGCTTTAATTACCAGCAATTAATGCATAGCTCTAGAGAATAAAAATTAGTAATGTTCATTTACTAATTGGAGATTTTCTATGAGAGATTTCGGAAATTTTGGACCAACATTTATTGGAATTAGGAAAAATAAATTTGGGCATTCATTGCATATCTTGAGAATATTTTTGGTTTTGGAAACTCTTTGGTGTCCAAATATCCTTGGTCTATAAATACCTATGTTTGCATTTCTAGCAAACTATCCTAAGAGCCAGGCAAACTTCATTATTTGTTGTTTCCGGTGAAGCCGTCTATTCTGAGAGGAAAGTAAAGTAATTAGGTGAAATATCTTACAACCGCTCTATTAAGTGAAAACTACTATAACCCCCTACTATATGGGTTCAATATAAATAAGCCCCATAAAATGGATCCTTCACTATCATCACCATTCTTTCACATTTTGATATTTCTAGGCCCGAAACTTTAGAATTTAGGGCTTAACAATAAGAATATTATCCATAATAATTCTAATAATACCAACTTTTCCCTTTAGTAGATATGGGTTATAAAACTAGGTCTAGATTTTATTTTCGTTTATCAATTTCTCTCTCTCATTTTTTCTCTCTATAGAATGAAGAAACAAGCCGAGAAGACACGATTTCTAATCGAAATTTTCAGTGAAAAATAATTTCAAAACCTAAATCTAAGCTATACAAACAAAGATCCTGATTATCTAAACCAAATTCAACATCATCATCACTTGTTCTTGGAAGATTCATGGAAAATCAACTGGAAAGAAAATGATAATCATCATCAGCAAATAAATCCGACGATTCACCTACAAAAAATTGATCAGATAAGTATTAATTTCATTTCAATTCAATCGGCAGGTTTAATTATTCAATTTTTAATTTGTATATATGCTGAAACATTATTTAGAAAGATTTACCAGTTTCATTTCAGCTCAAATATGTGATGATGATGTTGAATTTGGTATATTTAGGTGTCATTGAGAAGTGATAAAGCTTGTGATTTGGACGTGAAGAAAATAAACATGTAGTAACACGCCGACCAGTACCAGGTCAAGGGAAGTTCTTTGTTCTCAACCTCGTGGTGTTGTTAGAACTACTTATACAGTTGTTAGTCTTACAAGACTATGCCTCACTTTTAGAGGGTAAGAAATCGAGTTATTTACTTCTTCTTTTTTGTTAATTCTTTTGGTTGTGGTTCTATCTGGATTTTTATTTGGCTCCATCATAGGATGTGTAACATAGTGTACATGCCAGGTACACTAGTCATATGCATGTGTAACTCCCAGCTATACTAGACAGATGCATATGCAACTCTTAGTTACACTATTCAGGTGCAAGTGTAAGTTTTAATTACACATGCTAAGATGAGTTATTAGATGTTTTTATATGATCTTTTTTATCCTCCTTTAAATTGTTCTATAATTTTGTTTCTTTCTTTTTGTTCATCCAACCTAATCTCATAAATGTTTATTTTGTTGCAGATATGCAAGCATTTTGGTATCGAGCAAGGCTAGAATGGATGGGAACAATTCTATTATAGGATGCGGTGGCTCATTTCTAGGATTTTGTTTTAACTCGTGTATTGTTATCAATAACAACTTATTACTATAATTGATAGACGAAGAAATTATTGTAAATAAATATTAAGGCTAATACATGTAACTTTTGTATGTTTCTTTTAATGTGCAACTGTTATATCATGTGTAACTGTGGACTACACATGGCATATGCATGTGTAACTTATCATTACACATGCATATAACTAATGAGTACACATCCAAATGCATGTGTAATTTGTAGATACACATGTCATACGCATGTGTAACTACTGAGTACACATTTATATACAAGTGTAACTTTGCATTACACGTGTCATATGAATGTATAACTTCTGGATAGAGGATAAATCTGAGTCGGTCCGAGTCGTGCTCTGCAACTCAGCGATCGAAACGGATAATTTTTTTCTCAAAACTTTCTCGTTTTTTGTGCTTCATCGTCGTCAATTCAGGTGATTTTTTCGATTCAGGTGTTAGTTAGAGTAATTTCGTAACCGTTTTCTTCGGGTGAAAATCATTGATATGCCTAAAAACTGAAATCGATGGAGGAATACTCAAATTCTCGATCGGAGTCTGAGATTTCAAAAAACTTTAGATTAGAAAATATTTTTGTTCCTATGAATCTTAGTCCATCAGTGTTCATACCTGATGATATTATTGATGAAAGTGTTAACGAATGGAGGTTTAGTTTGATTGGAAGACTGGATTTCGTGAAATTAAAGATATCAATTGCAGAAGCAAGTTTAAGGAAACAATGGACTCTTACAGGTAAATGTCAATTTATTCCTATTGGCAAAGGTTTATTTATCATCAAACTAGAGAATAAGGTGGATATGAAATTTGTTTATAAGGGTTTCTGGGAGGTTGAATCTCAATATCTGAAGCTTCGATTCTGGGAAGCCTGAACAACAAAAATCTTCAAGTTCTTTTGTATGGATGTTATTTCCTGGTCTTAGTATTGAATATTGGAAATAAGATGTTCTTATGTCCATGGGTAGTGCAATTGGTAGACCAATTCGCTCTGGGGAAAAAAATGGGTACTATGCTATCATTTTGGTGGAAATTGATCTTTCCAATGAAATTCCTAACAAGGTAGTGGTTGAATCAAAGTATTGTAAATTTGAGCAAGAAATTAAAGTATCCAAATTGCCTAAATTTTGTAGTAAGTGCAAGATTGTGGGTCACTTGGTAACAAAGTGAAGAGTAGTAAGGAAAGAACAAAACCAAGGAGTGAAAATTAATAATATGCATAAACCTTAATGAAGGTACACTCCAAAAAAAGTCACAATGCAAATATCAGGTGGATTTGATATATGCTTTCCTTCTAATGGTAAGAATTTGGAGTCAATAATAGACTGTGATGTAGAAGAAGTGGATGTTATAGTTCCTCTTATTATGAATATTACTCCTTCAATTAATAAGGAGAAAGGATTCACTGGTCTTCTGGAGTCACCTAATGATTTTCCTTCTTTATCTGTGGGTAAACTTATTAATGTGGGTGCAAGTGTGCAAGCATTACATTCAGTTATTGAAATACCATCTAGTATAATAGTTATATATAGAGCAAGTTAACATTGTATCTGCTGATCCTGAAGCAGTACCAGTGCCCAACACTGTCTCAACTGAGATATTAACATCTCAAGTTCTATCAAATATAAACACAGAGGTAATAAATCCAGATGGATGGAAGGAAGTAACTAGAACCAATACAAAATTCAGAAAAGTGAATAACAACTCTAATTTAGGTAAAGGTTTTGTCTCTCTAAGTAAATTTCAAGCATTAATCGAGGTTGCTGAAAAACATGATCATATTTTTTCTAATGTGATTAGTAAACCTGTTAAAGGGAAAAATGCTAAGGGTGTTCCTAATGTTGTAACCAGGAAGCAAACAAGTACTTCAGTTAAATCAAATGTTAGTGTGGGAGGTACTAGTACTTCTCAGTTAACTCAATCTCAATGAAAGTGCTCTATTGGAATATCGGAGGCTTGAAAAGAATTCAAGCCAAAGATAAACTGAGAAATTTAGTAAAAAAATTTCGTCCTTCATTATTATGGGTAGCTGAACCTAAAATAAAAGTATCTAGTAGTGTAATTAAGAGTTTGAATCTAGCTGGGATGAGTAAAATGATCATACATAATTCTAGTGATACTGCAAAGGGTAATATATGGATTTTTTTTGTATTCTTCTTTATCTAAACCAGTAGTGGTTTCATCTTCAAATCAAGCCACTACAGTTAAAGTTGGAGATGTTCTGGTTACTAGAATTTATGCAGCATGCATTACTGTGGATAGAAGAGACTTATGGGAAGATATGATAGATATTAGTCAAATAAATTATCCATGGATGATAATTGAGGATTTTAATGTTGTGCTGAGTTATGATAAAAAAAATTGGAGGTAGAAGACCACTCAGAGTATCAATGCAGGATTTTAGAGACTATCTAGAGTCTTGCAATCTAATTTAAGCCACAAGAACTGTAATCAAAAATTTTTAGTGCTATAATAGAGTTGGTAAAAAAAGAATTTTATGTGATCTTGATAAATCCTTCTATAACCTTAAATGGTTGGAAAATTTTGATGGTTGGTCATATAAAGTGGGTGTAATATGTACACCTAATCATGGTCCCTTATTTGGTTCTGCTGTGAATACTTGTAAGCCTGTGAATGCCCCTTTCAGATATCAACCTATTTGGACTTCTCATCCTGGCTTTCTTGAAGTGATTAAAGATGTGTGTAATGAGGCAATTTCAGGTAATCCAACTTTTTATTTTATGAATAAATTAAAAAGATTAAAATAAATATTGAAGAAGTGGAGCTGGGAGGTTTTGGGAGATCTCAGAGTCAAAGTAAAGTATACAGAAGATGAGGTACTTGCAGCTTCTCTTTTATCAGATGCAGATCCTGAAAATGTTGAGTTATTAAATAAATTGGTCACAACAAGGGGAAGACATGAAATAGCTTCTCAACAATATAATAAATTAATGAGAGCTAAGGCTAGAGTAAAATGGATAAAGGAGGGTGGAGCTAATACATCATTCTTTCATGCATCTATTAAAATATAACAATCTCAAAACAATATTATTAAACTGGAAAATACATAGGGTAATGTAGTAACTGAACAATCTCAAATTGCTAATATTTTGGTGGAATATTATTAAAAAAAAATAAAGATCAGAATGTTACAGTTCATGAGGAGATAATGGAAGCAATTCCTAAAATTCTAAATGATGAAGACAACAAGTTCCTTGATATTGTTCCCACTGCAATGGAAATTAAAATAGCAGTTTATGGCATGAATGTAAATAGTGCTCCAGGGCCAGATGGATTTCCTGGCAGTTTCTACAAATTTGCATGGGACATTATTGGTGCAGAGTTAATAGAAGCAATTCAATATTGTTGGAGTCACAGATTTATCCCTAAAGGTGTAAATTCTAACTTCCTATTTTTACTTCCTAAAATTCAAGGTGCAAGAAGAGCAAAGCAATTTAGGCCTATTGGCTTAGCTAATTTAATCTTCAAAATATTCACCAGAATTATTACTACTAGAGTAAGTACTATGATTGAGAGACTAATTTCTATTAAACAAGGTGCATTAATTAAGGGGATGAATATTCATGATAAAATTGTGTTATCTTCTGAAATGATTAATAAACTAAACATTAAGAGGAGGGGAGGAAATGTTGGTCTTAAACTGGATATAACTCAAGTTTATGATTCATTGAGTTGGGATTTCTTGTTTGAAGTGCTTAGAAGATTTGGATTCCTTGAAATTGGCATTAGTTGGCTCAGGAAAATATTTGAATCTGCAATGATCTGTGTACTTGTCAATGGTGGTCCATGTGGCTTTTTTGGTGTTGGAAAGGGTCTCATACAAGGTGATCCATTGTCACCCATCTTATTCATTCTTGCAGAGGAAGTTCTTAGCTGAAATATATCAAAAATGGTGCAGGAGAGTAAGATACAAGAAATGGTGACTAGAGGTAATTGTCAGCCTTCACACATAATGTTTGCTGATGATATTTTTATATTCTGCAAGGTCTATAAAAAAATCATTGGATAATCTGATGAACTTATTAAGAAAATATCAACTTTCATCTGGACAAGTAGTGAATAGGAACAAAAGCAAATATTTTGTTGGTGGAGTTTCAAATTCAAGAAGAATTGGGATAGTTGAATATCTGCAAATGGGACTATCAGAGTTGCCTGATACTTACTTGGGGGTCATTTTAAATCCTGGAGGAGTAAAATCTTATCAAGTTTGGGGAATGGTGGAATTAATGCAGAAGATGTTATCTGGATGGATAGCTTTATCTGCAAGATTAAAATTAGTCAAGCATGTATTATGCAGTACTCCCATATATAATATGGCAGACTACAAGTGGCCCAAAACTGTTATAAAGGAGTGTGAGAAAATTATCAGGAATTTCCTATGGTCTGGAGATCATGCTGTTAAAAAATTAGTTACTGTGAAATGGGATGAAGTTAATGCTCCAATAATTAAAGGTGGTTTGGGATTAACGAGATTGGAGGTGATGAATAAAGCTTTGTTAATGAAACTCTTGTGGAAAATTGAAACAGAGGAGGTAGAGTGGACTCAGTTCATGAGAGATAAGTACAAGAACAAGAATAATGAATGGATATCATCTTACATACAATCCTCAATTTGGAAAGGAATTAATTGGGTCATTTCTGAGGTGAATGAAGGAAAAATATGGATAGATGGAGATGAAAAAACATTATCTATGTGGCATGATAAATGGATCAAGGAATATGCTTTAATTGAGAGGCATGCAGAGGATACTTATGTCCATATGAATATGGATTTAAAAGTATCTAACCTAATTGTGGATGGTGTGTGGCAAATCCCTGAGCAAATGTTTAATTTTTTTTTTGAGAGGAATGAAGTACCAGCAATTGGTGGTGGCTCTGAAAAGCTGGTATAGGAAAAGGACTTAAATGGAAAATTCTCTGTTGCCATTGTAGCTTAGCAGATAAGGAAAAAATATCTTGTGATATCTTGGACAAAGAAAATCTGGAATCCATGTGTACATCCTTATACCTCTACAAATCTATGGAAAATCTTGAGAGGAGCTTGTGCCACAGAGGAAACTGTAAGAAAAAAAGTTTTCTTGACATTCTCAAAATGCTATTTATGTGGAAATGCACAGGATATAATGGATCATATATTATGTAAGTGTACCTTTAACACTAAAATTTGGCATTGGCTAGGAGGGATCTTTTGCTTTCTAAATCCTTGAATATTTGAGGAGGTTCTGAAATTTGTTAAGGGTAAAAGTGGTGCAATTCAAGAAGTATGGTATAACTGTACATTTAAAGTGATGGTTGATCTCTGCCATACAAGAAATAAGAAGATATATGAGAGTGAAGAACCTAACTTTGAAAAGTTCAAACAGAGAATATTGTCTTACACAAGGGAATGTGGTATAAGAATTAAAGGCTCCAAATGGGGGAATATGTATGACCTACAAATTTTACTATATTTTGGAACCACATGAATTAAAACACACATGACAGATGTAAAAAAATGCTTCTTCAAATTACCTGGAAGAGGATAATTTCTCATATGCAGGGATTCAGCATCAAAGGGTAACCCTGGAAATGCAGGACTGGGCTTTGTGGCAAGGAATGAAAATGGTGGATGCCTGGGAACATCTTCTGTAGGTTTGGGGATAGCAACAAACTATCTGGATGAGGTAGTGGCTTTGGTGGTAGTTGGTGAATGGGCAGTGAAGAAAAGGTATGAGAATGTATGTTTTAGTCTTAAATCTAAAGCAGTTTTGTTAGCTTTCAGCAATGGTAAAATACCTTGGATTGTTGTAAATAGATGGAGCAATATTAGAAAATATATATCAAGAATCACATTCATACACTCATATAGGGAGATAAAGTTTTATGCTGACAAGATGGCTAAACAGGGTGTACTTCTTACAAGAGGAACAGTTCTATATTATGAGGACAAGCCAGACTTTCTGAATAAGTTGGAGTGTGAAGATGGTATTTATTTTAGGTTTAGCTCCTGAAAATAATGTACTGATTTATGTTTGCTTTGCTCTGTTGAGATCTCTGTAATTTCCTCTACTTATTATGCCTTGATAACTGTTACGGCTCACTTACTGGGCTTATGTTCTAATTTGGGTCTTTGCCTTGAAAATATCTTGATCTCATTGTAAGTTGTAAATTTTTGATTATTTTGGTAATAAAATTTCATGATTAAGGAAAAAAAAAGTGTGACTTCTGGATACACACGCAATATGCATGTGTAACTTCTGTGTACACATCCATGTGTTGGTGGTCGACGGTGGTGGCTAGAGGTGCGTGGCAGCGGCGGTGGTGGTGGTCGGAGATGGTTGGGTGTGGTGGTCGAAGGTGGTTTGACGGTGGTGGTCGGAGGTGGCTGGAGGTGGTAGTCGAAGGTTGCTGACGATGGTGATCGAAGGTGGTTGATGGTCAAAGTTGACTGGTGGTGGTGGTCGGAGGTGGTTGACGGTGGTTGTGGTGGTCGAGGTGGTTGGAACATCATCACACTATATTTTAATAATTTTTGGCTTAAATTTATATTTTATTTAATTATGGGTTTGACAATATGCATAAGGGTATCAACGTCTTTTAATATTTCGGGGCCTAGATTTAAACTTCTTTTAATTAAGGGCTTAATATTGGGTAACCCATGGGTCGGGCCTTATCCTAATTTTCCCCTCTATTAAATACTTCTGTGGGATCAAGAAGCTCTACAAGTATCGTTGGTGGGAAACTAGATAATTTCACTGTTATTAGTTTTTCGATTTGATTTGATTTGATTTGATTTGATTGACTAACGGTTGTCGAAACTTTGATTGCACCTATTTTGTTTATTTTTGATAATCTTCTCTTCTGATATAAGATTCACTTAGACTAGATCAAAGTATCGACTGGTTCTTTAGAACTGTTGTTAGATCTAAACACATCTTGTGATAATTCATTGCTAACAGACTCCATTTTGTGCCTGATTGATCACAAGATATTCAAGTGGTGTTGTGCAGGTATTTGAAGGCAATAGAAGATTTGAAGATGAAGATGAATTCTTATTAGTTTTTGTATCCTGTGGATTTAGTACACAAACCTTGATCAGTTGGGATCCAACTAGAATCAGTTTATCTTTGATATATCTGATTAATTAAGTTGTGTGAGATCGGCATTCTTTATATTTATCTTTGAGATCTAAATTGATTGACTGCGGATTTATACTTGACTATTTCGGTAGTTATTATTTGGATTAATCTAACTAGATAAAGGAGTTTATTAGATCAAACATAAGAGCCTTTGCCAACAACTCATCTAAATCTTGTAGCAAGATTCTTCCTTTGTTATTTGGAATACGATCCAAAGGACATGTTATTCACGTGCGTGACTCTAGAAGTCGAAGGCGCAGGGATGCTGATGGAATTAAGTATCTAGGGGTAGTCTTCTTGGTATCAACTATACTAAGTTGGTTTAGATTTTGTATAGCGGCCTAATTATGAGAGTATTCAAAACTGGAATAGGTCCTGCGGTTTTTCTGCATTTGCGGTTTCCTTGTTAACAAAACCTTGTTGTGTCATTTGCTTTACATTTCCGCATTATAATTTTTTTATTATAATTAAAGTAAATTGCACTTGTACGTTAATCCTAATCACTTGATATTGATCGTATATTAAATCGGTTTCGGACCATAACTATTATCAAGTGAATATCAAGTTGTCGTATTGTATCGACTTTGTCCATAGGCGATACACTTGGTATCGTACTTAAAGGTTGAAACAAAAATATTGTGGTGTATTTGGGTACCCTCGTCTCTTCAATTTGTATCAGAGCAGGCAAACACGAAAAGATATAACAATCTGTGTTTGGTGCGATCCAACCTATAAGAAATTAATTCGAGTTCTCATGAATCGATTTCTGTTAACCTACTGCCAAGATTTGACGGAACAAACTATCTGTTGTGGAAATATGATATGAGATCTTTTGTCCAAACACGTGACTTTAATACTTGGCTATTAGTCGTTGATGGTTATAATCGCTTGAAAATGTAAGGTTTGGAAATTGAGTTTAAACGCTTAGTGGATTATATAGGCGAAGAAAAGGAACTTGCAAAGCAGAATCCAGATGGATTGAATGTTATTATACATGTTGTAAGCCGCGATCTACAACATCATGTATCCACATGCCAAACTTCAAAGGAATCTTGGAATAATCTTCAAATCGCATTTGAAGGTTACACATCAGAAAATGAGGCTAGACTTCAAACTCTCACTTATGATTGGGAAAACCTTTAAATGGATGACAACGATTGTAATACCAGTCCCAGTTTCAAGGTCAATTATGTCATTTTACTAATAGGGGTAAATTAGTCTTTTACCTTAGAATAATATTTTATTAATTAAATGATAATAATTGTTAATTGGTGGGAGGGGTAGTCCTGTGATAAACGAAGGTAACTTAATTACTCCAAAACAATGGTCTGAGTGTAAAAGCGAACAGGAGAAAGAGAAATAAAAAGCACCGGCACACTCGCATTAATTACGGTGTCATATTTAATCCAACCCCATTCTAACACGTCTTATCCCCAAATCCTAGCTCACCCTCCCACTCCATCAATTATCTCATCTACTTTTAGACAGAGACAAAGTTAAATTGTTTTATTCTTTTTTTTAAGTGTTTAGTTTTTAGCGATTCACTTTGGGTTTTATGTTTTTGGCATATCCTGATTTATTCAAAAATAAATAAAAACAAATAGAGAGAGAGGCATTCATCATTTCATTCTTTTTAATGTTGTTAATCATGTGTGAGTTTCTTTAATTGATTCTCCATCTCGACACATATGAAATTTTTAGGTATCCGGAATTAAAGTTTCTTTTCAAGTTAGACTGATTTCGTTTCATCTTCTTTTGTCGCACATGCAACACGACAACTTTGATGTACCTTCCTCGTGAAGAATCTTCCGTTGAGCATGCTTCATTTTTTTACACGGGTTTTGTTGATAGCTTTGAAGTTCTGTCTGCTTGAAAAATTATTATGTCGTGCATATTTTTTTTGACCGTTCTTTCTTTGTTCAAGAATCTTCTGTTCGTGTAGGTTGGATTAGAAAACTAGTGGGCAACATAAAACAAAAAGAATACAAATATGTTATCACTTGTTGTTATTATTTTAATGCCTAGTAATGATTAGTGCCTTAGTATTGGTTAGGCTATTGTTGACTTTATAGAATATTTATCCAAGTATGTTTCTGATAGGGAAGAATTGTTTCAAGCATTACTAGATAGGCCATCTTTCACGCGTGAGTTAAGTGGAATTTGGATAAACATCGGTGGGAGGGTCCTACGTTGGATAACTATTAAGGTTGACTATAAAATTATATATTGTTAGCATTGGGGGTTCTTTACTTGGAATACCTAGAGAGACGAAACATCAAACATAGAAAGAGAACTAGAAATAGGTCACAGTCAGAGAAGCTAATCTGCTGGTTACGGCGGTGAGTCGGTCCGGTTAAAAATATTACGGTCATAGGAATATCAGCAAATAAGAGGAAGAGAGAGAACTTTAGTTGACGGGTGGAACTTGGGATTCTTGGCATCGGTGTTTCCTTAGGATTATTGCTAGCGTTTGAGGTAGGCGCAACACAATCTAAAACTCTTTTTATTTATGGTTTTGTTAATTAAATTCGTATTTACAAGTTTTTATGGATGATAATCGATGTTGTGAGCATGATTATGAATGTTGGGCTGCGGTCCATAGAATGTGATTCTTAAAGATTATTTATGACGGGATACGAGATATCCTTGGAAATGGTTTTTGTTTCCTAAACCCACGTGGGGCTCCCTTGGGGGAGCGGATTGATTGAATTTATTAATGTATATGGATGTGGTGTTTCCATATGTTGTGGTGGTGTTAACCATGCTATATGTTTTTAAACGAAATTGAAAAATATTGCATAAAATGTTTTGTTGCTTCTTTGCCTACTGAGTGTCACAACTCACGTCGTATTATGATAAAAATTCCAGATTTGACGCATGACAAGGAATTGATCAATGTGGAGCCTAGAGAATAATTTTAGATCCTTAAATTTGTTCTTTATGCGTAATTTCTTGTTCAAAGATGTAATTAGTCTTAGATTCAAAGATGTAAAATATTGTATGATGTTGAATTGACTGTTTATCATTTTAAATTTTTAATAGTTTTGATTTGATTCTTTTGAAACAAATGTAAAACATATTAAGGGACATTTTCTGAAAATTATAGAATTTTCTAAGTAGTATACATATTTTTAACATAATTCTTTGTACCATTGTTAAATCCAGAAAATATCCGACTGTTTTAAATATCTCATAAATATCATATTTTAAAACTATGATACATTAGTTTTTAGACCATTGTAGTACCAGAATATCGCTATAACGATATTCTCGTAGTAAGAACAACGCTTTCACGAGAAGGTCAAATATTCCTATAAGTATAAATGACATTGTTCACGAGAGTGTCGTAAGGATTCTTCAGCAACATTTGGCGAGCGTCACAAGTAAGCTTCACAATAGCTGACGATTGAAGAGACATGTTATGAGAATGTTGTTTCACAAGGATTACAAAAGTTGGCGAAGATTAATATTACAAATACCACGATGAGATCGCAGAATATATCCGAAAGAAGGGGAAAACTTAGTTGTCACCCACTATTATTTAGAGTTGAGAAATTCTTGAGGAGAGAGAAACTCCAGAAAAGAAAGTTGTAATTCTGAGTTTGAATATTTTCTGTAAACATTTCTGAGATCTAAATAATAAAAGTGTCGTTTAATTCTTTAATCTTCAACTAGTTTCACTTAGATTTTTATAAGATCTTAATAGGGTGTAGTGTGGGAAATCCTGCTACTACATTTTGGCGCCGACTAAGGGGAAGGATTGAAGAAGATTCAAAAAAATTGATTATCATTAGAATTATATTTCACTGGATCTAAAAGTTTCAAGAATCAAATATGGAAAACTACAACAAAAGATCATGATTATACAGCAAATAGAGAGAAGGAGATATGTTAAATGGCGGATGAAGAAAATATCAACAAAATTGTGTCAACAAATCATAAAAAAGGACAAATTTCTTCTCACTTTTCTTATTCTTCGTTTCATTTTTCAGATCTGGGAATTCCAAAACATAAATTGAAAAATAGACTTTTTGTCAAATTTAAACTTTGCTTTTGGTAGAAATTTGATTTATTAAGGAAGTCTTGAATCTAAAAATGTTTTGTCACGAATTTGTAGTAAACAAGCCTTGTTTTACATATTTGTTTAATGAATTTCTAAAAATGTCAAATTCTGAGATTTTCTGTTCTTCGCAGGAAAAAATCCAATGAATTTGGATCAGTTAATTTTTTAAACAGGACAAATTCTCTCTTATCTTATTAAAGTTCATAATATAGACCTGGAAGATTTTGAATTTTAGATTATTAAGTCTTTGATTTTCACGAAAATTGTTGTTTAGTTGATATTTTAAATTCAAAGGAGTTTTGATCATAAATTTACGTCCATAAACCTTGAATTTAATCATAATTTTGACAATTAATGCGAACAGGATTTTTGTGATTGAAGTTAAAAATGAAGGAATCAAAAGCTCCAACGAAATTTCTCTTTTGCGATAAGATGCATTCGCTAACACCAACATTTTAACAAGAAACTTAAGAATCCAACAGAAGAAAAAGGATAAGGACAGTACAGTGTCAGCAATCACGATGAAATCAAATGAAGTCGCACCAACAAATAATTTTATAGGACAAGATTTCTTCTCTTTTACAAACCATGGCGAGCAGATCAGCAAAGCAAGGAAGTAAAGAACTCATAAGAAGCCCACTACATGGTGCTCGCAGAATGATGTTGACAGCATAATTGATAAGAATACGTACTGTTGATTAAATATAAAAATGGTCAAAAAACGTTTAGGTAAAATGTTTAAGTGAGGGTACACGGATCAACCAATTCTTATTTCCTGCGAGTTTTGGTGTGTTTTAGGCAAAATGTTTAAGTGAGGGTCCTACATGTTTTGGTGTCTAGTGAGTTTTGGTGTGTTTACATCTTAAACAAATGGCAGAAAATGGCGAGAAGTTTGTTGACATAAATGATGTTTGCTACATAAAAAATAAGGAATAGGGGAGAAGTTTGTTGGCATAAATGATGTTGACAGCAATCCGGTCTTTATAAGGGATCAGTTACTTCTCATAAGATTCAATAAATGGCGAGAAGTTTCTCAAATATCGTTGTTGGCGAGAAGTTTCTCAAACCAACAGATGAAGAAAATGACGAAAATGGCTTTCTTTGGCAAATAAATGTCAAAACGAGTTGGTATGGACATTAAAATATATATGAGGTCGTGGGTTCAAGTTGCGTCACTCACTCGTTACAAATTCTCGTGAAAGTGAACTCTTCTCGCAGAAATCAAAGATAATTACAGATGAAAAGAAAAAGCTACGAGCAGAGTGAAAATTCGAAGGAAAGTAGGGGACCATCTTGACAAGATATAAAGCAACTTTGTCAGCAGACCAAACAATAATACACACAAAACAAGAAAAGAAGAAAAGTAGAACCAAATTGACGAGAGCATCGTGAATATTTAGGATGAATTTCTTTTCTTTTAATCTTATAAAGTTGGAAATGTAGTCTTGCGAAGATGCGCCTCTTCTAAACTACATTTTAGAAGGAGGGGATGGAAATATTGACGAGCAGAAATTGGTACATCTACTTTCCACGAGAGGATTATTTCATTACTTCAGAGGCAAGGATTATTTCATTACGAGAGGATTATTTTGGCAGGAATTTGGTATTTCATTACTTCGTCAGATATTTGATTATTTCGCAAGTTAATTTCTCAAGAGAAGAGTTAGAACAATTGGTATGGTATAAGAGGAAGATCAAGAATTCATTTCTCATTTCATCTAATTTCACAAGCAAATCAAATATTTCGCGAGAATTGACAGCAACAACAAATCTCCAAAAAGCTAAGTACCACTTCCTTGAATATTTTATTTACAGAAAATGAAAATTTTTGATTTATATTATCACCGGATTTCAAAGAGCATTTTTAAGATTTATAATATTTCAAAAAAAATTCAAAAAACTTTTGATTCAATTCACCAAAAGCGGGATAATCGCAAGATTTCTAAAATTTCTAAGATTTCAAAAGATTTTAAAGAATTTTGATTTGATTGACCAGAGCAATATATTCGCAAAAATTTAAAGATTTCAAAAAAGATTTCTAAGATTTATAAGATTTTTTATTTGACTTACCAAAAAAGAGATACAATCGCCAGATTTCAAATTTTTTGAAAGGTTATAAAAGTGAAATCATCGCAAAAAATTTAAAGATTGCAAAAATTTTCAAAGATTACAATAAATGAAACTATCGTAAAGATTTCTAAGATTTCAAAAAAAAATTGATTTCATTTCCAAAACAGCGATACCCTCACAAGATTACAAAGATTTCAAAAGATTGTAGAAAATGGAATTCTCGCAAAAAATTTCAAAGATTTCTAAGGTTTCAGAAAACGAAATTATCGCCAAAGTTTCTAAGATTTCAAATTTCCAAAATACGCGATACAATCGCAAGATTTCAAAGATTTCTCTAGAATATTTCTTTTACAGAAAGAGAATTTTGGTTTAACAAATGCGATAAAATCGCAAGATTTCAAAGAATATTTCTAAGATTTCAAAAGATTTTAAAGAATATTTCAACTCACAGAAATGAGCAAAACAAATTTTTATGAAAGCTGCGAGTATAATCGCGAGATTATATAAAGAATTGACAGAAATGAAAGAATGAAGAAACGCGAAAATATCGCGAGAAACACGAATATAATTTCGCAGATATTTAAAGAATGGGACAAACCTTTATGGCGTGCACCCTAGTTCGCGAATACAATTTCGTAAGAGGCAAATGTAAGACCTACAAGCACGTTATAAGGGGGGTATCTCTTTATATGATTTAGGGATAAGGTTATACCGCTACTGGAACCTGAGTCATACAGATGTAGGGGTTAAAGAAAACCTATCCGGGAGAGAGATCTTGGATTTCCAACTTTATAAGGTTATACCCCGGTTGGACGACTGAGAGTCTCTTCCAAGAAGTGCAGAGTATGACCAAGGCGCCGAGGTACACGGTTTAGACAAGGGTGCCCGGGACGGACGAACCTACCCTGGCCATCTTTGGTAAGTCTTGGCTACAATGCACTTGGCCTGAAGAAAACCCCACCTAGGGTGTAGTCTTGTAACTATAAGCCATATAGGCATAAAGGACAAGGGGATGCGAAAACAACTGGTTGTTGGTAAATCTGGATGGGAGGAGCTAGTCTTGTATGGCCGATGTGCCCTCCTTGAAGGGGCAACCAGGGGGAAGATAAGGGCTGCACCCTCCATTAGGGAGCTGATAAGTGTCTTAAGACGGCAATGTCATGGGGCTCTAAGATCGTAAGATCATTTAGGCATGTCATATTGTCGCGTAAATTATACAGAGGCAAAAAGCCATAAGAGAAAAAAGTTAAGATGAGGTCAAGGGGTTTTTACATGCAAATGTAAAGACGTCCTGCGATTTCATCGCAAGACGGCAATGTCACGAGGCTTTGTTTTCGCGAGAAAACTTAGGCTCGTCATATTGTCGCAATACAATAAAGAAATGCAGATAAGACAAGATCAATGGGTCAATATATGAAAATGTAAAGACGTCCTGCGATCTTGTCGTGGAGAGAATGCTATGGAAAAGTAAGACCTTTAAGTAGGAAGGCATGATAAGACCATAAGATCGCAAAAATATCAGGGTTTGAGACAATATCGCGGAAATTATGAAATTCGTCAAAATATTCGTTTATTAACTTTCTCATATTGCAGATGAATAATAGAGGCAAGTATGGGAATGAATAGAATGATAAAGATTATTATTCATCACCATATGAGAAATTTATATGGATATTAAGGCACATATAATTAGCAGATGCAAACTATATTGACCAAGTTATATTGCAAAAAAGAGGTTGTTCTTTCATTCATATAGATAAGGGGCAAAGAAATTTACACATTAAATTGAAGAGAGTTGCAGCAAATTGAAGAAACTCGCGATTAATTACATCAAAAAAAGAAGTTAGATAGATAAATTGTTTCACTTATCAACATTGTTATCTTTATCAGATTCTTCTTCTTCACCAGATTTCTCTTCTTCATTATTTTTGTTGGGTTCTTCATCATCGCCAGAATTTGTTTCTTCGTCATTATTCTCTTCTTCACCTTCGTCAAAATCTTCATCAGTATCAGAGATATCAAGATCTTGAACCATTGATGGTATTGCATTTGCAAGATCAGGATACAGAGAATGAGGAATTCCATGATCATCACAAACCTGCCTAGTATTATTATTACGAGTAATGAGGAGGGATCTGTTAAAATTTGCAGAAGTAATCCCAAATTGAGATTTTAATCGTGAGTATTTATTGTTACGAGCAGTAAGATCGTTCGCGAGTTGATGATTAATATCTTCTAGTTCTCTCATCCTTACACGGCATCTGTCTTCAGAATCTGCGAGAATAAGGCATCGATAAGATAGAAGTTATAAGAAAGAATAATAAAAAGCAAAAGGTTAATAGAGTAGAGTGGTTAACAACCTTCTTTTTCAGAAATCAAGTCCCTAATTAAGGCTGATTGATCAGCATGAAGACTAGCATCTATACCTAAATTATTCCTAGCATTATCAAGAACCTGTGCTGCCCAAGAATACTCATCATCGCTAGTAATAAGAAGGCGAGAACGAACTTGAGTTTCTCTTGCAAGAAGATTTTTATTTTCGCAGAAGTGTTTATCTCTTTCCTTTTGAACTTCGAGAAGAATTTTATGGAAATCTGCTAGAGTTTCGCTGCCATTTCTAATTGCTTGATCTTTCTCGTCAACAAGATCACTAATTCTACTTCTTAATCCATTGATCACTTCTTTTGATTCATGATAAAGACGCTTAAATTTATTAGATAATCCTAAATTGTGTCTGTGTTCAATGGTCAGGAGATTAAACTTAAATTTAAGTTCCTCTATAGAGAGGGATTTAATGTGTTCGTCAGCAAAATTACTTAAGGAGTTATTAAGGCGAGCAAGAAGAGTATTATCATCTACAGGTTCGGGAAAGGTTTGAAGGAATGTAGCCTCGTCAGTTAGACCATAAACATCTGCAAAAATGATTGCTTGGATAAGCTATATAAAAGAAAAATAAAAAAATCTAAAAGAAAGAAAAAGTAAATCATACCATAAAGTTGATTGTTGGCATTGTTAAGATTCAAAATCTTCTGTTTATCAACTGAATCTTCAGTTTCCAACATTTTATTTTTCTCACGAAGCACAGCAATTTCAGCCTTTAGTTTCTATTTATCTTGGCGAAGGTTAACAACCTTTTTCTTAAATGAAGCACATTTATTATCTAAATCAGCAGCAGCAGCAAAATAAGCTCTCCCAACCTGCAACAGAGTTTTATAAGTACAAAAAAATATTTGACGAGAGAAATATGGCGATTTAAGAAACAACTAAGAAAACATACCAGAATACCAAGTGCATTTAAGAAGCTTGGAGTTAGAGTTCCATAAATTCCACGAAGAGAATTATTATCAGATAAGATTGGAGCATCGCACACTTTGACGAGCGCTTGAGCTAGCCCATTAAGAGTCTCATCGCCATACTCATTCGCAGTTCCACGAGAAGAATCGCCAAAAATCATGGACAGTTGGGTCATGGAAGAATCAGAGGAAGAAGAATTTTTCACAGCAGGAACTTCTCTAATATCGTCAAATTCTTCGATAAATTCATCATTAGATTTATTACTAACGATTGAATCCAATTGGGTATGTTGAGAAGAAGAATGCTGAGTTTTATTTTTCTTCAAAGGAGGCTCGCTGGGTTCTTTATCACGAGGGGCAGAGCGTCTTCCTTCACTTGAAGCAGTAGATTTACCTTTACGATTGATTGAAGGTTTCTCCTTAGGTTTTGGCTCTAAAGGTGGTAATTCTTCAATTACCTACAAACACAGATAAAGATAAGAAATAGGGGCAACAATATATTGTTAATTAATAAAGGAATATTTCTTACTTCATCTGTGAAAGATCTAAGAGCTAGAAGAGTGTTGGGTTTCCTATATTTATGGTAATTAAGCTTCATTTTGGCAACCTGCAAGATAATGGAAAAGTTAGCGAAAGTGTGAAGGAATAAATAATAATAGCATAAGAAGATGAGAGAATATACATCGGAAGATCTATCAGGCCAGTTGAAAGTCCATGGTTCATAGTGAGAGAGATTCGCAGGAAGTTGGAGAGAACCGGATATATAAGGACCTTTAAGGCATAAGGGAAAAATAAACCACTTATCGCCATTATAATGACGAGGGCCATCATTTGTATTGGTATGAAAATCAATATCTTGCATAAGATCATCCTCACCAGCGACCTTCCTTTTATGCAAACGAACACCCCAACAGAGTAATTGGTAATTTCGAAAGAAATTATCTACAGTATACTTTGCAGGGATAATCGAAATATGTTTATATTTTAGACTTTTATGTTCTTAGGAATATTGGGATCCTTTGCCAGCACCACGAGAGGCATATTCCAGTAATAATCTAATACAATCCCCGCCAAGTTGATACACCGCTCGTGAAAATCTCTTATCATAAATTATTTGGTAAAAGAGTGGAAGTTCAGGGTTGTAGAGAGGAAGTGGAAGACCAGATTCAAGTTGACCTAATGAAACTATAATTTTTTCACGAGAACACTGGAAGTTAGAAAATAATTCAAGAGAAAGAACAGATTTGGGACTTTCATTTGGGATTAAAGATAAGTCAAATCCTTGATTTTTAAGTTTTGCTTGCATCAAATTGAAAGCAATAAGATTTTTAGCACCAGCAGCAACCATTTTGAGAGAATGGGAATGAAAGGAGATTGAAAAAATGGCGAAAGATATTAGATGCGCGATTTGCGGGAAAGCAATGAAATTTGCAGAGAAGAAGAAGGAAAGAGAATAAGAAGAAAGAAAAAGAGAAGAATGAGAGAAGGTATTTATAGCAGAAGAAGTTTCTCGAGAAAATAAAATAGTTAATACAATGAAAGGACGTGAATGGTCAAATAACAGCAGTTTAAGATGACGTGTCGAAAAATATATGGGTGATAAAATTATATGAAGACAGCTGGTGAAAGGTTTAGAGACGTGTCAGAATAAAGGTGGAGGTGAAAAAATAGGAGATTACGGCAATTTATTCTCACGATCTTCTCTTCTTCGCAGAAAAGACATGAGAAGAGGCAAGATGTAGTACCAGAATATCGCCATAACGATATTCTCGTAGTAAGAACAACTCTTTCACGAGAAGGTCAAATATTTCGATAAGTATAAATGACATTGTTCACGAGAGTGTCGTAAGGATTCTTCAGCAACATTTGGCGAGCGTCACAAGTAAGCTTCACAATAGCTGACGATTGAAGAGACATGTTATGAGAATGTTGTTTCACGAGGATTACAAAAGTTGGCGAAGATTAATATTACAAATACCACGATGAGATCGCAGAATATATCCGAAAGAAGGGGAAAACTTAGCTGTCACCCATTATGTAATTTCCTATATAAAGGGTTCAAGTAAATCCAGAGGAGGAGGATGTATTTTTTAGAGTTGAGAAATTATTGAGGAGAGAGAAACTCCAGAAAAGAAAGTTGTAATTCTGAGTTTGAATATTTTCTGTAAACATTTCTGAGATCTAAATAATAAAAGTGTCGTTTAATTCTTTAATCTTCAACTAGTTTCACTTAGATTTTTATAAGATCTTAATAGGGGTGTAGTGTGGGAAATCCTGCTACTACAACCTTAGTGTCTGCTGAGAAAATCCACATCTATCTTTTATCTTTCTAAAATGACAAACCTCATCCAATCGTGAGTTATGTGTGATTTTATATAATTTTTATAAAACAGAATGGTACAATTTTGATTTTCTGCAGTTCTGGTCAACTACACGTTTGACTGTGGTCAAAGGATACTCAACTCATTTAAAAATCCCGAATAATTTAGGTATAATAGTATTTAAAGTATAGATTTTATCCGTATAAAATCCGATGAATTTTGGAACTCGCATGAAGCCTTTAAAATTCTAGTAATCCACCTTGGTATGTTTTCAGTTTTACAATTTGGGGTTGAAATCGTTTCTTATTAATTAATCTTAAGACTTGAACGGTATTAGTATTTTTATTTGAGAACCAAAATTTGTTTTTCTTCCGGTGACTTTCAAATTAGGTTAAATCAACGGTTTGACCTTCCTAAATGAATTTCTGAGTATTCCGCTGCGACAAAATTTTTAAAACGGACATAATTAATTAAGCCCAAATGATTTACTTAAATAGTCCGGGCTTAGTAGTCAGGCCTCGGCTATGGTATCCAAGTGGCACTCCGGGTTTTGAAAATCGGGGCGTCACAATGATATTTTTGAAGAGTTTTATATTAATCTCTCTAAGATAGTTAATGCTTATTTCTCTCTTTGAAAGAATATTTCTGAAAAAGATATAGTATGCAAAATTCTCAAATCGTTGCCATCTAGATACGAATCTAAGAAGCATGCAATCATGGAGGCCAATGATCTTTCAACTCTCTCTCTCGAAGCACACTTGTTGGAAGTTAGAGATCTTTGATTATGAATCGCGATTTATTCAGGCTAAAGGAATCGCATTTAAAGATAAAAAAAATTCCAAAAGCTCATGTGGAGAAAAATATATTGTTAGTTAATTCTGATGAATTAATTACAGAGATTCTGATGATGATGAGGAACAAACATTATCACTGATTACAAGACAGTTTCGGGATCTCTTGAATAATAGGAATAAGATCATAAAATATATTCATCGTTCTTCTTGCCCTCGTGATCGAGTTTCAACCAAGAAAAAAAAGTATCAAGAAAAAGAAGATGAATATCAGCCTCAATGCTTCAAGTGTTGTAGTCATTTGGTTAAAGACTGTCCTAATCTAAGGAAATAAACTGGAAGTAAGGCATTAGCTGTAACTCTAGATGAGACCTCTGATTCATACAACTCTGAAGAAGAGAAAACAACTAGTATTGCACTAGTTGTTAATTTAATTCTCTCGTATTCCATTAGTGATTTAACCATTTTAAAAATGGGCATGTCTTCCGATGTTGAAAATTTAACTAATGGTGCAAGGAAAAATAAGACAAAGTGCAAAACTGTCT
Organism: Papaver bracteatum; assembly: GCA_023529315.1. Taxonomy (NCBI): domain Eukaryota; kingdom Viridiplantae; phylum Streptophyta; class Magnoliopsida; order Ranunculales; family Papaveraceae; genus Papaver; species Papaver bracteatum. Next base: position 280,949 of record JAJJWX010002920.1, read on the forward strand.
CAAAAACAAGGACTGCTAATTAAAAAGTGTATACGTGATTCCAACCAATCTCCGGAAACTTCACTAAATCGAGGTAACAAGAGAATATATTTGAATCATACATCACTAGATAAATAAAATCATGTTTGTTATAAATCCCATGATGAGAGAAAATCTCATACTTATACCACCTAATCGGTATTAGACTGCATCCTCACCTTGTGTGCCGATAATGTGTATGAGGAAGCAAAAATCAAGGCACGGATGTATAGATTATGGAAATAAAATCTAGTAATTGAAAATAGATTGTAAGATATTCGTATTTATAGGAATATTATATATTCGTTAGTATGAAAAATATAAAGGATCTCTCTCATTCTCTGGTCATTCCCTGTCTGAACTATGAATCAGGATCTGATGTCTTCTCTTGCAAAGGTGTTTGATCTATAAGAGTTCTTTAATAATAATTCGGCACCATCTCTTGATACTAAGAAACCAAAGAGAAAGATCAAAAAGAGAGATTGGATAAGCAAGAAGGAAAGAGAGAATATACTAAAAAAAGATTAGTATATTAAAATATTGATACAATTTTGTGTTCAATCGAAGACAAAATTACATGTGCTTCCAGAGCCCTTCACTAAAACTTCACAACTGCAAGAAATTTTGGTCAAGCAACAAGGTTATCTTCCTGAAGAAATTCACAAGCTCAAGACTGAAAGTAATAACCTGCCTTCCTCTAGTACAAATCTGAAGGATTAAGTTGCTCCTGGAATAAAAATTATTAGAGCATTGCTCGGTCGAACTCGCATGCGTTGCTATCTCAAGCATGTTTGTCAATATTAGTGATCAAAACTATACGTCTTGATTTCTAGTTTACTTATGACTAAGTCTCGGTCTAGGATACTTAATCGTAGTTGAGCTCCAGACTCCATGGCGATTATCTTATGAAGACGAAGAACTACTCAAGGAACCGGTGGAACTTTATCCGACCAAAAAGGTATGCGGAGACTTGAACTTATCTAGCACTCAAAAGTCTATCTATCTATTACTCTTGATACAACAATCGTATAATTATGATAGTTTTTATACATACACATTTGCTATTTCGAGCCGAGATTACTCGCCTATCTTTTTCTCGAAATATGTGTGGGTAAGCTTTCGCTTTAACCACCTTTCATCTTTACCCGTGACGAAAGTCATGATGACGTTTCAATCTTGAAAATAACTTTGATGACGATAGTCGATTCTTTATGTCTAACAACTATTATAACATTATAGAAAAATGTTTCAATGATTGAAATGTAGAGTTGAGATTACGTAACCACCTATGGATATAAGCATATATAGTGTGTTCGCATATTAGTGTATAAATCCATATATCGTAAACCAAGTGTGTGCATATGTATGCATGCTGTATTGGTGAAGGAGACAGGTTGGGTACGCGTATTGGCGGAAGTTCACGTTCGTGAAATTCTGCTGAGTTTGGAGTTTACGAACTTACAAACCATTCACATTAGGTACGCGTACCCACAGAAGTTTTCATCCGAAAATTTCTGCTGGGTTTTCAAACCTTAATTCTGGTAAATCTAGAGTACACGTACCCGTACGCGTACCCAAGCTGGTTATATCTCAAATCGGTTATCTCATGAACTTAAACAATAAATCAATAAGGAATGCAATCTTTGCAAACCGTGGCTATATTTTTCATGAATTGATTCAAGTGAATCAAACTGATTTTGCTTCAACTGTGCCTATTTATAAAGATTTAAGCAATTGAACAACTCTTGAACTAGTTCTTATGAGTCATTTGAACTAGTTATGAAGAAGATGAATATGGTTGATATGAAAGTGCTCATATGGCCAACCATTGGTTAACTATTGGTGAACCAACTAAGTGTACACGTTTAGGTATGGTTTATCAAACCTAAATGAAATACATTTCATTTATGTGTGTGACAAGCTAAGTTTCGATCTAACGGTTGAAAGATATTAGCTTGGATAAATCAGGTTTTTCATCTAACAATGAATATTTAATGCTTTGTTACCAAGGTAACTTAGATTGCAAACCCTGATTTGAAAATATATAAAGGAGACAATTTGCAACTGGGAAAACTGATCCCCACACCTCATGTATGATACTAGTTGGTTTGCTAGAGTCGATTCTCATTTAAATGTAGTTTTCTTCTCGAGACCATGTTGGTTAACGACTTAAAGACATCATTGGGATTGTGAAGCCAGACGAAACTACTTATCTTGTAGTTGAGCGATCTGATCTTGTCATTTTCTATCGTATGAGTTCAATTGAATAATTGGCTTGAGATTATATCTCTGATAGCGAAAGATAAAAATAAATCACAAACATCTTCGTCTCATTGTTTGTGATTCCGCAATATCTAGTTTCGCTACCATACGATTTAGATTATTGTGAGGTGATTAATAACTCTAGGCTGTTCTTCGGGAATATAAGTCAGGGTTATTGATTGGTTCTTGTTCACCGTGATTTTATCAAAAGACGGAACAAAACTTGTAGGTTTATCTGTAGGAGACAGATTTATCTATTATCGTAGACTTTTCTGTGTGATACAAATTTGTTTATTCAAGTCTTCGACTTTGGGTCGTAGCAACTCTTGGTTGTGGGTGAGATCAGCTAAAGGAATCAAGTGTGTAGTATCCTGCTGGTATCAGAGACGTAAGGAGCGCAATTGTACCTTGAATCAGTGTGATATTGATTAGGGTTCCACTACAGTCCATACCGAAGTTATTTTCTAGTAGGCTAGTATCTGTAGCGGCTTAATACAGTGTGGCGTTCAATCTGAACTAGGTCCCAGGATTTTTATGCATTTGTGGTTTCCTCGTTAACAAAATTTCTGGTGTCTGTGTTATTTCTATTCCGCATTATATTTTGTTATATAATTGAAATATCACTGGTTGAGCATTGTATCGATCAATTGTGAAATCCAACCTTTGGTTGTTGATTGGAAATTGATTGATCCTTGGATATTGGTCTTTGGTACCATCCAAGTTTATATCTCTCTTGTATTTGATAAAGACTCGCATATTTCCATTTGCTTGAGTAAAGATCAAATCGAGAGATAGATATATTAACTCCTTGATATACTTTTTATTAAGATTGAGTCGGACTATTTAGTTGATTCTCTTAAAAGTATATTAGAGTTAGTCCATACAGTTTGCTAATCGAAATATTGGGTGAGGTTGTTAGAGCCCCGCTTTTTCAAAAATAAGATTAGATTCTTATTTAAAGAAAAATAGACATCAATGTATTAATTTACCTCGATATTTTGTATAAGGTCTATTTTGAATATGTGATAATTTCCGATTACATATCCAGTGAATGAATGTCTATATTTATGTTATGTGTTTTCGGTTTATGAGATGTCTGATTTCGGTTTTTATTAACCTTAATATTCGATCGCATATGGTGTAACCCTTATGATTTGTATGGCTTTTTGATTTAGCGGGATTATGTTCTAGCCCATGTTGGTAGGCTTTATTAAAGGATCATAAGGTGTTCCGATTGAAACTTGTATGTGAAAAGTCACAATATGTTGAATCAATTTGTGTTTACATGAGTTGTGTTTAGCATAACATATGTGTTTCGGGTTTTCAACTTTTGCTATTGGCACGCATTAGTTAAAACCGATTTAAATTTTCTCTGGTAAAGGTTGCTTTTGTTGTTGTTCTTTTGTTCTTGCGAGAGGATGACAACACACTGGTGGGGGGGGGGAGTTCTTATTTGAACTTGCGCTTAATAATATATCTTTTTGGGTAGTAGTGGCTGCGAAAGTTGAGGTAACGATTTTATTTGTTAGTTAATCATTTTCTTGTTTAAGAAAATCCTATTTATATTGCATATATTTTGCTTTTGCTTGACAAAATGTCGGTACAATTGATATGTTGTGTATGGATGTTTATGTGATTCAATTAGTTCCGGTTAAGAAAAACCGTGTCAATTTATTTGTCTTATTGTTTGGTATCAAGTGGTTTTGCTTAACAAAATTCGGTGCAATTGCGGTGTTGTAATGTTTATATTTGTTCAATTGCTTCCGGTTAAGGAAAATAATTTTGCAAGTCAATTTAATTTGGTTTGTATCTATATTGTTTTTGACTTAACAAAAGTACGGGATCATTTGTTTAGTCTAATTGATTCTGGATAAGAGAAACTAAGTTAATTCTGATCTTAGTTAGACTTATCAATTGGAGGATTCGATTATTCAAGTCTAATCGAATGCCTTGACAAGAAAAACTAGTTAACTAACCTAGTGTTTGTTTGTCTAAAAGGAAAGGTCTAAGTTATTGTTTGAATAGTTAGAGCCTGATGATAAAAATAAAGTTAATTATGATCTTTATTTTAGTCTTATCGAAACAAGAGATTATACATACGCAATCGGTTCAACAAGGGAATTAAGTATCTTAGTCGATTTGCTGGACTATTAGGGAAAATTTCTTCGGGCTATTGTTTCCTTGATAACATATTGAAACTAAATTAGTTTTATAATTTCGGTTTTAATATTGGTTATCTAAAATAGTATGTGAAGCCTTCGTGCTTAACTTTTATAGGTTGTACAAGTCTTACAGATTTGTAAGATCCTTTCAGTTTGTCATTTATTTGCTCGAACCTTTGTCATTTTGTGACAAAAAGGGGAGAAATATATGGAGTAAAGTGATTTTTAATCACTAGAATAGGACAATTGTGCTTATTTTATCTAACGAAATAGTAAAGCATTGACTGGGGGGATAAAGCTTTTGTTATTCAAATGTCAACAACGGAATTTATTGATTGAATACATGCACGTTTTTGTGCTGTTGAAACTTGGAATCAAGCGTATGAAGAATGAGTTATTTTGTAATTCGTCTAGCTCCATTTGTAAATAGAGTTTTGTCACTAAAATTGACAAAGAAGGAGTTTTTAGAGAATAGCTCGGTTGAACTCACCAAGCGTTGGTATGTCAAGTTTGGTTGTCATATTTTAGTATCAAAACTCATCTAGAGTCGCTTGATTAAATACTAGAGTAAACTTCGTTTAGGTTAAACTAGAAATTCTAGGAATGTTGAGACATACAAGTATTACTCTGAAGACCTGAAGAATATGAAAAAGTAACGAACTACAACGACGACATCATCCTTCCACTTGAGGCTAGTAATATTAGCTTGAACTATTTCATTCCTGACATATCTTTCAAGTCGTACTATATTGAAAACAACACATGCGAAGTTGTATATACTGTACATATTATATATGATACTCTAGTCATAAGACATTATCATTAGTATGGTCACGGAGCATAACGCTTATCTTTTGAACTTCATAGATATGACATCGACATAATCTTGTATATAATTTTATGATTATGTGTATGGGTTATGGTGAAGAATTCATCTTAGGAAACAACGTTTTACATCTTTTTAAAGGAGTACATTCATGAACTTGTTTCAAGAATCGAAAGGGAAATCAATAGGTTTATTGGTCCGGCTATTCATTGCATATTCTTTGATGACCAATATGTGTGAGTTGGTAGAACCGATCTTAACTCAGGTTATGTATCTTGGTATAACCGATCGCAATACCTAGACTTATGATTTGGTATTACCGGTCCTGGTTGTTGGTGCAAAATTAATCACCCCAACACTCCTCGAGATGCATGCTAGAAGATTGAATCGCCGCCGTTTGATCGGATTCTCCAAGAATTGATGATGGAAAAATGGGGGGGGGGGGGTACCTGCAAAGATACTCCGATGCTAAAGTCAGAGGATATTCAATGCAAGTAGTTATGAAGAAAGGAGTAGAATTGTGTACCTTTTGAGTTGGATTTTGGCCTCTATTTATAGGCGTAAACCCTAATCTGGTTCCATAATAACCTAGATTTGTAGTCATCCAAAATAACTTCATGGATTTGTACTTATCTTTTAATATTTGTGTCTATCCTTGAATATCCATGCCTATCTTGAGAGATCTTTGTATATCTTCACATGATTTGAGTATATCCTGGATGATCCATATCATCTTTATTCAAGATTTGCACCTATCTTGGAAGATATATGTATATCTTCCCAGATTTATGTCTATCTTAAAAATAACTTCAGTTATCTGGGCTTCTTTACTTAACCATTTGGTTTTCATAAACCCAAGCCTGTTTTCCTCAGGTAATTCCTATGCCTTAGCTCTGATGAGCCCCGTTGATTACCTTGATAACCCACGGCCTGGTTTTAATAAACCTCCAGGTGAGCCCGGACCTTTCTCTATTGAGCCCCATGGATTACCTTGATAACCCATGGCCTGGTTTTAATAAACCTCCGGATGAAGCCGGACCTGGCTCTATTGAGCCCCGTGGATTACCTTGATAACCCACGGCCTGCCATTAATTTAAACAGCTTGTGCGGTACGCGTGTACCTATTTTAAATAGGGTACAAACACTGGTAATTGGTGTAACCGATCCTAAGTAATCACCATGAGATGGTATGATCGATTCTGGTAATTGGTGTAACCAATCATAAGTGTTGTGCGACCGATCCTTGTAATTGGTGTAACTGATCCTAGTGACTGGTGTGATTGATCACAAGTAGATACCATATGTAGATGGAACCGATCCTTGTAATTGGTGTAACCGATCCTAGTGACTGGTGTGACCGATCACAAGTAGGTACCATGTTGAGGTAGAACCGATCCTAGTGATTGGTATAACCGATCGAAACCTATTTATGCGACTTGGTAAGGTCGATCACAACTAACCATTGTGACTTGGTATGACCGATCACACAGTAGTCTTGGAAACTTGTTTTAGAAGTGTAGTATAACGCAAATCCATGTAAATACGAAATAAGGATTTGCTGAGTAAAGATGTCAACATACTTTAAATACGAGCAATAACTCTTATCATTTATTGTTCAAAGATATTTCTTGGTACTCAAGGTGATCCTGTGCAGAAATAAATTAAGAATCTTTTAATTAAGGTTTTTGGTTTTATATGCTTTAATTACCATCAATTAATGCATAGCTCTAGAGAATAAAAATTAGTAATGTGCATTTACTAATTGGAGATTTTCTATGAGAGATTTCGGAAATTTTGGACCAACATTTATTATTAGAATTAGGAAAACCGAATTTGGGCATTCATTGCATATCTTGAGAATATGTTCGGTTTTGGAAATTCCTTGGTGTCCAAACATCCTTGGTCTATAAATACCTAAGTTTGCATATCTAGCAAACTATCTTAAGAGCCATGCAAACTTCATTATTTATTGTTACTGGTAGAGCCCTCTATTCGGAGAAGAAAGTATTCTAATTAGGTGAAATCTCTTATGACTGCTCTTTTAAAGACTTTTGTGGGATCAAGAAGCTCTACGAGTATCGTTGGTGAGAAACTAAATAATTGCAGTGTTATTAGTTTTCGATTTGATTGATTGACTAACAGTTGTTGAAACTCTTATTGCACCTAGTTTGTTTATTCTTGAGAATATTCTCTTCTGATATAAGATTCACTCAGACTAGATCAAAGTATCGATGGGATCTTTAGAACTTTTGTTAGATCTAAAGACATCTTGTGATAACCCATTGTTAACAGACACCGTTCTGCGTGTGATTGATCACAAGAAATTCAAGTGGTGTTGTACAGGTATTTGAAGGCAATAGAATATTTAAGACGAAGAAGAATTCTTATTAGTTTTCGTATCTTGTGGATTTAGTGCACAAACTTTGATCGGCTGGGATCCAACTAGAATCAGTTTATCTCTGATAGATCTGATTGATTAGTTGTGTGAGATCGGCATTCTCTATATTTCTCTTTGAGATCTATATTGATTAAGTGTGAATTTATACTTGACTATTTCGGTAGTTATTGTTTAGATTGATCTAACCATACAAAGGAGTTTATTAGATTAAACATAAGAGTGTTTGCCAACAACTCATCTAAATATTGTAGCAAAATTGATTAGAGTGGTTACCAAACAGATTCTTCCTTTGTTGTTTTGAATATGATCCAGATGACTTGCTATTCACGTGCGTGACTCTAAAATTCGAAGGCACATGGATACCGAGGGAACTATGTAACTAGGGGTAGTCTGCTTGGTCTCAACTATACGAAGTTGGTTTAGATTTTGTATAATGGCTTAATTCTGAGAGTATTCAAAACTGGATTAGGCCCCAAGGTTTTTCTGCATTTGCGGTTTCCTCGTTAAAAAATCTTGTGCCATTTACTTTACTTTTCCGCATTATAATTATTTTATTATAATTTAAGTAAATTGCACTTATACGTTAATCCTAATCACCTGATATTGATCCTATAGTAAATCGGTTTCGGACTATAACTATTATCAAGTGAATATCAAGTTGTCGTATTGTCTCGACTTTGGTCATTGACGATCACACTTGGTATCCGACATATAGGTTGAAACAAAAATATTGTGGTGTATTTGGGTACTCTCGTCTTTTCAATTAGGATAAATGCTAGATTTATGAATTTTTGTTGTTGCAGTTTGGTAGACATATGCTGGAGACTTTTTATTCTTGCATCCTTAGCTAAGTAGTTTGATGCTGAATTTTGCTTCCTATTTATAAACTTTACCTGCGCTTGAGGGAGATCTTTCAAAATTATCTTGGTTTCCTACAGAGAATTTTCAGCGGTCCAAGGGAAAACTGTGCTTACCTTGTTGATATTTTCTACTAGGACTTTGCAATCGGAGATTATTGAAACGCTTGATAATATATTTTATTTTAACCATGCAACCGCCTTTAACAAGGATTTTGATTCCGCATGAAAAGCCGAAGAAGCCTTCTCCGAACCCGCTAAAATGTGCATGAAAGACTCGTGGCCCACCGAGTAAAGAATAAAGGAAAATCCGATTGAAATGTCTTCTTTCTTAAAAGAAGCATATATAAAGATTATCCAATCTGTGTTTAAGTCGGACCATTTATAACCGACCGAAGTCGCCTTTTGGTTGTTAATTCCCTTTTGAAATTGTTTTTGTGGGGATAGAGTGCAAAAGTCTATTGATCTGGTCAATCAGTTTAATTGGATCTAAATTTATTTTTCTCAAAAACCACCGAGTATCTTGTTTCCATATGAACCAAAAAATGATAACAATTTTCTCCACTGCATTAGCCGACTCTTTATCCGAAATCCAATCTTTAACCCATGGGATTAATCAAGTCTGTATTTCTGTCAATATAACCTTTTCTAGAGAAAAGCCGTACTGGATAGCTCTAGCTCCAGACAAAAATTTTTTTTTGAAAATAGTTACATCTAATAGAAAAATATCACTTTTATGTAGACTAATTAAAACTCCGACCATTTTGTAGAACCAGCGGAGGCAGTCTCTTATATACGCCAATTAAAAATAGGGTCCTGTTAACATATGCATGGATGAAGAGGTTAATGAAGAATTAAATGAGCATTTTCACCTTGGAATACCCGTTACTTAGTACTATTCCCTCCGTAACTATTATATAGGCGGAATTTTGCTTTTTATCTGTCCCACTAAATAGGCGGAGTCCTAGTTTCAAGGTGATTTTTCTCCTAAATACCTTTATTTATTGTGCATGGAAAATTGTAGTATGAATAGGACAAGGGGTAAAACAAGAAAAGATACGAGAAATTATGAATTCAATGCAATTTTCTTAATCTAATAGAATTGTATCCCTCCGCCTATATATGTGGTACGGAGGAAGTAAATGCTATTGATTTGATAAATGCTTTTGGGATTACATTTATACCCTTACATTTGAATCTGTGTTAATATAAAGTAACGGGGATAACTAATTATGGCACGGGTCCCAGGGAATTATTTCACAAGATGTAACAAGCTTTCTGCACGTTCGGATTGACTCATAAAAACGGTATAGATTTTCTAGAAAATATCAAATGCATCTTGGTAATTAGTGTTATCCGTGAACCGAAAACCCTCAACCTGATCGTCTTCTTCTCCAACCTTCTTTCCCTTTTCTCTTTCAGAATTCTCGACGTAAATAAAACTGATTGTTTTTTCTTGACGTGATCTCATCAAATCATTCGTGGAATAATGCATCTCTGTTAAGTCCTTGGTCCAGTAAAGGGACACACAGTTGATGCAGAAACAATACAACGATGTAGATTCCAACCATAACTCCATGATTCTTTGTCTCTGTATCTCCAATTGTTCTTCGACTTTTTTTTTGGATTTTTTGTTTAGTTTTCAATGATTCCCAACAAAAAAAATGATCAGATGAAAAAAAAAAAATTGGGTTGCAAAATCTGTGTCATAACTAAACAAAACAATAATCTTTACATCAAATCATGGTGAACGAATTAATTCAAGTATTCATCCTATGCGTTGAGTAACAAAAACAGAACAACAATCAACTTTCTCATTAATGAATTGAAGTTAGACATCCACTATTGGATCAGGAAAGATGTGTAATAAACAAAAACAAAAACTCAAGGGTGATTTCGGAATTTCAGTATATTATTAGTTTAAGTTAAAGTGATTATATTTCCAATACAAAAATCATTATTTTAGAAACAATTAATGCTTGCTTAACCTCTTCACCCACGCATACGTTAACATTTGCCTTAAAAATATGACCATTTAGCAAAACCAATTTGAGGCTGAGTGACGGCTCTTTTTTTTTTTTTATAGAAAAAGAGGCGAGCCTCAAATACATACATAATGATACACCGATTCAAAGTCAGGATTGATTACATAACTGACCAACAAGTTTCCAACTATTACAGGAATTCCAAAGTAACAAACACCATCACAGCCAAGCCTCTTAACAACAAAGTTACCAGACATAATCCAATCAAGAATCCTAACCATCTCAGAAATTTTTTTAAGCAACAGAACAAGTTTAAATGACCTAGTTTGGGTGAAAATTAACTTATCCAAACTATAAAGCAAATCTATAATCAATAGAGATGCTAGGATCCAAAGATCCTGCCATTTCTCAAGGGTTTTTTCATAAACATGGTAAAATAAATGACATAGGTTTAAAAAGATCCAAAGATCCACCCAATTTTCAAGTGTTTTTTCAAAGTAACAGTAACAAAGATAACCTAAATAGGTCTTCATGGGACAAAATTGATCTGAATCGAAATCGGTCTGAATCGAAATCGGTCTGGAACTCACTGTTGTTGGTGCTTTCTGTGTCTTCTGTGTTGTTGATGGTGTCTTAGAACCTAGAGTTGTTGATGGAGTCTTAGAATAACTTGTTGCTGAAAACCTAAAACTAGAAATATTATCCGAAACAAAACCATTTTTAAGACAGATCGGTAAAACTTAAAACAAGAAATATTAGATTCCGATCACCACCAAAATCAGAGGAAAACTCTGATCTGCTTAGAACAGTTGGAGATGGTGTTGTTGCTTGAAGGTGACCATAGATCTGGACCAAACATGGTGGCATGCTTTGAATCCTTCTCAATGAAATATTACAACCCAAACCTGCACAAACAGCCGTAGATCTAGAGAACAAACCCATAAAAATCTCAAGAGCAGAATAAAAATTGATTCGAGAGCAAGCTAAATTAAAACGGAACAGACAGAGAAGCTAGATGAAAAAAACAGTATGGGTGTTGGTTAGTCTGCTCAGACCGGCTCTTTTCGTTGGAAAGTTTCTGGAGAGAAAACTATTTCAGGAGAGAGAAAACTTTCTGGAGAGAAAACTATGGAAGGGTCTTATTTTTTAGTGACGGATCTTTAACAACCCCTGCAAAACAACCCCTTTAAATGTTCGATGTAATTGTCCCTCCACTCAGAATTGAACTTTTTTTTTTTTTTTTTTTGACACTTTCCGCGGGCTAGGCACAACCCAAGCCAAAACAAAAAAAACAACAAAGAAGCAAGAAAAGAAAACAAAAGGAAACAAACTAACTACTGCTACTCTTCTTTCTCAAAATCACCTTTTGTGATTTATCAGCCGCCAGGATTTCCCTGAAATCTGTTGTAAACTATTCAAATCTAATTTCCACCCAAGGGGCAGAAGGATGAATACTTGCCAAAAAAATCAGCTGCTTTATTAGTTTCTCTATAATAATGAGACACCTTCAGCGAAGAGAAAGTATTCATGAGCTTCTTAATTCTCCTCCAAATGTGTAAGCATCTCCAAGGAGGCTTAGAACCAGGCCTGGTAAGGAGAAGATAAACTGCTTTTGAATCAACAGCAAGGTGAGCTTTAGTTTTGTGAAGACAAATAGCACTCTGCAGACCCATATCAACCCCCTGTAACTCATGAGCCATAACAATTAAAGGAATACTTCCTCCACTCAATGCACTAAGAACCTCTCCTTCATGATCTCTTATGATAGCACCACAACCTCCAGAATCTTCTCTCTTTGACCCATCAATATTTATCATTACTTCATCTTCTTCAGGCCCCAACCAAGTACATTCAATATATTCAGATTTCCTGAAAATGCAATCCACCTGCCATCTATTCATAAACCATCTATTTTGGACATTATCTTCCACCTTATGAACAGGGGATGCCATTTTAAATCTGACATCTTGGATAATTAAAATACCAACTTGGTCAGCTGAATTAAATTGAGACCGAAAGATCCTCTGATTTCTCTCCTTCCAAACATGATAAATAAAGCCATTTAAATCTAACTTCTGAACCAAGGTGATTGGGTTATCTCCTGAAAAATCTGTGAGTGCCCATTTAATTTCTTCATCCCAGCTGCTCTCCAAGTTTCGAATAAACCCCATCTTAAGGATTATGCCTTTCCAAATTTGAGAAGTAACCATACAATCATGAAATATATGATCTTCAGTTTCAATCCCATCATTACAGAAAACACAAGAAGCATCTTGGATAACTCCCTAATTTGAAAACTTATATCTAGTTTTTAGCCTCTTATGAAAAGCCAACCAGGTGATAAAGGAATGTCTAGGAATGTTCCTTTTAAACCAAACCAACTTAGACCACAAAGGGTGATCATTAGGAGTAGAAAGAGCATAGTAAGTATCTTTAATAGAAAAAGCTCCAGAATCACTCACCTTCCAAATTAGTTGATCTTTCTCAGTAACATTAAATTCAGCTGTAGAGAGTTGAATCACAACCTCATTAGCAGCATCATCCATGAACACAGGAAAATCCCATTTACCATCCACTATAAAATCAGCCACTACAACATTATTAGTAAAATTAAGAGTAGAGAGGGTAGCCTGTTCAATCCACTCTTCTAACTTTCCTTTTGGGTGCCAACAGTCATTCAACATATTTGTGCTATTCCCATCTCCCAAAATAACCCCAATCTGCTTCTTAGCTAAATCTCTATGATCAAGAATTCTTCTCCAGCACCAGGATAAGTCATGAGGGATCTCCATGGTCCAAAAATCTTGATCTTTGATTAAATTTCCTTTAACCCAGTCTGTCCAAATAGTGACCTTGCCTGAGACTAAATCCCAAATATGTCTTAAATTGGAAGCCACATTAGTAAGCTCTAAATCTTTAATCCCTAAACCTCCACAATCATAAGGTTGACAATAATTTGGCCAGCTAATAGGATTAAATCTCTTCCCCAACTCAGGTCCATCCTACATAAATCTTTTGAAAATAGTGTTAAGTTCTTTAATGGCTCTTTTAGGTAAAACAAAACAAGACATCCATAAGTACACCATTCCATTCAAGACAGCTTTAATCAATAGAACTCTACTAGGGAAAGCAAGGAATCTAGCTTTCCAAGTCTTAACTCTCATTTTTATCTTGTCAAGAAGGGGAATGCAATCCTTATAAGAGAGTCTAGCAGATAAAAGAGGAACTCCTAGATATCTAACTGGCAGATCACCAACAGAACAATCAAGAGCTTGGACAATCAGATTAAGGGTGGTATCATCAATAGCAGAGTGAAACAAACAAGTCTTTTGTCTATTCATTTCTAATCCAGAACAGTTACTAAATTTAACTAGGCAGACATTAAGAGTGGAAGCAGCATTGAGAGTACCTTTAAAGAAGACCAGAATATCATCTGCAAAGCAAAGGTGAGTGAGACTTGTGATTTTACATCTTGGGTAAAGGCCAAACCTCTTCTGTTGCACTTTATTGGAGAGAATAGAACTGAATATTTCCATTACTAGGACAAAAAGGTAAGGTGACAAAGTACAACCCTGTCTTAAACCTCTCTTAGCTCCAAAAAAACCATAAGGAGAACCATTGACTAAGATAGAGAATTTTGAGGTAGTGATGCATAGATTTATCCACTCTATGAACTTATCAGGAAAACCCATCTTCTTTAACACATAAAAAATAGCAGCCCAACTGACCGTATCATAAGCCTTCTTCAAGTCTATTTTCAAAGCACATCTAGGTGACCCCTTCTTCCTATGATAGTTCCTCACAATTTCATGGGACACCATGATGTTGTCTTGAATATCCCTTCCAGAAATAAAATCAGACTGATTAACACTAATAAGACCACTCAACACCTTCTTCATTCTAAGAGAAATAATTTTAGTTATGCATTTATACACTACATTGCAACAATAAATTAGTCTGTAGTCAGCTACTGTAACCAAAGTGATGAAGGTACTATTTACTTCTTTTAACAATTTGGATTTATCAAAGAAATTCTTTACAGCTGCTACAAAATCATCTCCAACTATACTCCAGCAGGCTTTAAAGAAATGACTTGAGAATCCATCTGGACCAGGGGCTTTACTAGAACCAATAGTATCCAAAGCTTCCACTATCTCCTCCCTGGTAACTTGTTTAACTAAGTCTTCAACATCAATCTGCTGAATACAAACACCAAAATTAACATCAATAAAGGGATCCTCAGAAGCCTCATCATCCTTATCACCAAACAAGTTAATATAGAAATCTACAAATTCTTTAGCTATTTCTTGATCCTCCTCCAATTTCTCATTTGCACTGTTATGTAAGGCTAGAATATTATTCTTTGATCTTCTGACTTTCAAAGAATTATGGAAGAAAGAAGAATTAGTATCTCCTAAATTCAGCCATTGAATTCTTGACTTTTGCTTAGCAGCAGATTCTTCAAATTTAGCAAGTCTAACATACTCATAAACATAGTCTCTTTCTCTACTAGCAAGATCTTGATTAAGAGGATCAGACTGGAGTTGAGCTTGGGCCAGTTGCATATTTTCCTTAGCTTGCAGGGCTTGTTCATAAACATTTTTAAATTTCCTTTTCTTCCATTCAATAATTCTTCTTTTGGCAAATTTGAGTTTAGTAACCAGATGGATCATGGGATTTCCTCTAACTTGAATCTGCCAAGCTTGCTTAATAATTTCTAAAAAATCAGTATCTTCAGTTAAGAAATTATAAAACCTAAAAGGGGGTGGCCCATGTTTTCTCTTCTCAAAAACTGAAACAACAGCAGGAAAATGATCTGAAATGCTTGGAACCAAGAATTCAGCCTGTGGAAGTTGAAACTGTTGTATCCATTCCACATTTGTCAAAACTCTATCAATTTTTGATCTAACAATATTACCATCCTGTTGACAATTAGACCAAGTGTAGAAACAACCAGAGAAAGGAAAATCCATAAGGTAAGAATTCTGGACACAATCAAAAAAATCTTGATAATGAAATGGCATAATATTAGCCCCACCAACCTTATCAGAAGGGTGAAGTAAAGAATTAAAATCCCCTAATAGAACCCAAGGCCTATTATTCACACCAGCAAAATAAGTAATATAGTTCCATAAGCTTCTTCTAGTAATATAGTAATTATCACCATAGACAAAGGTAAGAACAAAATTCATATTCGAAGAAGTGGCAACATCCAAAAACATGGCTTGAGGACTAGAATGAATTAAAGTAATAGTAACAACAGAAGGATTCCAACAAACCCAAATTCTACCAATAGAATCAACAGTATCATTATCTAAATAGTTCCAAGAAGGATTAATATTATTTCTAATCCAGATTTTATTCAACTCTTGAACATGAGTTTCAAGGAGCCCTAGAACAGAGAGCTCATTATTTCTAATTAAACTTTTAACTTCAAACTGTTTTAGAGGGTCATTGAGCCCCCTAATATTCCACCCACCTATCTTAAACATTATTTAGGTTTGGAAGAAGAAACAGTACCTCTAGCAGATTTTTTCAAATCTGTCAACTTAGGAAGAAGGTTAGCATTAACAGTATTAAGAGCACTTCTTCTTTGAAAATGACCTCGCACACCAAGTTGTCCTTCTTGTAAGTCAATATCATCTCTATTCAAGTTTTCCCTATCAAAGTTTTGACCATCTTCACTACTTCGTTCAGTAAGTTTATCTAAGAGAATAAACTTATTATTCTTTAGTGAAGTATGTAGTTCTACTTGCTGAATAATAGGCTCTGTATTTAAGACTGGGCTATTAAAATCAATATGAACTACATCATTACCCTCCTCCATAATATCTGGCTGACCCTTATCATGATCATCCAAATCTTCTTCAGAAGTATAAGAACCTTTGAGATGAAGACTATAGGGTTTACCGTGATTTGTCTCTATCAGTTAACTATCACGAGTTTCCTTGGATCTCTAGCTCTTTTAGAAGTTTTCGTAATCCAACCATCCTCATCCATAGTAGGACAAATAACTTAATTTCTTTCTTTATTTGCATATTAGGTTTTTAGTTTTCTCGATAAATATTAAAATCAATATGTTTTTTTGGGAACCCAAACTTTTGCACCACCAGCTCTTTTAGAGCATAGTAGGTTTTGCAAATCTTCTTTGAACATCTCCCATCTCTAGCTCTTTTAGAAGTTTTCGTAATCCAACCATCCTCATCCATAGTAGTAACAGTTTTTTTGGGAACCCACTTTTGCACCACCACAGGAGCAGGTTTTGCTTGCTTCTTAAGGCACTTAGCTAAAGAATGACCAAAAACAGTACATTCTGTACATCTAGTAGGTTTCCAGGTATATTCCACTTTGACCTCCACAGTATCCTTTCCATTTATAATAAGAGGAATAGAGCTAGGAAATTCACAATCAGCAGTAATCTCCACACACACTCTAGCATAGCTCATCCTAGTCCTATTGAGGGTTTGTTTATCCATCATAATAGGCACTCCAATATTGCTAGAGATCATACCCAAATCAACAGCATTCCACATATAAAGAGGTACTTGTCTCAAATTCACCGAGACTGGAACTGAGCGCAGTTCAGCAACATCTTGTTCAATATTTTTGTACCAAGGTCTAACAAAGAAGAATTGTTGTGAAATAAATAAAGCTCCATATTCTAAAGCAGTTCTTCTATCCTCATCATTGTCAAACTCAAAGATAAACATATTATCACCATTAATTATAAGATTGAAATTACCTTTAAGCTTCCAAGCCCTAGAAACAAAATTCCTGACCAAATGATAAGAGAGTCAACATCTAACTCTTCTTTCACTAAGACAATTCCAGAATTGAACTTGAAAGACGTTGAATACGGAGTTATGGCATATCACACTAGTTTCATCCTCTTCTTGATTTTCACTCCTCCCCAAGTCATGACAGCTTTTATTTTGTTCTGCCGTTGAAACCCCAGCACCTCACCATGTGCAATCTGTTTGCCACTCTGACTCCGACTCTCCAAGCACTTGAAGTCCCTTTAATTTAATCACTGTTTCTTCCTTTAGTGCCGTACGGCTCTTCTTGCACTTGAAGTAGGCAACTGTATCAAAATCGTCCACAGACAGCTTACCGTGTAAACGCCCACAGAGAAAGGCTTATCCCGATTCCCGACTTCAGAACTCCGCGACTTAGACAGAATCGAACCATATCCAGGGTGTTCAAAACAAATATTCTAAATACAGTACTTGCTTAGTTTGAGCCTTGGGGCACAACGGCACAAAAGTAGTAGAGAAAATATAAGGCTGCTGGAATTAGAATTAGCAGGAGTACCGTTTGAATGATCCAATGGTCAGAATCGAATATAACTCTTTTGTCTTATATAAAACAGTAACCATGTTAAATTTCCGTCCCCCCACGAGCAGCACTGGAAAATAGGATGTTTCAGGTTTAATTTCCGCGTTGGGATTCCCCAAGCACCCACATACCCACAATTGAGATGGGGATTTCAGAGTTGGATCTAGGGTCCGATATGCTCGAGAATTACACTCCACTCCCAAAATCGTGAATTCCCAATAGCCGAAGTACATAAGCTGTCACTAATCAGTATCACTGTGGTTAATTCACCTTCTAACTGAACTCTTTATCACTTGTTTTATTTTAGTTTTATCTTTTCTTCGCTATCGAGTTGCACAGAGTCACAGACTGATGCACTCACCTCTAGACCAACAACACAGCTGTAGATCACATGACACCTGTTCCAAAAGCTAATCTAGACTAAAACCCCTCTTTTGCTTTTTTTCTAAAAAGAAACCAAACAAAACCCTTGACGACTAATTCTGACGGTTCCACTCTCCAGTCTTCTTTTTTCTTTTACAGCTGTTTTTGGTGGCGACACCTCTCTACACCTAACATATAACGACAGACTAACACCAACCTCCAACTACACGTGTTCCCCTCTCCTTACTCTCGCTTTCTCTCCAGATCTCCTAGGAACTAAACCCTAAACAAATAAACTAGTAATCACAAGAATTCAAATTGAACGAAATAAGATTAATGGAAAATGAAATAAAATATAATCGTCTCAGCCGTACAATATCAACCATCAAACCGGAATAATAAAAATAAATGAAAAGAAAATTAAAAATGGAGAAGAACTAACTAAAAACCGACTCTAATACAATAAAATAAACTCAATACAAACACCAGAGCAAGTATGTGAAAGGAGAGAAAGGGATGAACATCAAATAAGATGGAATCTAATGGGGAAGGGATTACAATAAGATCTACAAGAACATAAATGAAGTAACAATTACACCAACAAAACCAGATCCAACAACAGTTGAAACTCTTACAGCACCATTCTTATTATCAGCGGTAGATCCAGCAGGAGAATTAGCAAGTGGACTAAGTCCAACGGGAGAACCTCCGGGGGTGGTAGCTGGAGCACCAGTTGGTGGAGCTGGTGGTGATGAAGGTAATGCAATAGATGGACCTGGTGATGAAGCTGGCGATAAAGTTGGTGTTGGAGTAGTGGTGGTTATTGGTGCTGGAGTTGGTGCCATTACAATTGGAGCTGGTGGGGACGCTTTTGGTGGTGACTTTGTTGGTGAAGCTACTGGTGCTGTTGTAGGTGCCTGACCAAAGACCGATCCCATCATTAAAACTGTCATTAAAAAAGTAACGTACACTGATGAACAGGCCATTGTTGGATTTTTGAGAGACACTAAAGAATTTCTATGAAGGAAGTTTTATTTTAGAGTGAGAAACTTTGAGAACACGGAGTGGGATTTGGTTTATATATAAGAGAAGAAACATATGGGTATTTAAGTTTTGCTGCTTAGCTTAACCGGAAGGGAATTTGATGTTCTTTCAAGTCCAAGACTTCATAAATGTTTGACTACTGTGATACTTCTGTTTTCTTCATGTGGATCCCACAAAGATGATCTTTAGCCGTTGATGAACCCATGAGGGTCCTACTTACTACGGATACTGAGAACCTATATTATATGTATTTTGTCCGTTGATTGTGTGATTTAGTTTGGTAGGTAACCGTTAGTGGCAGGTGTAGAATTAAGGTTGAGAAATCAAAGTTCGATGTAACAATCACGATAGTGAAGTTTGTAAAGGCAGGGACGGTGGATGAGTCGGTTCCCAAGTACTTTTTTTTTCTTTTTTTTTAAACCCATGTTAATGTTAGCTTTTATTTATGTTTGAGCGGAGACTCGAACCGCCGACCTCTTACTTGATAGTCGGGCTTCTGGCTAACTGGGCTAACCCCTGATGGTTTGGTTCCCAAGTACTTCTTGAGGGTATAAAATTAGGGTTGAAGCAAAAAGATATGCCAAGTTCGTCTTTTTTAAGCGACCATATTACGACCGTTGGATGCATGAAATTTTGTGCCTTATGACACGTATAGTTGATTTTGGTCGCTTCTCTAGATGGTTATGTTATTGAACCAGGATGATAGCAATGTAACATCTCAGCCGTTAACGTTTTTTTTCTTTTTTTTTTTTATTTTGACACAATCAGCAGGGGAAAAGGGCCCCTAACCCAACAGAAAAAGAAAGAAAAACACAACAAAGAAAAGAAAAACCAGACTAGACAGGCCTAGTCTGCACCAAATCACAAATGTCACAGACGATAATAAATCTTTTGGCTGTTGTTATCATGAAGAATACCGGCAAATTCATCTCCCAGACTAGCCCAGTCAAGAACCTCAAAAGTAGAGGGAGGGTATAACCCAGCTAACCAATCAGCAGCTCTATTAGTTTCCCTGTACACAAAATCAATCTTTAAATAATCGAAGTATCTTCTCAACTTGACAATTTGCCTCCAGATATATAAGACATTCCAGGGAGGAGTAGAGTTAGTACTATTCATCAACACCACTGCAGCTTGGGAATCCAGGCATAAGTGAACTCTTCTAAAGCCTCTACTAACAACAGCCATAAGACCAATTTGAACTCCCTGCAACTCATGGCCAAGGACTGAGATTGCAATTCCAGACCCAACAACTGCCATTAAACAATTCCCAGGATTGTCTCTTAGAATAGCTCCATAACCCCCAACATCATCTTTCAGAGAACCATCAGAATTAATCATGATAGTATCACCCTCAGGTCTCAACCACTGGCAACTAAGCTCTACTCTAATATGGAACACACAAGAGATGTTCCAAATATGAAAGAAGTATCTGGTCTGAGAATTATCATCAACATCAATTTTTTGAGCAGACAGTTTCAATTTCACATCATGAATAATCATCCAGCTAACCTGATCAGTTGGCATCTGCTGCTGCTTAAATTTTCTGGCATTTCTTTCCTTCCAAATATGATACACATAGCTATTGAAAGTAAGTTTTCTAATAATATCTATAAGAGAAGAACCAGAGAAAGCACTTACACACCATTGAATCTCCTCCCTCCAAGTAGATCTTTGGCCAGTCACAAAACCCATTTTCAAAAGAAGACCTTGCCAGATTTGGGAAGAATATGGGCAAAGTAAAAACAGGTGATTGTCATCTTCAATGCCTTGGTTACAAAGATTGCAAGTAGGAGAAACTTCCATTCCCCATTGAATTAGCCTGCTTTTAGTTTTAAGTCTATGATGTAGAGCAACCCATGTGATAAAATAATGTTTAGGTATATGCATTTTGAACCAAACCAGTTTATGCCAAGTAGGAGAATCCCTGATACCTTTTAAAGCTTTATATGTATCTTTGATAGTAAACTTACCAGAAGAGCTGGGAGACCAAATCAAGGAATCTTACTCCAAAACCTCCACCTGAACAGATCTAATTTGGCTAAAAATTGCTTCCACCAAAATGTCCTCAGTATGAGGAAGCTTCCAATCATCCCCCTCAATGTACTCAGAGACTCTGCAATCCCTCCCTAATAAGACAGAATTAATAATATCCTCTGGAATCCAATCAACAAGCCTACCATTTGGGTGCCAGAGGCCAGTGAGAAAATAAGTAGATTGTCCATTACCAATAATAACTCGCATAAATTTAGCAGCTGCCTCCCTCTGACCAAGAATGTTTCTCCAACTCCATGAGGCATCTTGAGGACATTTTAAGCTCCAAAAGTTCTTATCCTTGATGAGGTTAGCGTGAATCCATTCTGTCCAGACTGACTCCTTCTCAGAAGCAATCTCCCAAATATATCTCATCCCAGCAGCTTCATTAGTGGTAGCAATATCTCTGATAGCTAGGCCTCCCTCCTTATAAGGAATACAAACATTATCCCAACTGATAAGGCAATTAGTCTTCTTGTCTAGGGTAGCACCGGTCCATAGAAATCTCTTAAAAATAGAATTAAGGCAATGGATGGCCTTCTTAGGTAAAGTAAAGCAAGATAACCAGTAGAACACCATACCATGTAAGACATGTTTAATCAAAGCAAGTCTGCCAGCATAAGTAAGAGAGATAGACTTCCATGATTGCACCCTATTAGTCACTTTATCTATAAGAGGGATATAATCTTTAAAAGAGAGTCTAGTAGTGAGTAAGGGAAGACCTAGATACCTCACAGGAAATTCTCCAGCTCCACAATCAAGACAAGATAAGATATTGTGAAGATTCACTGCATTGACTGCCGAGGAGAACAAAGAAGACTTTTCCTTGCTGACATCCATACCAGAACAAGCACTGAATTGTTGGATAGCAGTATTAAGAGAAAAAGAAGACTGAAGCTCACCTTTAAAGAAAACCAAAACATCGTCTGCAAAACAGAGATGAGTAAGAGCTGTTTGATGACACTTAGGATGAAGGCCATAGTCACCAGCTTCAACTTGTTTCTTGAGACAAACACTTAAAAGCTCCATAACCATGAAAAATAAGTAAGGGGACAAAGGGAACCCTTGGCGAAGACCCCTTTTAGCTCCAAAGAAACCATAGGGAGAACCATTGATCATAATAGAGAACCTAGAAGAGGAAATACAGCATCTGATCCACTCAATGAAAATATCAGGAAATCCAAATTTCTGAAGGGTAATGATCACAGCTCTCCAACTGATTGTGTCATAAGCATTCTTTAAGTCTATTTTAAGGGCACATCTAGGAGAACCAGTAGTTCTATGATAATTCCTTAACAATTCATGAGCTAGAAAAACATTATCCTGGATAGTTATACCAGAGATGAAAGCATACTGATTTGAATTAATGAGCTTTCCAAGGACAAGTTTCATTCTCAGAGATATTATCTTAGTTAAGCATTTGTACAGCACATTACATCATGCTATAGGTCTATAATCCATAACAGAGTTAGGATTGGTTTTTTTAGCAACTAGGGTGAGAAAGGTATAATTTACCTCTTTTAGGAGCTTGCCACTCTTGAAGAAGTTTTGAACTGCAGCAGTAAAGTCATCCCCTACAATACTCCAACAAGCCTTAAAGAACCAGCTAGAAAAACCATCAGGGCCAGGGGATTTACCAGAACCAATAGAAGACAAAGCCAAAACCACTTCATCCCTAGTGATAGGTCTAACAAGATCTGTCCTCTCATGATCACTAAGGATACTATCAAAGTTTATAAAGGAAAACATCTCTTGGTCATCCACAAAGGTAGAAGAAGAATCATCAAACAAAGAAGAATAAAAATCAATGCACTCATCAGCAATTTCAGTGTCTTCTTTCAAAAGCACATTTTCTCTAGATAAAAGAGTAAGAATGTTGTTTCTAGAGTATCTTGCTTTCGCAGAGTTATGGAAGAAATGAGTATTGGAGTCTCCCAAATCAATCCATTTAACCCTAGACTTCTGCTTAGCTACAGACTCCTCATACCTCGCCACCTTAGCATAATGCTTCATAGCAGATTTTTCCTGTTGAGCAGATTCAACACATAGAGGATTATGTTGGATGTGCTGTTGGATGGAATTCAAATCAGCTTTAGCATTCTCAACCAGGACAAGAATGTTCCTAAATCTCTCCTTCTTCCAAAGAATGATCTTAGCCTTAACTCTTTCAAGCTTAGTAACAAAAACAAACATGGGGTTGCCTCTGACTGGTTCCACCCAAACAGACCTTACAAGTTCCATAAAATCAACCTCCTCAGTCATAAAGTTAAAGAATTTAAAAGGAGGAGGGCCATGACTCCTATTCTCAAAAATAGAAACAACAACAGGAGAATGGTCGGAAATCCCAACTTCCAAGAAATCAGCTTTAGAGTCTGGAAAACTACTAACCCAATCCAAATTAACAATAGCTCTATCAATCTTGGATAAAATTCTGGTATCATCAGTGTGACCATTGGTCCAAGTATAAAAACAGCCAGAAAAATCTAAATCAAACAGATGACTATCTTGAGTGCAGTTCCAAAAGTCAAGATAATTCCGAGGAGTAACAATGCCACCAACCTTCTCATTAGGATATAAAATAGAATTGAAGTCCCCCACCACTAATAAAGGAAGAGAGTTGGCAAAAGTGAACTGCAAAATGTCATTCCAAAGTTGTTGTCTCACATTTCCATCATTGCTACCATACACAAACCTCACAACAAATTTTAAGCCCCTGCAAGTAGTCACCTCAACAAACATAATTTGAGAAGAAGAGATAAGAGTAGTTATCTGAACTGCCAAAGGATCCCAACCAACCCAAATACGACCAGAATCGTTATGAAAATAATTATCAACAAACTTCCAGTTGGGGTTAATAACCCTTCTTATTTTATATTTATTAAGACACTGAACATGAGTCTCTACAATTCCTAGAATAGATAAATTATTCTGCCTAATTAAATTTCTAACTTCTACTTGTTTTAGGGGGTCATTCAACCCCCTAATATTCCAATTACCAAGTTTAAACATCATTATCCACTAGAGGTTTAGGCTTTCTACCTCTAGCAGATTTCTTTAAATCTGTACCTTTAAGATGGATACTCCTCACAACTTGGTGTTTCTTTGCAGATAAATCCTTAGCTTTACTACCAACAGAAACCGTTCGATGTTGGTTCGCCATATTAGGGTCCAGGTTTTCAGCAGCTGAAACATTAATACCAGAGCAGCCTCCACTATTCATCTCCTCAAAGGATTTAGAAGCATCCATGAAGACCTCAAAAGCGTTTTTTGTAGGAACATTAGTCTCAACTCCAGTACCAGAATTAGAAGCAGGAATAGAAGAATCTTGAGTACCATCAACTCAATAACAAAAGGAGTGACCTCATGGAAAACTTGGCCCTCATTGACACCAACAATGTTATCAAGCATAACTTCCTCTACTACAACCTCCTCAACAACATTAGCTACAGGATGAACCACAGAGTTAGTCCCTTTATCATTGTTTACAACCTTCTTAACCCATTCAGTTCTTTGAGGTTTAGCAGTTACATTAGGCTTCTCAGGTGTAAGCTCCTTTTGTATATTAGAACACTTAGCATCAGAATGACCAAAGGTCTGACATCTTGAGCATTTAGGAGGTTTCCAAGAGCATTCAACAGCTACCTGAAAAGCTTCGTTTCCATCTATTACAACTGGAATCTCACTAGGGAAATCACAGGAAGTATCTATCTCCACACAGACTCTTGCAAAATTCATCCTAGATCTTTCAAGAGTTTTCTTGTCAGTCATTAAAGGAATCCCCAAATAACTAGGAATAATACCAATACCCTTTTGATTCCACATAAACAGAGGGATCTTCCTCAAAGTAAACCACACAGGGATAGTCTTTAAATATTCAACCATTTGTTCAACTAAAGGAGACCATGGTCTAATCATGAAGAGTCTACTAGCTATATAGACATGACCAGTCTCAAGAACAGTTTGTCTATCTTCATCATTATTAAATTCAAAAACAAAAGTTGAATCACTATGTAAAGTCATCTTGACATCTCCTTTCAATCACCATATCCTCTTCAAAGAATTTTTAACAAAATAAAAAGGTAAACGACGACCAACAAAAGCCCCAACAACCAATTTCTCAACCTGTTTAATATCATCTTCAAAATCAGACAAAGAGGCCACAGATGCTTTCTTACCATTTACAATTTGTGGATCACGGTAAGCAATCGGTTCCTCCTTCTTCAAGGGTAAAGCAGAATTCGATTTAGCTGCCATATCAGCCCAAGAACTCTTCGGAAATCCAGACACAGGGTTAGCATATGAGCCATTCTCCATCACCACATGCCTATTAGTCAGGGGAGGAAAGTTCTCCACAGACATATTCATAGCACCAACACGCAAATTACCTCCCTGAGAAGAACCCTCTGACGCCTTGGGAGCAGATGAAAGAGGTGGAGAGGGGACGAAGCAGGAAACTGAGGCACCACCTGACGGCGGTGCCATGAGAACCAACGGGAAGAAGAAGAAAAGAGAAAGTCAAAACCTAATCACCCTAGTCAAACTGCAACGGCCACAGTCAAGAAAGAGAGAGAGAGTATAGGTATTGGTTTCAGCCGTTAACGTTAAGACGAAATGACTTCATAAAAATTATGATGTGCCACCCCGACCATTGGCTGCACCTGAGAAATTCCTTTTCGACTTGATTATTTTTGGTCAACTAAGTGTTTGCAGCCCATCCAATATTTGTTTTCCCCAGTAATGCTACATAGACGGCCTCCATAGACCCTAATTAGCAATTCAAATTTCGTCAAATGTAATGGCTAATGTACGAGAATTATTTGAATTCGCAAAAGTAAAATTTTGTTAAAAATCCGGTCAGCGATTCATTAGTCGGCAATAATTTAGAACAGAATATGTACTTGTATAATTTGTTTTAGAGATATGTATTCGACATACAAAACTCGGTTGTATCAAACAATTCTCCGTTTTAAAATAATAGGCAGGTTTGTGTGTAAATTTGCACATAAACAAGCCTATTATTTTGAAATGGAGGAATACATTTTTAGCTTTATATAATATTGTAATAGCAGGAAATCCCACACTACACCCCTTACAAGAATTTATACAATCAAATCATTTTTAGATCAACAATCATATTTTTTATTGATTAATCTCACCAATCTTACAAGATAGAAAGGAAATAAAGCTAAGGAATTAAAAACCGCTCTGGACTTTCTCTATCCTAATGACTTGCTTAACACTCGAAAAAAATCTCCCTTCCCTTACGCATGTTCAACTCTTTATATAGGGGATTACATAGTGGATGACAGCTAATCTGTCCTTTATTTTAGGATATGACTTGCGATACTCTCGCAAGAGTTCTATTGTTAATCTTCGCAAATACTCTAATCATCGCAGAGTCATCACACTTTTCTCATATTTATGCCATCGTCATCTGTCAAGTCACTCTTCAAATCATTCTGCGACGCTCGCAAAGTGTTGTTGACTAAACTTCGAAAATATGTCCTTCCTGCGATATTCTGATCATACATCTTGCCTCTTCTCATGTCTTCTCTGCGAAGGAGAGAATTCCATGAGAAACCCTTCTTCAAATTGCCGCAACCGTTCATCTTTTCACATTCTTCTGTACTGACACGATTCTGCATTTTGCGTGAACTTTGTTACACGTATCTTTTCTTCCATCCATCTCTTGTCACGTCTTTTTCAACCGCTGCTTTTTAACCACTCACGTCCACTCTTCACATTAAATACACTTATCCTCTCGAGAATTTCTACTCTCTATGTATATTCTCTCTATTCTTCTCTTCTCTTCTTTTTGCTTTCTTCTCTGCTTCTCTGCAATTTTACTGTTCTTCCGCAAATTCCGCTTTTGCTACTGTAAATTTTTCGTGATTCTTCTTCTTTTGATTTTTATTTTATTCTTCATTCCCATACCAAAAATGCCTCCGACCGGTCGTAAGAATGAGATTGCCTTTGAAGAAATTCAAAAGGAACTTAAAACCAGAGGTTTTGATTTATCTCCCATTCCTGATCAAAACCCTAAATCTGAACTTTCTATTAGTTTATTTTCTGATCATCCTTGCAATCATGAAAAGACCATAGTCTCGTTAGGCCAGCTTCTCGCTGGTCTTCCTATTCCCCTTTATGATCCTGAACTTCCCTTATTCTATGAAATTATTTCTCATGCGAAGTTCTCGCGAGCAACATATCAACTGAGTGAAGACTGCATTCGCTTAATGCTCGAGTTTGCGAATCGTGGTGCTGGTAAGGGATCTCTTTACCCCTCAAAAATTAAGAATCCTAAGTTTGCTGATGTTGCAATTATTCCCGCGAAATATACCGTAGAAAATTTCTTTGCGAATTATGAGATAATTCCCATGAAAAGAGATAGCACTTGCTGGGGCATTCGCTTGGAGAAAAAGGATGATGTTGTTGATGACAAGGTACTAATGCAAGACACTGATTGGCATCCCGACAAAAATATAACTCCACGTCATTCTAGCAATGATAAGTTGTGTATTTTACCTTTAGTCCTAAAGGGTCCATATATCTTCGGCTCTCATACTTTACCTGCGAACTTCGCAACATACCAACCATGGGTATTTAGATGGCCTGAGAGGGAAGCAGAGGTATATTTCCACACTTTGCTTGCTTGAATTGTTGTCTTTTTACTCTTATATATAATTTTGCTGACCACTCCAATGTTTTCACTTGAGAAATTATCAGATTGAAAGGTTGAAATTAAGTTATAACAAGACTGGGAAAATCAGCACTTTATCAGCTCTTCGGTCATTCACAGATGAAATAAGAAATATTCTTTTATGATTCTTCACAATATATTGTTGCCTCTATTTCTTATCTTCATCTGTGTGTGTAGATGTAGGATATCGCTGAAGTGGATGAACCTGTGAAAGCTGCGAATACTAAGGGTAAAGGCAAGAGTATTTCTCGCAAAGATAAATCCGTTGCCCCTCCTTCAAAGAAACGAAAAGTTCAATCTAGCGAAGATTCTAGTGATCATAGCGATGATGATGATGTTGTTTCTTCTGCGAAGGAAGCTTGACAACCTGAGTCTTATATGGCCCAATTGTCTGACATCTTCTCTAGTACTATGCAGGGAATTGGTGATACACCTCTCACTAATGCTTGCCAATCCATAGTTGATATTTGCGATGCTCCTCTTTTAGAGAATAATGAATCTCTTCGTGGGGTTTTAAGATCTATATCTCCCAGTTTCTTACATTCACTTAATAGTTTGGTAAATTTTCATACTTACATATTTCTTATCTTTTTATTTTTATCTTGAATTGTTAATTTGTTCTGAAAATTCGCTGCATTATTTCGTAGGCTGGGAAAGCTTCTTACGCTGTTACCGTAGATTTAGAAAAAAGGCATGCGGCCGTTGAAAAGAAATATATTGAACTTCGCAAGAAGAATGAGAAATTGGAGGCTGAAAGTGTTAGTCTTTGCGAGAAGAACAACCAATTGGAATCTGAGACTGCTAATCTTCGTGAAAAGAACAACCAGTTGGAATCTGAATCTGCTGTCCAAAAGAATAAGATCTCTGGCCTCCAAAATGCCAATAAGCAACTCTATGGTATATAACTTTTTTATCCTTTTTCTTTATTTCATTTTCTCATTATCTTTTCTTATATGGTTCACCATTTCGCAGAAGTTTATTGTCTTTCTGATGAGGCTATTCTTCTTCACACATTTCCCAATCTTATGGATGATGATACTCTTCTTGAACACCTAAATACCTATAAATAGTTTTTAAAATGGTAGGATTGAATCTCTTCCCATAGATGAACTCAGATCCAAACTTTGTTTCTTAGAAGTTGATTGTAGATCTGCCTTGACTATGGCTAATAAGTTTAAACGTTTCTTCCATAATTCCAAAGAAGAAATCAATAGGTTAAGAACCAAATATAGTGATCTCATAGATGAAAAAGATCGTATTTCTCTTCAAGGTGCTCAAACTTTAGCGAAATTCCAAGAAACTCTTCTTGAGGTCCAAATTGAAATAGATGACCTCAAATATAGAAATGTTGTGCTCTGCGAGAGAGAGAACCAAACTCGCTCCCGTCTTCTCATAAATGATGATGATGAATTTGCTTGGGCTGCGAAAGTTCTAGATAACGCCAGAAGTAACTTAGGTGTAAATGTTAGTCTTCAAACTGAGCAAACAAACTTGATTAGAGATATGATCTCTAATAGAGAAGGTTGTTAACTGTTCTTCCTTATTTAGTTGTTTGCTTTTTTCATAAACCACTATCTGGTTGTTGACTTATACGTTTGCAGAATCTGAAGAGAGATATCGCAAGAGAATTGATGAGCTTGAGAATGATAAGGCGAAGCTCACAAAAGATCTTTCTTCTCATAATGAGAAATATTCAAGATTGAAAACTCAAATGAAGATCACTATTGCAAATTTTGGGAATGACGCAATTTCTTTTCGCAATGACACCATTAAGGAGATTTGCGACGACAACAAGATTCCTCACTCCAAATACCCTCGTCTCTTAGATAAAATTCCATAAAATACTCCTTCTCTAGTAATCTTTGATGGTGAAGCTGATGAAGAAGAAGAGTTTGATGAAGAATCTGATGAAGATAAGGGAGAAAGCTCTAGTGAAGAATCTGATGGAGACAAGGAAGAATCAAGCAAGAAAAAGATTTCGTTTCTTTGTCCGATTTTTTGTAAAACTTGTACATTCGTTATCTGATCTTCTATTCTTGTAATCTATCATTGTGATTTTCTCTTCAATATAAGCTCTACTTCTCTTGTTTCATCCTGCATGTGTTAGAAAAACTTTTCTCTCTTGCAACATGATTGACCAAAATACAGTTAACTTTTTATACGTAAATCTATCATTTGAAAACAAATAACATTTAACTCATTCTATGCATTCCCATACTTGCCTCTGTTATTTTTTTTCAAATGAGTGATTGAGCAAGCTACCTCTGTTTAGTAAAATAATTTGCGATAAAATCGCAATTATATCTGCATAATCTCGCAATCATAAATTGTTCGAAAATCGCAATCATCTCTGCATAATTTCGCAATCATAAATTGTTAGAAAATCGCAATTACCTCTGCATAATTTCGCAATCATAAATTGTTAGATTGCATTCGTTCTTGTATTCTGATGTGGTCTTATTTTGCCTTCCTAAATAAAGGTCTTATTTTGCCATCTTTTTTCATTGCAACAAAATCGCAGGACGTCTCTACATTTTCATGTAGAAACCCATTGATCTTGCCTTAACTTTTTGTTTTTTGTATTTTTGCTGCGACAATATGACAGGCCTAGATTTTCTTGCGAAACTAAAACCCCATGATATTTCCGTCTTGCGACGAAATCGCAGGATATTTCTACACCTTCATGTATAAACCCATTAATCTCGTCTTAACTTCTCTTTTGTATTATTGCCTCTTCAGTACTGTTGCACAAATATGACAAGTCTTAATACTCATGTGAGTAAAGAGCCTCATGAAATTTGTGTCTTAAGATACTTATCAGCTCCCTAATGGATGGTGCTGCCCTTATCTTCCCCATGGTTTCCCTTTCAAGGAGACGTACTTCTGCCATACAATACTAGCTCCTCCCATCCAGTTGTGTTCGCAGTCTCTTATCCCTTTTTTCTATATGGCTTATGGTTACGAGACTGCACCCTAAGTGGGGTTTTCTTCGGGCCGAGTGCATCATATCCAAGACTTGCTAACAATGGTCAGGGTAGTTTCATACGCCCCGGGCACTCTTGGATCAACCGTGTACCTCGACGCCTTGGTCATACTCTACACCCCTTAGGAGAGCTCTTATTACCTTAGTCTCCCAACTCAAGTCATATGCTCAAGTTGCGAATCCAAGGTGTCTCTCCTGGATGGGCTTTCATTGACCCCAAATCTCCATGACTCAGGTTCCATCAGCGGTGTAACCTTATCGCTGAGCCATGCAACAGATACATGGTAGGCTCGGAAAGATACCTACTATTGTATAAACTGCAAGTGCACAGTGTCGACAAGCAACACAGGGCAAGCACAGGTCGAACCACAGAGACTTGGAGAGTGTAGAAGTTGATTCTAAATCCTGATTCAGAGAGTAACCAAAAGGGGTTTGTTTTTGTCGATACGACGATATGATTTTCAAGTGACTGAAATAATAAAAGTAAAAGATGCAAATAGCAAGATATGTAAACAATGATAATATGGATACTAGGGTATTCAAATCCACCAATAACCTATGATATGCATTCAACTTGTAATATTATTCTTGTCCTTATAGTAGATTCAAGTCTACCGTATAACTAAGGTGTTTCTCCAATGGATAATTTAATCACAACTAAAGTATTTCTCCAAAGCATTAATTGTCTAATTAAGCACAACTAATCTAAAGATCAATATTTGGTTAAGCATGAGTTGTAGCATAATCAACATAGAGATATTCTAACTACAATGGATACATGGCATACATTGTGAGAGCAAGATGTTGAAAAACTTGGATTAAATTATATCTTTAAACAATTCTAAACTTTCAAGAACAAGATACAAGATATGAATACATACCAATGAGATTAGGGCTTCATCTAAACCCTAGTAAATGAAACTAGAACATGAAGAACATTACAACAAAACTTAAATTTGATAAACTAACATGAACAAGCTATTCTTGGATGAGTTTTCAACACAACAACCCTCTCTATTTATACACAAAAATTCTCTCTCACTTGGATTCGAATTTTGGCAATTATTTACTCAACAAAACATGTTTTCTCACTTGATGGATGTTTTGGAATACAATGGGGTGAGGTGGATGTTTTGGAATCCAATGGTGGTGAGGTGGATGTTTTGGAATCCAATGGGGTGAGGTGGATGTTTTGGAATCCAATGGGGTGAGGTGGATGTTTTGGAATCCAATGGTGGTGAGGTGGATGTTTTGGAATCCAATGGTGGTGAGGTGGAAATGGATTTGGGTCTTGGGTTTTTGGATCATGGGTTTTGGATTATGGGTAGTTTAATCCCATGTATTGTAAACAGGTTGCCACTAATGCGCGAACGGGTTGCAACACTTCCAACTTTCTTCTCTTTTGTCTTCTCAATTCTTCCAAGCTTTATTTAGTACTTAAAAACACAAAATTAATTAATACAAATATTTATTCTTGAAGATGGTAAAAATGCAGAATTTGGGATAATATATGACTTTGAAGCGCGAAAGATGAGTTAAGTGCCAATGAAAAGGTGTATGAATATGCAATATTTGGCACTCATCAATACCCCCTTGTATGACGTACTTTAGGTCTTACATTCACCTCTTACGAAATTTTATTCGCGAATTAGGGTGTACGCCATAAAGGTTCGTCCCATTCTGAATATTATTCTTTTACATTTCAGCTCTGTTGTAATTTCTCAATCTCATTTTTGTCATTAAGTAAAATATATTTTTGAAATTTTCGTAACAAATCAAGCATACATTTCTTTTCTTTTCTCAATATTTCTTTCATTTCACAGTTTAAATTTTTTACCTTTGTTGTTTTCTGCTTCTGTTCTTTTGGTAACTTTCGCTACAGTATTTGCTTCTGCGACATTTTTGCCACTTGTTGTGTATTCAATAGTGTGTAACTTAAAGTTACACATCTATATGACATGTGTAATAAGAAGTTACACATACATATGGCAAGTGTATCCACAAGTTACACATGTGTAGTCAACAGTTACACAACAGAAAAAAATATACAAAAAATACATCTATCGCATTAATATTAATTTACAATAATAACTCTGTTTACCAGCTATAGTAATCGGTTGTTACTGAACACAATAAATGAGTTAAAACACTATAAATAATCCACTGAAACCTATACTAGAAGTTTTGCCTTTCTTTCTTGTCTTCCTCATTCCAAAATGCTTGCATATCTGCAACGAAATAAACATCCATGGATTAGGTTGGATGAATAAAAAGCAAAAAAAAAAAATATTATAGGAGAATTGTAAGGCAAAATTATAGAACATAGATCACAGAAAATACGCATGATAACCCATCTTAGCATGTGTAACTTGGAGTTACACATGCATCTATCATGTGTAATTGACAGTTACACATGCATATGACTTGGATACCTAGCATCTGTCCAGTGTAAATAGGAGTTACACATGCATATAATATGTGTAACTGAGAGTTACAGATGCACCTGACGTGTGTAACTAAGAGTTACACATCCATAAAAGATTGTGTAACTGGCATGCGTAATTTTTTGGTTACAAGGTTTGTTCATAATTGGCATGTGTAACTAGAAGATACTCATGCATCTGTCTAGTGTAATTCAGAGTTACACATGCATCCTACTAATGTAATTAGGAGTTACACAAGAACATAACATGTGTAACTAGAAGTTACACATGCATCCTACTTGTGTAATGTGAATAAATGCGCAGTTTAGACATAGAATTTGAAACTAAAAACAATAAGAAAGGGATCTAAAAAGTTGTACCAGCAAGAAAGAAATGTCGTCTTCCCCTTCCCATTTTCAACAAGCATAACTACAATCTGAGGATCAACAAACTCTCCATCCATGATATGAATCTCAAATTTTCCTATCTGCGATACGAAGTTAACGTCAAAAGATGAGGAGTCATATAGAACAATTGTAAGGAAAAATTATAGAACAAAGATCACAGAAAAGTTAATGATAACCTATATTATCATGTGTAACTGGGAGTTACACATGCATCTGTCATGTGTAATTTACAGTTACACATGCATATGACTTGCATACGTACCATGCATAATTTTTTGGTTGCAACTTTGTTCATTTTATCATGTGTAACTAGGAGTTACACATGCATATGTCTACTGTAAATAGGAGTTACACATGAATATATCATGTGTAACTGAGAGTTACAGATGCACCTGACTTGTGTAACTGAGAGTTACACATCTATATAAAAGCATACATTTTCAATTATAAAAGATCTAAGAATCATCACTTCTCACCTCGTTATTCAAGAGTCTCAATGACACCAGCAATCACCTTAAATCCTTGAGAAACAGAGATGTAAGAAAAAAGTTAGTCCTCAATACATTTCTCTTCTACCAAATTCTTAATCAGTATGTGTAAGTAAAAGTTACACATCTAATTAGCATGTGTAACTAAAAATTACACATCTATTTAGCATGTGTAACTAGAAGTTACATATTTATTTAGCTTGTGTAACTAAAAGTTACACATCTAGTTAGCATGTGTAACTAATAGTTACACATCCAAAAAAGGTCAGATAACTTACAACAAATAGACATTTCTCTTCCTAATCCCTTTTACAAATAGACATTTCTCCTAATTAAAAGGTTTTGTACTACCAAAGTTAGCAATAAAGTGATGATTTTTTAGCCTAGAAACTGTTGATAGCTGCAGCAACACATATTTACAAAAAAATCTATCCTAATATGAACCCAAATAAAAATCTAAGAGAGAATCACAACAAAATAATTAACATCTAAAAACATAATAAACAAATCTTTGCTTACCCTCACAAAGTGAGCAAAGTCTTGCAGGGCCTAACAGCAGGACACAAGCAGAGTCTTGTAAGGCCTAACAGCAGGACAAGGTCAAGGACCGGGAACTTCCGCTTTACATGGTACTGGTTGGTTGATGTGCGTACAAATCACAAGGTTTAAGACTTCTCACTGACACATGTAACGCATAAAGGAATCCCAAGAAAATGAAACACATTTTCACATGTAGATCAACAATATATTAGTACATAACTAGGCTACTGAGAGTAAAATACCTCA
Source organism: Papaver bracteatum (assembly GCA_023529315.1). Lineage (NCBI taxonomy): Eukaryota > Viridiplantae > Streptophyta > Magnoliopsida > Ranunculales > Papaveraceae > Papaver > Papaver bracteatum. Next base: position 316,020 of record JAJJWX010002920.1, read on the forward strand.
TCTTCGTCAGAATTAGAATCAGATTCATTAGAATCATCCTCATCATCATCCTTGAGGTCAACAACCTTCACTTTGTTAGTTGCAGAAGCATCAGGTTTGGCAGCCTTTCCATTCTCCTTAATGTCAACAGGTAAATCCTCAACAGGAATATCATCATCATCAGAATCAGTAGGAAAACCACCTTCATCATCAGATTCTGAAAGGATATACATATATCCAGTGAAGTAGATGCTTCCATTCTTTGAGATGTGGGATAGCTTAAATTCCTTCTCTTTTAATAGAATATAACAGGATATACTTCCTGCAAAGTAATAGAATATAAGTTATTTCCTGCAAATTCCTTCTCTTTTAACAGGATATACTTCCTGCAAAGTAATAGAATATAAGTTATTTCCATCAACTGGCAGCTTCGCTTTTATTGCTTTTCTAAATCAATCAAATCCATTTTTCCCTCCTATTAAACATGACTCAAACTAAAACTATAAGAACCGAAAAGGTTTGATGGAGCAAATTAAACTCACAAACTAACAAATGTGGTTTGCAATCTTTTCTAATAATCATGATTACCAGAACTACTCCGACAGCAAAACAAATCACAGCAAACTAAGATTAACAAATGCAACATTGCAAAATATTCAATTGCAACTGGAAGTTGCAGAAATGAAAATGAGCAAGAAATTCTTACTGTTCATACTCCTCGTGATGTTCTTCATCTTCGTACTCACCATCTTCTTCATCATCAACAGTTGCATCTTGGTATTGCTGATACTATGAGACCAAATCGTTCATGTTTCTCTCAGCTTCAGTGAATTCCATCTCATCCATACCTTCACCAGTGTACCAATGCAAGAAATATTTTCTCCTAAACATGGCAGTAAACTGTTCACTAACACGACGGAACATTTCTTGGATGGAAGTGGAATTACCAATAAAATTTGAAGCCATCTTATGACCAGAGGGTGGTATGTCACAAACAATCGACTTAACAATGTTTGGAATCCATTCGACGAAGTAAGATGAGTTCTTGTTTTGAACATTCATTATTTGCTCATCCACTTCATTGATACTCATTTTGCCACGGAACATAGCAGAAGCTGTTAAGTAACGTCCGTGCCTGGGGTCAGCATCACACATCATGTTCTTTGATTCCCACATCTGCTGGGTTAGCTCAGGTACACTTAGTGTTGCGTATTAATGAGATCCGCGGGATGTAAGGGGAGCAAATCCAACCATGAAAAAGTGAAGACGAGGGAATGGAATCAAGTTAATAGCAAGCTTCCGCAGATCAGAGTTCAATTGGCCTAGAAATCTCAAAGAGCAGGTTACCCCAGACATTGTTGCGGATATCAAATGGTTCAAATATCCAACTGTTAAATCAATCACAAACAAACACCACACAGTAACAATCAGTTTATGTCTATTATGACATACATTACAGTCTGTTTGGTTGAAAGAATTCAATGAAGTTGAAATCTAATTTATGTAACACGATTCTAAAAAAATAAAAAAATAATGTTTGGTTGAGTTAATTCAAAACAATTTTGCAGCATATTTCCTAAGAACTGAATTACATGGACTTCAATTCCCTAAACCAAACACTGTGTAAATGAAAACAAACTAGTATACAAAGGATGAAGGTTGAGAGAGAATGCTTACAGCTAGGAGTAGTGAGCTTAAGAGTTCTGAAGCAGATATCGTAAAGAGCTTCATTATCAAGAACCATACACTCATAAGCATTCTCAACAAGTTGATGAATAGATAATGTAGCATTGTAAGGCTCAACCACGGTGTCAGAGACCTTAGGTGATGGGAAAACAGAAAAAGTAAGCATCATTCTATCAGGGTATTCTTCTCTTATCTTTGAAATCAGTAGAGTTCCCATTCCTGATCCAGTTGCTCCTCCCAATGAATGACATACTTTGAATCCTACAGTACAGATCAATCAAGCCACATAATAAATCATTAAATAAATCAACAGATAAAGATTAATAACCCCTACAACTAAAATCACTTAATGGAAGTACTGTGACAAGAGAAAATGAAATTAACTTACCTTATACTTCGTTTGCTGATGATCCGTGTTGAGGTTGCAGAGATTTGAAGTTCGCCAATGAATTTTGCTAAAACCTAGATTCAAACGAAGAATCAATCAAATCAACTAAGCCTGATTTGTGAAGTAACTGATGATAAGTTGTTAGATCTATAAATTTAGGTTCTTCGATTGATTTTGCTCTAGATCTGCTCAACACTGATATGATTCTTCTCAGATTTAGGTTCGTTGAAGGAACCCTAATTTTTTCAGAGCTGAGACGGGAGAGAGAGAGAAGTGAGAGAAAGTGAAAATGAAACTGGAAACGAAACCTATAGCCTATTTCATTACCTATATATATACTAAAGGGCATTTTTGGTATTACGAATTTTCCTCAAACCCTAAACTTTATTACCAAGCCCTAAAATCTAAAATTCTGGGCCTAAAAATATTAAAAAGTGAAAGTATGGAGTTGATAGGGGAGGATCCATTTAGTGGGGCTTATATATATTAAACCCATATAGTAGGGGGATTCTAGTATTTTTCACTTTTCCCTCTAGGTTTATTGGCAGTACCATTAAAACCATAGATTTTATAGGTTAAAGGTACCAAATCCTCATCTCTGCCTCCCATATTTTTATAAGTATGATATAACAGGATATCCACAGAACTCCCCGTATCAATTAAAACTCTATTGATTACCCATGAATCTTAGGCCTCATCATCCTCATCCTCATCTTCCTCTCCATCTTTTCTTTGTTTTGGGTTTATCTCTAGGCTTACCACTAATGGATTTTCATGCATATCTCCAGGCTCAGGTACTTCTTGTGCAGTGAAAGAAATAGTCTGTTTTTGCCACTATTCTAGTGGCGAAGCTTTCGCAATATTCATTACTTCTCTCCCATCAGCATCTCTTGTGAAAACTCTGCTTAGGACATTGTCATGGAAATCTTCGATTGTTTTGTATGAATGTACAATAGAGTTATAAAACAGATTTTTTGCCTTCGCTCCAACTTCTATGACAAATGTTTTTCCTCCTTTTGGTGCATTAACTCTGTGAATTTCTGGTAGTGGTGGTAAGAGTTGAGATTGAGGGTGCCCTATTAGGAAATGATTTAATTTTCCCTGGTCTATCATTCTGAGAAAGATTCTCTTTACATTCCTGCAATCATATGTGGAATGTCCATGAAAGTGATGATAAGAGCAAAATTCTTGACTTCTGTTGTAGTTGCAGAATAACCTACAACTACACCCTCAGTAGAATTTGTGAAACTTAAGAAGAACTTGATGATAAATGACAATTTTCTTATTAATTCTCTCAATTGATTACAAAGAAGTATCTAAATGGAACTAGAATAGTTACCACTTTCTCTATTCTCTTTCCTAAGATATTTTCTAACACTCATTAAAAGAACCTCTCGAATTTTACATTTGAACTCCTATTTATAGTAAAATTTGTACAACTGTATATGTGTTGCGAAGTATCGCAACATATCTTCGCAAGATTATTTTATGATCGCAAATCTTCCATGCTTCCCCGTGCTTCCTCTATCATAGCATTGTTTCGTAGCTCTTTCCTCTTATATTTATTACGATGTTCGTAAGCTAATGCCTTGCGATATTCGTTACCTACATCTTGCCTCTTCTCATGTCAATTCTACGAAGAAGGAATGTCATGAGAACCTCTATTCTCGTAAATTTAATATAGTTATCACCACCTGTTAGATTCGCAACACGTATTTTTCTCTTTTATTAAATTTTTGACACGTTGTTTCGTAACCGCCCTTCTCAACTGTTCACATCTAATCACATTAATGAATTTTTTCCTTCGTCAAACTCTCTCTATTTTTATAAATACTATCTTTAATTCTTCTTTTTACTCTTTTATTCTATTCATCTTCTTAATCATATCTGCTTCTATAATTTCTTCCTTTTTTCTTCTATTGCGATTTCTTATCTCTTTCACCTCTTTTCCTTTCTGTTTTCGATCTCTTACCCAATGGCTCCAAAGAAGAAAACTATTGAACAAATTAATGCAGAGCTTGCTGATATGAACCTCATTCTTTCTGAAATTGATGGTCATGACAATAAATCTTCTCTCTGTATGGAGCTCTTTACTGATCTTTCTTGGAATGATCGGAAAGTTTTAATCTCACGAGGTCAAATCCTCGCAGGTCTTCCTCTTACTCTTTACGATGTCAATCTTCCTTTATTCTATGAAATTATTTCCCACCCCAATTTTTCATGTGCCATTTATCAACTGAATGGTGATTGCATTCGAATTCTGGTTGAATTCGCAACTCGTGCTGCTACTGGAAGATCTTTGTATTCAGTTGATCTTAGGAAACCTGGATTTCGAGATATGGAGATTATCGCTGCGGACTATACAGTTGAGGGTTTCTTTAGGAATTACACATTAATTCTTGCGAGGAAGGAAGATAAACGTTGGGGTGTTCGTCTTCATCGTAAAGCTAATATCGCAACAGATGACCTTTTCATGCACGACATTGATTATGCCTCGGGAAATAATAAAACACCTCGTCGTTCTAATGATGAAGATTGGTATAATTACCCTTTAGCATTATCAGGTTCTTATATTTCTGGGATAGTAGATCTTCCTGCGAACCTTCATGATCGCAATTATCAACCTTGGGTCTTTTCTTGGCTTAGCAAAGATAAAAATGTATGTATCTCCATATCCTTATCTTCTTGTTACTCTTCAATTTATTTTCAAATGAGGTAAGAAACACTCTTATATGCTTTTTTAAACAATATATTGTTGCCTCTATTTCTTATCGTTATTTGAATTTGAAGGTTCTTCCTGATCTTCCTGAGGTTGTTGCGGGTGAGAATAAGAATTCTACTTCTTCCAAAAGGTTAACTGCGAGACAAAAAACACTTCGCTCTGCGAAGGAGACTCAAACTTCTGGTAGTCAAGATGATGCTCTTCGCAAAGGAAAAAGGAAACTTGAGGATGTTGCTTATGAGAGGAAGAAAAAGAAGAAACTCTCAACCAATGCTTATTCCAATGTGATCTCTTCTAGTAAAGATGTTGACGAAGATCAAAGTGATGAAGATGAAAAATTTCCTGAGAAGGACTTTAATTCTAATTCTGATACCCTTTCTGATAAAGGAGATGATGATGATGATACTGATGAAGGTGAAGATGAAGATTATAGCAACGTGGAAACTTTTGATTCAGCAATGGTTCGAGTATCTGAGGCTTTTATTCATTCTTCTCGTGGGTTAGGAAACTCTCCTACTGCGAATGCTCGTAAGCTTATTGCGAAGGCTTTCAAAGTTCTTACTGTACTCAATAACAACTCTCTTAATGGAATTTCAAGATTTGTCCCACCTGCTACATTATATGCTTTAGGGAGTATGGTAAGTTTCTTTTCTATTCCTTGTTTGTTTCCCTTATTTCATTAATTTCTAACCCTTTTTATTTGTTCAGGTTGGAAGAGTCACTAATTTGAAGCTTTCGAATGGGAAAGACGTCATTCCATTGCTGAGAAGAAAACTTTAAGCCGTTGTAAGAAGTTAGAGATTGAAAATTCAAAACTTCGTCAGAAGGTAGAGGACTTAAGTATTGATAATGCATAATTAACATCTCGTCACGGAGATAATCCACAATCTGCGAGCATCGCAACTGAAAATTCTTCTCTTCTTGAGGAGAATCATCAACTAAAGCTTGAAAACTCTTCTCTTCGTAATGATAAGAAGCAATTAAAAGGTAAATTCTTCATAATAGTAAGTATTTTGATTACTTTTCCTTCGTAACTTGCTAACCAATTCCTTAATTTCTTCCCTTGCTGCAGAAAATTATGCAAAGATGAATAATGATCTGGAAACTATTCTTGCCAGTCGTAATCAGAAGATTTCTGATTTAAAATCTCAACTTCTAATTTCCCAGAACAACCATAGCTTATATGTGAAGCGTTTCCGAGCTAAGATGACTCGCAAGATTTGTGAAGACAATCAAATTCCTCTCAAGAAGTACCAGACGCTCCTTTCTGAAAAAATTCCTAAGGATACTCCATATCTGGAAATCTCCGATAGTGAAGTTGAAGATGATTTCTCTGAAGAAGAAAAAGAAGATCATTTTGATGGGAATAAATCACCCGAAAAATAGATTTATTCTTTTTTTTTGTATATCTGCTCTAGTTCTTTTCATATTGTCTGTTTGAACACAATACTTTCTTCTTTCCTGCACTCTTGACCAACCAACAATTTCTTTTGAAGCTTAACTAGTATTAATGCCTTAATTTTGTGATGATGAATTGACCTTTCTTTGATTGAGTGCTTCCCTTATTCGCATAACTTGATCATGTGGAGAGAAATAATATATCTTAAAGACTCATCTTAATATTTCCTTTCCCCCTATTATTGTTCTTCAGATGATCAAACATTGTTGGAAGTATTAGAATATCTGCCTCAATTTAATTTGCGCAGCTTCAGCTTGTTACGATTGTGAATAAGAAATCTTCCCTTTAAAATATACGAAATACGAGGTATGAAATATCCTAAGAAATATGAAGTATGAAATATCCTTAAGAAGTATAAGAAATATAAAATATCTTTGAAAAAGTATTAGAAGTATTCAATCCGTGAAGAATTATTCAATGTATGAAGAAGTATAAGAAGTATTTAATCTGTGAAGAATTCTTCAATGTATGAATAAGTACAAGAAGTATTTAATCTTCGCAATATTTAATAAATGAGAAATATCCATTGAAGAAGTATAATAAATATGAGACATTCTTGAAGAATTATAAGAAGTATTCAAGTTGTGGAGAAATATTCCATGTGTGAAGAAATATAAGAAGTATGTAATCCTCGTAAAATTTAATGAATATGAACTATCTGTTCTTGATTGCGAGTAAAATCGCATCTTTTTTTATATCTTCGTGATATATATTCTTGTAAAAATTCTTCAATGATATCGACGGAATTGCCTTCTTTGTCAGAACTTCATGATATATATTCTTGTAAAAATTCTTCAATGATATTGATAGAATAATTTTCATTAATTGCTGTGGTCTTATCATGCCTTCCTAAGTAAAGGTCTTATTTTGCCACCTATTTTGTGATAATATTTTTGTATTTGCGATAATATGACAAGTCTGAACATTCTTGCGAATATACAACCTCGTGACATTATCGTCTTACGATGAAATCTCAGGACATTTTTACACTTTCATGTAATAACCCATTGATCTCATCTTAACTTCTTTGTTATGTTCTGCGAGTTCTCCTTTTTTTTTTTTTTTTTTTTTTTAGAATGCTAGCAGAAATTTAGTTGTTGCACAAATATGACAAGCCTTCATGTTTTTGCAAACCAAAAGCCTCGTGACATTTGCGTCTTATAGCACGTATCAGCTCCCTAATGGAGGGTGCTGCCCTTTATCTTCCCCTTGGTTTCCCCTTCAAGGAAGCGTACATCTACCATACAAGGTTAGCTCTTCCCATCCGGTTCTGCAAACAACCAGCTTTTGCTCGCAACCTCTTATCTTTTTTTCCTATAAGGCTTATAGTTACGAGCTTGCACCCTATGGGGTATCTTTGGGCCAAGTGCATCATTTGCCAAGACTTGTCAAAAATGGCAGATGTGCTTAAATCCCACCCGACACTCTTGACTCAACCGTGTACCTCGGCACCTTGATCGTTTTCTGCACTTCTTGGGAAAGACAGTATGCCTTAGTCGCCCAACCTAAATCATGTTACATCGCATAATATCGCGTAATGTCGCAAGATTAGGTGATAATCCAAGGTGTCTAACCCGGATAGGTACCCCGTTATTGGGTTGTACCCCGTAAAAGTTTCATGTACTCAGGCTCCTTGGTGGTGTTCCGGTGTCCCTGAGCCATGCTTATAGGTACCCCCTTAAATGACGTACTTTAGGACTTTGCCTCTTACGAAATGTTGCTTCGCGAACTAGGGTGTACGCCACAAAGGTTTGCCTGTGTAATATTTCTGCGGCTTTCTTTCTTTTTTGAAAGCTGATCACAGATTGCGGTCTTTTATTCGAAAATTGATGTGTGCGTCTTTCTTTAATGAAAGTTAATCGCAATAAAAATTTTGAAATTCGTAACTTGTGCAAATTTCCTGCGAGAAAACAATATTCGTAAAATTTATCATGAGTTTTATGGATAATACCTTTTCAAATACAGTCTATTCCAAGGTCTACCAAGTCTCAAACCCATGTCTCTCCCTTCTGGATACATCAGCCGCAAAACTCATTTCAATTTCTTGTTTCTCAACGTATATCTTATTACTCTTTACGAGCAAACATATTGATTACCTTCTTGTTTCATTACCTTCTTTTTTCTTTCTTCGCAAATCACAACCCTTTGTTATCATCATAAATTTCCTGTATGATTAACATTGCAATTTTATTCTTTCATGCCTTAATCCTCTGCCATTAAATTTTCACTTCTTTTCACAGCCTTTGCTCTTTTTCTCCAACTTTCTTTTTCAGTAGTTTTTCCTTCGCAAACTTCTACCTCTGTATTGTAACATTTATTCCCTTCAGCCCAATCACCCTTGATAACTCCAACACCCTTCATATGAGGAAACTTTATGCATTGATGTAGAGTGGAAGCTACGCCTAGAATTCCATGAAGCCAGGGTCTTCCTATCAAAGCATTATACGGTGATTCGACATCAACAACGCAAAACAGAATTTCAGTTCGCATTCCACTTAAAGGAATTCACATGCTTACTTCTCCTTTAGGTTTATTAGCAGTTCCATTAAAACCATAAATCCTATAGGTAGAAGGTATTAGATCTGCGTCTTCCCCCCCCCCCCATAGTTTTGTAAGCAGAATAGAAGAGGATATTGACAGAACTTCCCGTATCAATCAAAATTCTATTAAGACCAATTGATTCTTCCTCCATATCATCTTCGTTTTCTTCCATATTCATGCAAATTGCTAACCTTACTACCAATGGATTATCATGTACTTCACAACCTTCTCGAATTTCAGCAGCTTCAAAAGAAATTTCACGCTTCTTCCAATCTTCAAGTCGCGAAAGTTTTGCGATGTTCATTATTTCCTTTCCTTCACCATCCCTCGCATATACCCTGCTTAACACATTATCATGATAATCCTCTATGGTTTTATATGAGTGAACAATAGAATTACAGAAAACATTCCTTGCTTTTGATCCCACTTCTATATGTAGGGTTTCTTTTCCCTTTTCTTGTACTATGTCCTCCCTGCGAGTTATGACTGGAGCCTGTGGTAATTGTTGCGACTGTGTTTGCTTAAGTAAAAAGTGATCCAGTTTTCCTTGATCAATCATTCGCAAGATAATCCTCTTGATATTATTGCAGTTATTTGTAGAATGTCCATGAAAATGATGATACGAAAAAAATTCATGACTTCTTGGACCCATTGGTGGTTCCTTTCCCATATTCCATGGAGTTGGTATATGTTCTATCAGGATAATTGCCTGCCATATCTTTTCTACACTTGTACTCAAAGGTGGCAACTTTATTTCTTCTCTTATCATTCTTTGACCTCCTTGACCATTGTTATAATTTTGTCTATGATTCCCTTGTCCAAAATAATTTTTCCTTTGTCCCCCATAATTTTCCTGCTGTTGATCTAATCTTGGGATCTGGTTATTTCCTCCTCGATTATAGAAATTCCTCTCTCTATCATACTCTTCTTGATCTTTGCTACTCATTGCTACCATTTTTGGCTGGCTATTATTGATTTTCTTCTCTTCTGAAATTTGCGAAAAAGTTTGCGAGGATATTTGCGAAGTACCTGCTACGACATTTATTATTTTAGGAAGTAAATTTGCTCCTGTATCTTGATTGTTAGTGTTCGCTACTGGATATGACTCCATATTGTTTTGCTTTTCCTCTAATGTAATGTATTCCTCTTGCAATTCTCGTAACTCTGTCATCATTATGGAATTCTTTCTTCTGAAGATTTGAACATACAGTTGTTCACTTGCGAACATCGTATTTATGAAAGACAGAATCAAATATCTCTCATCTACGCGTCCTGCCATATCACTGCACATAGTCTTCCATCTTCTTACCAAATGCTTCAAACTTTCACCAATTCTTTGTTTTAAACCAAACACATCTTCAATACCAAGCCGTGAGGAATGATTTGTGATATATGCTCCAAGGAAAGTTGCTTGTAAATGATTAAATGATGTAATAGTGTTCTTAGGAAGTCCTTCGAACCACTTTAGAGCTTCTCCTGTTAAGCTTGATGCGAAGTACTTGCATAATACATCATCGTGATTCTCCCATTGTAACATGCATCTTATATATGATTTAATGTGTTGAATAGCACATGAAGTCCCGTCGAAGATACTGGTAAGTGTAGGCAAATTGCATTTTGGTGGAATCCCTCCCAATTGTACTTCTCTAGGAAATGGAGTCCTCGCAGCTTCTTCTATTGCTTCATCTAATTTCCTTCTATCTCCTCCTCTTCTATTGTTTATCATCCCTCTCATTTCCACTAATTCTCGAAAAATTCGTGCATTTGCCTCAGAATTCTCATCCATTGGCCTCTTCAACGCAGCCTCTCTTCTTCTACGTTCTTGCGTCTCTTCTCTTGCGATCCTTCGCATTCTATCATATTCTTCAGTAATGTTTTCATTTGTACAATTTTGCAAATATCTTCTTTCTAAATTATCACAATTGTTTTGTTGCAGAGCATCTCGAAATTCTTGTTCTTCCCTTTCTATTCTTCTCATCCTTCACATGCGAATATCAGGAATTTCTTCTTCTTCATTTCTCCTCCTTCTGTGATTTATTTCTTCTTGATTTGCCTGTATTCTGGTTCGAAATTTTGGTTCATTCCTCGCTATTTCTGTTCGTTGATTTCCAATTCTTCTATGAATTCTTTCATACTCAATATTCTGATTGTTACGAGCCTCTTCACGTCTTCTTACTACATCCTTGTAATTATTTTGATGTACTGTTTGTTGTCTCTCAGTTTCTTCCACAAGTTGATGCTCTTCCTCTCGATTTTCTTCGCCATTCTGATTGTTTTCTTTGGGATTTAGCCCGGTTCGTAAATTCTCCATGTTTTTTTCGTGGTTTGGTACTAAGATGAAGCGATTCTCTTGATTTCTTTCAACCTGATTTTGTGTCTGTCTTTGCATAGTACTTTCACTATTGATTGTTGGCGAATTTTGTCCTGCTCTTTCTAGTCTAAGATTTGATCTTGCAACACTTTGAGATTTCCTCCTTTGTAACATCTCATTTTCCCTCCTCAATTCTTGATTCTGTCTTGTTAGATTAGCACGTTCTTCAGCTTCAAACCTTCGTTCTTCTTGAATTCCTTGTCTCAATGTTTCTAATACCTCCCTTTCTCTTTCAAGAATTGTTCCTCCCATCAGTCTCCCATTTTCTCTGATTTGTGGTTCTCTATATTCTTCTGCTGGTGTATCAGTTCTCCAAGTGTGTATACTCACTCGATCATGATCTATTGTTTGTTGAGCTTGATTTCTTCGATTACTCCCTCTTCTACTTGGTTCTCCTGTTATATTTGCTTCTCCTCCTGCGAGTCTTACACTTCTTCTTACTGCAGTTAATGGTTCTGATATATTTCTTCTTCTTGTCATTTCTCTGATGTAAAATTCTTCAGGCCCCTCCTTCTAGCGCCAATTATGTAGTTGCAGAATAACCTACAACTACACCCTCAGTAGAATTTGTGAAACTTAAGAAGAACTTGATGATAAATGACAATTTTCTTATTAATTATCTCAATTGATTACAAAGAAGTATCTAAATGGAGCTAGAATAGTTACCACTTTCTCTATTCTCTTTCCTAAGATATTTTCTAACACTCATTAAAAGAACCTCTCGAATTTTACATTTGAACTCCTATTTATAGTAAAATTTGTACAACTGTATATGTGTTGCGAAGTATCGCAACATATCTTCGCAAGATTATTTTATGCTCGCAAATATTCCATGCTTCCCCGTGCTTCCTCTATCATCGCATTGTTTCGTAGCTCTTTCCTCTTATATTTATTACGATGTTCGTAAGCTAATGCCTTGCGATATTCGGTGCCTACATCTGTTATTTGAAAGTGGTTCTTTTCCCATGTTCCATGGTGTCGGTATGTTCTCCATTAAAATGATAGATTCCTAAAAAATTTCCACACTAGTATTCAAAGGTGGCATCTTGATCTCTTCCCATATCATTTTTTGACTTCTTGATCCTCTATAATAATTTTGCCTCTACCCTCCATAATTTTCTTGCGGCTGATCAAGTCTTTGGATTTTGTTGTTTCCACCTCGACTATAGAAGTTTGTTTCTCTCTCAAATTCTTCTTGGTCACAACTTCCCATAGCTACTATTTTCTGCTGATTATCCTCCATATTCTTTTCTTGTTGGAACTGCGAAGTGCTAGCAACTGTGTTTATCGATTTTGGTAGCAAACTCACATTCGCTGCTGATGAGCTTGTATTCGCAACAAGATACGATTCCATTTCACTCTGTTTTTCTTCAAGAGCAATGTACTCCTCCTGCATCTCCCGTAATTCAGTCATTGTGATTTTATTCTTGATTCAAAAAATTTGAATGTATAGCAGATTGGTTGCGAATATTGCATTGATGAAGGATAAAATGAGATATCTCTCATCCACACGTCCAACCATCTCACTGCACATTGTCTTTCACCTTATGGTTAGATGCTTCAAAATTTCTCCAATTTTCTGCTTTAATCCAAACACATCTTCAATCCTGGTCGCGAAGAGTTGTTACTTATAGATGCCCCTAAGAACGTAGTTTGAAAATGGTTAAAAGACATTATCGTGTTCTTGGGCAAACCCTCGAACCATTTCAGTGCCTCCCCTGTTAACTAGATGTGAAATACTTGCACAACACATCATCATGATTTTCCCACTGTAGCATACACCTCACATACGCCTTGATGTGTTGAATTGCACATGTTGTTCCGTCAAAAATGCTAGTTAACGCAGGCATATTGCATTTTGGGGGTCTTCCTCCTAATTGTACTTCTTGTGTGAATGGAGTTTTCGCAACTTCTTCAATGGAATCATCTAATTTCCTTATGCCTCCTTCTGTATTATTATTCAACATTCCTCTCATTTCTGTCTGTTCTCTTAATATTTGTTCATTTACCCCGGATGCTGATCCCATTGGTCTCTTTAATTATGCTTATATTCTCCTGCGTTCTTGCCTGTTTTGTGTTGCGAGATTTTGATTTTCTTCTCCATCATTTTCTTCTTGTCTCTCTCTGCGGTCTTCTCTTTCATTTACTTCATGAATTCGCACAACATTATATATCTCATTTTCTCTTCTGTGATTTTGTTCACTCCTTATCAACTCTTTTTGTTGTCTTTCGATTCTCCTTTGAATTCTATCATATTCTTCATTGATATTACCATTGTTGCGGTTTTGTTCGCATCTTCTTTCTCGATTGTCATGATTGTTCTGACGTATTGCTTCTTGGAGCTATCTTTCCTCCATTTCTTCTCTCAATCTTTCTCTCAATTTCTTCTTCAATTACTTGCTCATTTCTGCGATTTTCTCACCCATGTAATATTCTTCTTCCTTCTTCTTGATTTCCTTCATCACCTTGGTTATTTCTTTTTTGACGCTGCATGTTTTGAGGAATTTCGCCATGTGGAATGTATCGATCTTCAATCATTTCTCTATTTTCGCGAAGTTCTTCATCTGGATTTTTCACCTCCTGTCGAATATTTCCATCAACATTTTTTACAAGTGAGTTTTGTCTTTCTTCCCTTCTGATTGATCTTGAACTTGATCGCGTAGTGCTTCTTGACCTTCTATTTTATAGTCTCATATTCTCCATTCTCAACTCATGATTTTGTCTTGTCAAATTATCATGTTCTTCTGCTTCTACTCTCATTTCTTCGTGTATTCTTAGTCTCAATTCCTCTAATGCTTCAACTTCTCCATTTCCATGAATTATTCCTCCATTTGCTTCATGATCTTCCTCTATTCGCATATCGTTTCTTAATTGTTGCTCCTCTTCCGCTTCACCTGCTGAATCTGACTGCCATGTGTGTACACTCACTCTATCATAATCCATAGTTCTATTTTGCGATGGTGTCTGCTGAATTGGTTGTTGAATTTGATTTTCTCCATCATTTCTTGTATTCATTCTTGATGGTTCTCCAGTTTCGTTTCATCTTTCTCTAGCAAGTCTCTTACTCCTTCTCACAGTTGTTGGTTGTCTTGAAGCATTTCTTCTTCTATCCATCTCTTTAATCTTAATGAATTATATGAACTTTTCACCAAATTCTCCAAATTCTTTCAAATCACAATACTAATCTTCACACTAAAAACAAGGAAAATCCCTGTTTCTAGCACCAATATGTAGTAGCAGGAAATCCCACACTACACCCCTCACAAGAATTTATACAATCAAATCATTTTTAGATCAACAATCATAATTTTTATTGATTAATCTCACCAATCTTACAATATAGAAAGGAAATAAAGCTAAGGAATTAACAACCGCTTTGGACTTTCTCTCTCCTAATGACTTGCTCAACACTCGAAAAAGATCTCCCCTTCCCTTACTTCTGTTCAACTCTTTATATAGGGGATTACATAGTGGATGACATCTAACCTGTCCTTTATTTTAGGATCTGACTTGCGATACTCTCGCAAGAGTTCTATTGTTAATCTTCGCAAATACTGTAATCATCGCAGAGTCATCACACTTTTGTCATGTTTCTGCCGTCGTCATCTGTCAAGTCACTCTTCAAATCATTCTGCGACGCTCGCAAAGTGTTGTTGACTAAACTTCGCAAACATGTCCTTCTTGCGATATTCTGATCCTACAAATATATAATATGGAGGTATGACTTTAGTGAAGTATACATGCATAATATTGTATCATATAACCAACAACTAGGTTGTGGCTCACCGGTTAGGCATCACTTTGCGCACCCATACAAACCCTTCCAACCCCTAAATTTTTAAGAAACTTTCAAAACCTTGAAAACATAAAAATCGGTGGACATGGGTTCAAATAAAGACTATTTAAGAGTTTACAGGCCCATATTAGTTAGTTCATCCCAACAAATTGGGTAGCCGAATAATTCGTGTTTCCGTTAAGTACGCGGCTAATTTTTTTTCCTCCAAAAAAACCGTGAACTAGGTACGGGAACTCAGTAGAACGCGATAAATTCGTGTTTTCAGAAAATACGGGAAGTTCGGCATATCATTCACGAATTATACGTCGAATTGCTAATTACGCCATATACTACATAAAAACCATGTACTCACATGGGGGTATGCCCTACGCCCCTTAGAGTTAGCATGGGGGTTACTTTTCGGCCCACCATGGGAATGAATGTCAGTATACAGTTTTTACGTAGTCTATAGGAGCAGTATGTTAAGAATAATACTGAGAGGTTGGTTGTGGCCGGTCATATGAGAGATTGAGACCTTTTGGCGATAACGACCTTTTACCTTGGCAGATGTCACTGTAGTACAATATTAAAGTCATTGGGTGATGATACCAGTGACCTGAGTTTGAAAGTCGTCAACATTAAATTCTTTACCGACCAATAAAAAAAAGGACCATTTATCTTGGAGTATTGAAGGCCTTCCATTTCAAAGCGACAGGGGATCTTCACCTCGGAGAGATGAAGGTTCTTACCTTCAAGTGACGGAGGCTCTTCGATCCTAACTAAGCTTTTTCAAATTTGAGCTAGCTTTTCTTTCTTCAGAAATCAGACTGCATCTTGAACTATATCCTGGACGGAGTTTGAGGTTTCATACTGACTAAACTGCGTTTGAGTTCACATGCTCATTGCATGGCCTAGTAGATAACTGTACATGTGGGCTTGATTACCTCGACTAGATAGATGTTTTGGGAAAAATAACGATTTCTCCCTTGGAATTCAAAATGATGATTTTACCCTAGTCGTAAAATGATCGTTTTACTCTTGATCCAAAAGTCACCATTTATAGTTGGATATTTGAGGATGCATGGGACTTGTGAGTACCTATTTATGGAGAATCTCATCCATACCCAAGTCATCGATTTTTTTTAATTTAAAACTATTTTAACTTTTTATACAAATTTTTCAAGTGTATTTTTCAACTAACATCGGAAAATACCTTTTTTTAAGGTTTGCCACATAGGATATCCAATCACCGTTGGAGACATTCATATATCAAACTTTGGCTTTCCTCTTATTGTAACAAACTCCGTTGAAGATTTATATATATTTTCTAGTTTATGAAAGAAAATATCCATACCCCATAATATCCTTCCTACAAAATCTTCTAAAAAGAATATACTATTAAATCACTTCTAATAATGAGTCTAAAAATTCCTATGTGGAGGCGAATTTAGACCTTTATGAAGGTATTTACATATGTCAAAAATTAGATATTTTGGTTTGATAATCATCTCCCATGCTTGGAGGTGTATTTGTATTATTTCAACAAGTGGATAAATACAATAACATCTTATAATTGTATTTTGTTTTTAAAAAATAGTTTAAATAAATACAATAATATATTCTTAAAAAAAATCGGGGTTTACATTTGTGAGGAATGGTCTATGCCTTGGTCTAACAAACCTGAGGTCGGGTGTCCAATCCCTACCTTAAGCTTTAAACAATGAAAATGAAAAGGCGTCTTGAAGAGAGAAAGTCTATGCGATCGGCCCCTTATGAGTTGACTCACTAAAATTTTAAATTTTTTATTTTTCGTAGATTCTTGTTCTTTCTGATTTAATCCTTATTCATTCTCTTTGAACCTATGCATTAATTATCTCGTAACAAACTAGTTTTCAAATCGATTTGTTAGATCTATTTATTATTCACCCTAGTCTTTCTCAATTTATTGATAATGTTTAAGTAATCCCATCTGTTCTACCCTTTGTGTTATGCAGTATTGTAGTCTTGCAGGTTTTCCCCCATAATGTCATTTTTCTGTTACGATGAAATGACTTTAGCAATTGAATTTGTTGTTATCATGCTTGTGGAAGCTACTTTATTCTCTTTGGTATCCATTATTGTCTGCTCGACGGTGAAGAAAAGTCATTTTTTCACCGAGTTATCCCACAGATCCAGTGATATGTGTACCTACTATAAAATTCGTTAAAAATTCAAATTCAAACTCGAATTCAAATTCAAATTCACAAAAAAATTCTCTCGGCTGCTGATTGGCTCAAATAACAGTTGCATTCTTCCCTTTTCGGTAAAAATTACCTCCGTCAGTTGCTCCAACATTAGATATTATCTCCGAAAATACTAGGTCTAAAAATTATTATTGGTTACCGAAGATACATATCCATAAATCTAATTTTAATATCTAAGTAGTGGTATCTATTTATTCGGAGTTATATATAGAAGCGATGGCTGAAAACAACCAAAATGGATTCTCCGACCTGGTTATAATAAAACATGAAGATCTAGATGCAGAAGAAAAAGGTGAATGGGATTGTTGTTTGATTGGTAAAATTTGTTAGAGCATTTCTCGGTCGAACTCGCAAGCGTTGCTATCTTAAGCTTGTTGTCAAGTTTAGTTGCCAAAAATGTAAGTCTTTCTTTCTAGTCTACTTATAGCTAAGTCTAGGACTAGGATAGAAAGTATAGTTGAGCTCTAGACTCCACTACATTAATCAAACAAAGACAAAAAACTACTCAAGGAACTGGTGGAACTTTATCGACTAAAAGGTATGTGGAGACTTGAACTTATCTATCACTCAAAAGTCTATATACTCAATCTCCTATCTTGAGACAAAATTCGTATTACTATATAGACTAAGATTATACACATGTGATATTTCGAGCTGAGTATATCTCGCTTACCTATTTCTCGAAATATGTGTTGGTAAAGCTTTCGCCTTAGCCAAGATCATCTTTGCCTAGTGACGAAAGTCATGTTATGTTTCAATCATTTTGGTTAAGGTGAAGATGAATATGGTTGATATGAAAGTGCTTGTATGGCTAACCATTTGGTTAAATACTGTTGAACCAACGACTTGTACACGTTTAGGTACAGTTACACAAACCTAAATGATGTATATTTCATCTGTGTATAAAAATCTAAGTTCGATCTAACGGTTGAAAGATATTAGCTTGAATCTAATCAGGTTTTAATCTAACGGTGAATATTGAAAGCTTTATTACCAAGGTAACTTAGATTGCAAACCCTGATTTGGAGACTATATAAAGAAGAACTCTAGCAATTGGGAAACCTAATCCCTACACCTCCTATATGATACTAGTTGTATAAGATAGAGTCGATTCTCCTTTAACCTTAGTTTTCTACCGAGACCCTGTAGGTTACGACTTGAAGACTTTATTGGGATTGTAAAGCCAGACTCAACTATTTTCTTTATAGTTGTGTGATATGATCTTGTTGTTTCTATCATATTTGAGTACAATCGTAAGATTGGCTTGAGATTAATTTCTCAGATAGGCAAGATAGAAAATTAATCACATACATCTTCGTCTCATCGTTTGTGATTCCGCAATATCTTGTTTCGCTAGTCGAATAAGATTATTATGAGGTGATTGATAATTCTAGGCTGTTATTTGGGAATATAAGTCCAGGTTATCGATTGGTTCATGTTCACCTTGATTTATCAAAAGATTGAACAAAACTTGTAGGTATTTCTGTGGGAGACAGATTTATCTATTCCTGTATACTTTTCTGTGTGATACAGATTTGTTTATTAAAGTCTTCGACTTTGGTTAGTAGAAACTCTTAGTTGTGGGTGAGATCAACTAAGGAAATCAAGTGCATAGTATCCTGCTGGGATCAGAGATGTAAGGAGCGCAACTGTACCTTGGATCAGTATGAGATTGATTAGGGTTCAACTACAGTCCAGACCGAAGTTAGTTTGTAGTAGGCTAGTGTTTGTAGCGGCTTAATACCGTGTGTGTTCAATCAGGACTAGGTCCGGGTATTTTTTTCATTTGTGGTTTCCTCGTTAACAAAACTTCTGGTGTCTGTGTTGTTTATTTTTCGCATTATATTTTGTTATATAACTGAAATATCACAGGTTGTGTGTTAAATCGATCAATTGGTAAATCCAACCTTTGGTTGTTGATTGAAATTGATTGATACTTGAACATTGATATTTGGTGCCGTTCAAGTTAATTTCTCTTATATTCAATTAGACTCGCGGATTTCTATTTGCTTGAGTAAGTATTGAATCGAGAAATTGAGATATAACTCTTTGATATACTTTTTATTAAGATTGAGTCAGACTGTCTAGTTGATTTTCTTAAAAGTATATTAGAGTTAGTCCATACAGATTGCTAAACGAATTATTGGGTGGGGTTGTTGTACCCCTACTTTTTCAAAATCCTAATCGAAGGAAAATGATTTATGAAACGGTGTTGAAAAATATGAAATTCACTTGGCCTTTTATCTCACATGAGGAAGTTCAGACAATTGAAGTGGATAATAACAATTGAAGTGGATAATAACATTATTTTTAAGTTCAAGACATGGATGTAGGTAAGATCTATGAAGAGCGTCCATGGAGTATTATGTGCCACTTGGTGGTTCTCTATGATTACTGTGTTGATGTAACCTATCAAAGCTTATATTGGAATAAACAATGTTTTTTTATCCAATTGAAGGTGTTGCTACCTGAATACATGAATGTAAAATATGTACCGGAAATGGGAAAATTAATAAGTGAAGTGATTGCTATTGAACCACTGAATGATATAGTAGTGTGTGTGTGGGGGGGGGGGGGGTCCATTTACGGTATGTGTCATCATTGAATTATATAATCCATTAAGAAGTGGAGTTTTGGCGATTATTCTTGTTATGTTTACCAGATGGTTTAGATACTTATATCAAAAACGACCTCTTAAGATTTTCCCAGATTGTTATATTATAAATCACTCTAGAGTATCTTGTGAAGCCGCTACTGAATTTCTTGAAGTTTCTCACAAGAAATTTTATAATTTTGGAATAACAAGAATTGATAGAAGAGATACTAGTTTAGGTCCTATAATTATAGCTAACTTATAACATAATTCTAAGAAGGCAGACAAAAAAAAAAGCTTTTGTACCTCCAAAAGATGGTCTCATCATCAACTTGCTCCAAATTAATGCTGAAAGCAATACCAACTTTGTTATAGTTAATTGACTGGCCTAAGAAACAACTAAAACTATCAATGGTTTTTACCAGATTTCTAACTTCTTTATATTTTGCTCTAGCAAAGATGAGACAATCATTTACAAAGAAAGTGTGAGAACGAAGGGAAAATGAGCATTAACTTTTATACCATGAATAAGGTATCACTTTCAGCATTAAGTAAAGACCTTGATAGTGCCTCCATGCAAAGAATGAAAAGGTAAAGGGACAAAAGGTCCTTTTGTATAAGGTCTCTTTGAGGTGGAAAATTCTCACCTGGAGAGCCATTAAGCAATATGGATGTAGAAATTGTGCCAATACCTTGATTAATCATTGTGAAAAATTTATCAAAAAATCCAAGTTTGCTTAAAGTATTAAGGATAAATTTCCATTCAATCCTGTCAAATGCCTTTGACATGTCAAGTTTGATGGCCATCTATCAATTCCCAGCTTTGCTCTTTTTCATGGAATCCATTAATTTAATGAGGTGTTACTATGTTATCAGTAATGCATATACCTGAGACAAAGGCAGTCGGAATGGGTTAAATGATTTTTTTTTAAGATAAACTTTATTTCAAGAAGCTAAAAGCTTAGAAATCAACTTACAATAGGTGTTATATAAACTAATAGGCCTACCATCAATAGCGCTTTTAGGAAAAATGTTCTTAGGAATCAAAAAAATAAAATTATGGTTCATTTATCTCAACTTGTGCTTAGAATGGAAAAAAGATTGTACCATTTTAACCAAATCATGATCAACAATCCCCCCCATAGTTTGTAGTTACCAAGTGAGAGACCATTATGACCAGGTGGGAGACAAGGTTTCATAGCAGAAACAGTTTGCTTTGTCTCTTCATATGAATGAATATCAATTAGCCTAGCATTATCTTCAACAATAATACTGTTAGAGCACTGCTCGGTTGAACCCACTGATAAGTGCCTAAATTATATCTTTTGAAAGTCAATTTCTTATGCTTTTATTTGAAATTTCTCTTGTATTTTTGTATATTACGCTTCTTTTATATTTTATAGGTATTTTGGAGTCATGCGACAAGAAAGAAGGTAAAAAGAGGCTCAATTCATTGCTTGGGAAGCTTAGGTATCGGCGGATTCAAATCACAGCAGGACACAAGGCTACAATGTGGAAAATACTCAGGGCAGGCACTTGTTGTATGTTATGTGAACAACAACAAAACTAGGTCAGATACTCTCAGTTGTTCCACCCATTTTATCTCAGGTAACAACTAACAACCAAGAGCCGCGGGCTGCTGCCAAGAAGCCAATACCGGCAAACCAACGTTCCAGTGGGTCATATGTTCAGTTGAGAGAGATCTCATAGCTAAGACAAGTTAGCAGGCAACACGAGATGCAAGTCGAGTTTGCTGGCAGAACTTTGAAACCAAGGTAAGACCAAGTCTGGGCGTTGAAACAAGACTGCATCAAGTCCAACTTTTCTGCCAGCAAGCTCAGATTCTGATGGGTTAGAAAGTCTCAGAGTTAAAGGAAAACACAAAAATGCAGTGACTGCCATTGATTGTGAGTTGTGAACGGAGAGATTAATGGGTGATCTTGAGTCTCTTGATGATTATAATAAATGGGTTTGTGTTAGAATCGTATTATGCAGGTAAGGGTTTGATTTGTGTGGCCTCCAAAGTACAACCAGTGTAAAGACATTTTCAGTTTGCGAGTTGCACAACAACTGTTTGATAAATTATTTAAACCACCATCTTGGTTTCGTCAGTGAATTTCGTGAGCTTTGTGGGCAATTTTGAGAGGTTAAGAACTAATTCGAGCATTCATATATTGGCCAAGAGAACTGGGTGAACCTTGAGTTCAAAATTGATAAGGTTTTGAAGAAGTTTACAAGTAATGAAAGAGCCGCAATAAGAGGGCCTATTCTTGTTGTTCACTGCACTAGTACTGCCGTTGGCTCTAGCCATGGGTTCTGGGTCCGTCTACAAGGGTTATATGGCAATGGTTAAAGTACAGCAAGAATCGTAGTCTGAGTATGAATGACTGACTTAGATTTGGCCGATAAGTCAGGGAAGTAAGGAAGATTTTAAGCCGAGAAGCCAGGTGCCATGAGTCAGGTGGCTGAGCACAAGGGTTGGGATTCATGGACTAAGTACGTATAAAGGAGAGTTTGTTCGAGATTTTGGTTCTGCTATGGACTGAAAATTCAGTGGGTAGTGCGGCTGGTAAATCGGGTGTGTGTGGGTCTAATAGGATTGGTATTGGTACATGTTTCGGCTGCCAGAAACTGGAAACAACATGGAGTCTGCAGAGTTGCTGCCATAGTTTAGAGTTACACGAAAATGGGTCTGGTAGATGCTGATTCGAAGGGTTAAGAACATGGTTTTGAAGTTGAGAAATACAGGGAACCTTGGGATAAATTCTAAGCCTAGAAAACAGCCAACATGTGCTGTCTTTACCGTCAGTTTCTGGAGTAGTGTGTGGCGGAGATTTAAAGCTTATAGAACAAGGATTGTTGGGTCTGTTTTAGGTTACGAAATTGCAGGGTTTTGGAAGAACGATAAAAGGACCAAAACCAACAGAAAGGATCATCTCATACCCCTACGACTACTTCACCACCTACAGGGAGGAGCTCTCTGCTCCTCTCTAAACCATTGCATCTCCACCTACATCTCCACCACAGCCATCATTCAATCATATACCACCTGCATATCACCACTGCATCTGCATCTAGTCCACCACCTTTGCATCTCCATCCATCTGCATAATCACTACCACCAGCATCTCACTTTGCATCCACAGAACCATCTCCACCTGCATATCTTCCATCACTACATCCATACCACCAGTGCATACACTACCACCTCCATTCCACCATCATCTCAACTGCATCTCCATAGTTCCAGTCTACCTGCATCCATCAGCATATCTCCATCCACCTGCATACATCATACCACAAGACAGCAGCTGGAGCCAGTCACCTGTTTGCAGCAGTACAAGTACCAGGACCTGGCAAGCACGACAATATCAGAATAATATCACCATTATAGCTTCAATTCAGTGTTAGTTCCATCGCAAGCTACAACAGCAAGCCAGCAACGTCGCCACCATCATCACCCTACCACAAGGCCGCAGTTTACATCATCAATGCTGCTATTCCATCGACTACAGTCCACTACTCCATACACCATACTCTCTACCTGTTGTTGTTTGGTTTGCTTATTTGGTTTCGAAGTTGTATTTAATGTTTGCTGTTATTTTTCCATGAACTCCAGTAGCTAATTGCATCTTGATTAGGGACAAATCCGACGTCCGGGCATGAACTCAATTTGATATTTAAATGCCTGTTTTCTTGCAATTATATTGTTATTGTTCATTCTCGACGGTGCTAATATTGTTATATGAATTATTCTTAAATCGTTTAAGTTACAAATTAAATTGGTTTGTGGATGATTCGATTGCTAATTCGAGAACTCTTCGACCCGTAATTTTCTAGATGTTCCGAATACATGTAGTAATATGTGGTTATTGACGATGGGATTTTGTTAATTATCCATGTGTATTGAGTGACACTAGTAGATTAATCGAGCTTATATGTTTGTCACTAGGAATAACCTATCTCATGGAGCTTAATGCATTTGTTTAAGTCACACCTAGTAAGCATACCTCTAGGAAACTTGACAAGTAAAATCTGGTAGTCGAGCGCTTCCATGTCCGGTGAATTAAGAGATTGCGGGATATTTGAGCGTACTAAATATTCTAGGGTTATTAGTAATGGGTGATTGCAGAAATTAGCTATATCATTAAGATTCATGTTTTGTGACTTAGAAGAAGTCCTTGATCATTCTCATTCTCATATTTTCATTTCTTATTCAGAAATTGAATCAACAACTTAGACTCAACTCTCCCTGTGGATACGAACTCGACTTGCCTCACTACTTCTTTATAGATTTGTGTAGCATAAGAGAATTATTATTGATAGGTTGACGGCCTCGTCACCCACCAAGCGTTGGAATGTTAAGATTGGTTGTCATATTTAGTTCCAAAAATCGACTTGCTAATATGTAAACTACAGTCAACTTCGATAGTGTAGACTAGAAATGATAGAAGTATTGTGCTCTAGTTACTCACAAAGATCTGAAAATGGATTGAAGACAACAAAGACATTATCCTTCAGCTTGAGGTTAGTAACTACAACTTGACTTGTTCCATTTCTATCTTGTGTCCTTCAAATCTTTTAGATTGAAAATATAACATGCGAGGCTATATTATTATGATCAAAGAGTTAAGGAATATAATACAAGGTTTATTGCTTAACCATTAAACTTTGTAGATAAGACATCGACATAATTATATGAATGTTATTGTAATTATGTATGGGTATGAGGTGGGGATTTCATCCTAGGGAACAATGTTTACATGTGTTCTAAGGAAGTAAGTTCATGAAATGTATTGTGAACCGAAAAGGAAATCGCCAGGCGTTATTGGGGATGTTCTTCATCGCAAATCTTATGAACGACCAATATGTGTGATTAGTATAACCGTTCATGTCTTGTTTGTGTTCTTGGTAAAACTATTCACATGAGGCCTGACTTATGTATTGGTATGACTTTTATTAGTGAAACCGATCTTAAGTAATCACCTGGGGTATGATCAGGTTTGTGAGTGTCTGACAAATATTGGGAAAGGGGAACCAATCCTAGTAAGAGGTGTAGTACATCACAAGGGGAACCGATCCTTGTATGAGGTGCAGGAAGGTTTATAGAAAAAGGGGAACCGATCCTATGAACATGTGCTGTAGTTGCAGGAAATCCTACAATACATCCCTCACAAGAATTCATAATAATCAACACATCTTTATGAACGAAAACTACACTTTTTCTTAATAGATTCCAGAAATGTTACAAAAAGGAAATGAAATCAAGAATACAACACTGTTTTGGACTTTACCTCTCTTCAAAACTTTCTCAACACTCCAAAAAGATCTCCCTTTTCCTTACGCCAATTCAACCCTTTATATAGGGTATGACATAGTAGATGACAGCTAATCTGTCCTTTATTTTAGGATCTGGATTGTGATATTCTCGCGAGCAATCAAGTGTTAAGTTCGCAACGTTCTTAAATATCGCTAGGTCTTCACATTTTTCTCGTGTTTAAGCTGTCGTCATCTGTTATGTCATTTTTATAGTTAATTTGTGACGGCTTCGCAATGTACTTTTGATAATGGCTTCGCAAGGGTGTTGCTGTTGCGATATTCTGATCCTACATCTTACCTCTTCTCATGTCATCTCTGTGAAGGGGAGAATATCTTGAGAAATTGTACTTCATAATGCCGCAGCTGTTCATCCCTTCATATTATTATACCGACAAGACTCCATGAATTAAGTATAACCGCCTACACGTGTTAAATACTCCTTTGTTCACCGGCACGTTTGATATTATTCAGTCATCAATTTTTCTATCTATTTAAGGAGAGATCTAGTTAGAGAGATGATTTTATTTTTTTAACTTCGTCTTCTTCATCTCCACGTTCTCTGTAAATCTTCATCGTTTGCAACTCTTTCTCCTTAGATTTTTACGGATTCATCTTTCTGTTAATTTCCTCATGGAATCATCAAGGTTAATTTTCTTTTCTCTTCTTGTGGTTTTTCTGTAGCCGATTTCTTCTACTGAAATTATCTTATTTGATTTTGTTCGTCTTTATTTAATTCCCATATTGTTTCTGTTTTAGAAAAAGCACCTCTAATACCAGATTCTCAATTCAAAATCTTAATGTTCCCAAAGATTCGCAGCCCAAAGTCGCTGCAAGCAAAAGAAAGTCTGCGAATCACAAGGTAGTAAGAAACACTATTCTTTTAATAATAATATTGTTGCCTCTGTTTCTTATCTGGATTGTGATTCGCAGGGTGATGGAGATGCTAATAAACCCCCAAATATATCTCGCCATTTTAAGACTGTTGAAACTTCTTCTCCATTTCCCACATTTACTCCTTTAACTTCTCCTTTAATACCTTTGCAAACTGAATCTCTACTTCCTATCTGCGAAAATATCGCAACAGATTCCACCCCTTCAACTGATCTTTATATGGATGAAATTCCTTTTACTAGGCCTGTTGCGAATGAAATTTTTTCTTCTCCTGTGGCCAATACCTCTCGACCTAATTTCATCTCAACCCCAATCATTAATCTTCCCCAAACTTCTCCTTCAAATGACACCTCTTTAGAAAATAATGATGATCACCAACTTTCTGTTATCACCACTTCTTCGTCTGAGTCTCTCCCCTTTACCAAAGAAACTATGGATGGAATAGATATTGCCTTCAAGGTTTTATCAAATATTTTGGATGATGTCAAGAAATCCTCCATTGACCTTGTCAAGTTTGGCGCTTGCGAAATTTTGAGTAAATATTTTGGTTCTGATAGGATGGTTTCGCAAACGTCCTTAGAGATTGTAGCCTTGAAGGAAAGTCTTCAAGCCAATACCTTAGAATGTGGCACTCTTTGTCTTGAAAATCAAAACCTTCAAAATGTTTTGCTAGACTGTGAAAATCTTCGCAGGAAGAATGAAGAATTAAAAGGTACAACCTTCTTATCTTTGCCCTTAACTTATCTTTTTCAATAAATTTATTCTTTCTGTATTCAATTTTCTTAAAATCCTTTGTTCGCCTTTAAGTTTTAAACCAGAAACGAATAATGGAGAGATATCAATTTGAATCCATCGCTGAAGAAGCTCGTGTGGACAGAGATATTTGGATGGATCAATATAACTAATTAGATAACCTTCATACATATTTTGTCGATCAAATAGATAATCTTACCAAAGAGAATACTCAATTAGTTCAGAAGCAAAACTTATTAAGTAGTGAATTATCTCGCCTCTCTTATTCTTTAACTAAAGCTAAGTTGGAGATGTAAACTTTATCAGATGAGAATAAGACCTTATCTCAAGAGAAACGATTTCTTTTAAATAAGGTGGCGATCTCTTCGCAGCAACATAACATTTGTCAAAAAGTATGTAATGATCAAGAACAGTCTCTTTGCTCTTTGAGAAGTAAACTTAAAGAAATAACAAAATTATCTGCTGCTGAGAGGGATGAACTTATCCGGGGTAGAATAGCCTTAAGTGTAAAGGAAAGTCAACTCAAAGACCAATACTCCAAACTAGAAGAATCATATACTTCTCTTGCGAAGGAAAACGCCTCACTTATTTCTAAACAAAAGATTTTTCAATCTCGCTTGAAAGGTTTAGTTGGAGATAAATTTGACGATGCAATGGACCGCTGGGAAGATAGTTATTTGGCTTTAACTTAATATCTTGTTTTTCAAAAGGAAGGTAGTCATAAAAATTTGACTGCCTCAACCATTTTTTATCTCTGTTAAGTCTTTTTGTGATATCTTCCTTGCCAAATTTTCGCTTGAATAATAATTTTTTGTGTTATTCCTTTTCGCAGAATCTGAGAAAAATCTTCACTCCTCCATTTATGTTTTGGAGTCTAAGCTTGCCAAAATTCGCAAGGAAAATGCATTATTAGCTTCTTATCTTGCTCGTTCTCGCTACCGGGCAGAAAGAAGATTTAATTATCTTTCTTACTTCAAAAATATGAAAAGTAGAAACCATGAAAAAGCACTCATTCGCCAATCTCATCTCCAAGCTGAAGTTCTTGTGAATGATATCTTGCTGTCCAAATCTCTTCATCTTGTATCAATAAAGCTTCTAGAAGTATGTAAAGATGAAGTTCCTCATGCTGCTGATAGTGACTTTGATTATGAAAGTGGTGAGGAGGCTATTTCTCAAGAAGAATTTGCGAATTAGGAAGAAATCCCTCTCAAGGAAACAACTGCTATTGGTGACCCAAATGAAGAAGAATCTAGAATAAATGAGCCAACTATTGGTAATATCCCAAATGAAGAAGAAGCTAGAGTAGACCAGAATAAAGAGAATACTGGCGAAAATGATAAAGGTGGCGAAGAACATCCATCATCCCCTTCTGGCGAAGCTAACATTAAAGTCTGAGCTTTAGTTTTATTTTCTTGAATTATTACTTCTTTGTCTCTTCTTGCGAATGATGTACTTCAGCCAACTTTGAGGTTCATTTACTCTTTAGTATTTCGCATGCTCGCGAGAAAGATAATGACATATTTTTTATTCATTCCCATGCTTGCCTCTCTGTTAGAGCATTGTGTAGGTACTGAATATCCCAAGATAATAGTTCACGAGTATCGTAATAGATAAAGGAGAAAAGAGTTATAAAATGATATGATGATAGAAGTAGCGGAGAAATATGAAGTTTTGCGAGGATGAAATAATTTTGCGAG